>JAREIS010000252.1:600000-915417 GCA_030060385.1 Muscicapa striata striata | reverse complement strand
AAAGGCACTGTTGTGGGAGATCTCATGAATAGCCAGAGTCATGGAGTGGCTAATACAGCTTCCAAAAACGTAAGCCCAGAAGACCACCCACTTCCAATCCAAGTCTTTGACCAGGTAGAATGCAGTCAGCTGCGCCAGAACCATCAGAACAACCACCCAGATCAGGTTGTAGTCCGGCTTCATCAATGCTTTTATCTCTGGATGTTTAGCTAGATGGGGAAAAATTAAATTTAAAAGAAGTTATTTCAAAGCTCTTCTCACAGACAACTAGCCCAATTAGATTACACTTTTTTCCCTGCTTTGTCCCAATGAGGAGTTGTCTGCAAATGTAATGAAAACGCGTGACCTTTCCACTTGTGATATTTACTGCTATAATGAATCATTTGGAATCAAGTAATTTTAGCACTTTTACGTTGCTCAGCAACTAGACACGTCCATGGCAAGCACCAGTACCTCATCCAGCCTCCTCAGGAAGGAAATGGCTCCGAGCCGACAACCCCACCGTAATTCGGAAGGGCTCAAGAAGGCTCAGCCCCGGTTTCAGCGGCGCACTCGACGCCGTTATCCGCCAGCCCGGGACGCGGTGCCGCGGTGACCTCTGCGCACAGCGGCCGCAGACACGACAGCGCCTTATCGCCCGTCCCGCTGACGGGAGCGGCCGGGGCCGCCGGGCAGCCCGGGCTCCCATTCCGCCGCTCGGGGTGGCAGCCCGGGCCGCCGCCGCCGCCGCGCCTCGGGCCCGGCCCCCGCCTCCTTCCTCCGCTCCTTCCCCCGCTCCTTCCCTTCCTCCCCGCAGCGCCGCCAAGGCGGCGGCTCTCGCCTCCGCGTACGCGGGCCCGGCGCGGCTCCAGCCGCCCCGCCGGGAGGCTCCGGGGCCCCGCCGCCCCCGGCAAGGGCGGCCATCTTGTGGGGTGTCCGTGCCTCCCCCGCTCCGCCACGCAGCCCGCGGCAAAAGGCGGCGACACCGCGGCGCCTCACCCAGGATCTCCTTGCGGCGGTCGGCGTGGGGCTGGTCCGTGTACACCCACTCGAAATCCTCTCTAGCCACAGTATTCCCCATGGCCTAGGCCAGAAAACCCCTGCCCAGCTGCCCGTCCGCTTCGCGGAGCCCCCGTACCGCGCTTTATAGCGCAGCGGAGGCGGCCGGGGCCACGCCCCCACCCCGCCCTGGCCGCCCATTGGCCGCCGGCTGCCGCGCGCGCTCCCGCCGCGGAGGCGCCCCCTGCCGGCGGGGCGGGGCGGGGCAGCCCTGAGGGGAAGGAAGGAGGAGCCCGCGGTGCCCTCAGAGCCTTCGGAGCCCTCAGAGCCTTCGGATCCCTCAGAGCGGGGCCGCGGGGCTGCCGGCAGCGGGAGCAGCGATCCGGGACCCTAAAGCCGCGTTCCCGTGAGCTGCTGTCCTGGTGTGACCCCGTGCTTACAAACCCCTGCCTGAACCACAGCTCCAAACGGCTGCACCAAATCTCCGCTTCCTTCCTTTTTTGTGGAAAGACATTTGAAGGACTTCTTTGACAAACTCCTTTGTAAGAACTTTCCTCCATTTAATCTGTCACTGCATGTATTTGTCATAAAACACAGATTGTGGGCAGGTCAATGAGAAAGATTACCCTATGTAGAAATTGAACTGCTACTTGCTTGGAATTTTAGTTGTCCACTCATAATAATCTAAATCCACTCAAATTAATCTAAACAGAAGTAGTGATAAAAACAGTAATGGAAGCTATTATCACAAAGTAAATTATACCTTATCTCTTCATGTAGTACTAGTATCTCAAGGTTATGATTCATCACTTAAAATTTATTAGTAATAATGAGTACAAAAGGCTTACGTGCAACAGGACTACTGGAGGGGAAATTCAATCCCTACCTGGAAATGTGTGCAATGTGAAGTAGTGGACAAAGCACAGGATCCAGAAAATGTAATGCTTTTGTGAATAGTTTGGTTTGCACGCATTTTAATTAGTGCACCTTAGGGTGGGATTTAGAAGTGAAAAATGCAGCCAGGAGGTGAGACACAGAAAGGTTTTGCTCAGCCTTTCCCTCCTTGGCCACAGAATTAGAATTGTGCAGACTGTGAAGACCCGTGCAGCGTAAGAGGCAAAGCAGATGTCTAGGTTTCATCGAGGCACTGGGACCTGGCCAGGTTTACTTTTTGGTCAGTGACCATTTCACAATAAACCAGGAAGCTTTGGGCTTGCCAGTGCAGCAGCTGACTGCAGAACTGCCGGGGTCACAGGTGTTTCACTCAGCAGCACTCCAAAAACCACATGTAACACTTTTGACAGCGTTCCCTTCTGGTTGGAGTTCAAATATTAGCACTGCCATCCATCAGTGTGCTGAAGGCCTCCTCATCCATGGGAAGGATCCTGCCAAAAGGAGGAGTGTGGCAGCCAGTGACAGGAGCACTGGAGGAGTGACAGCACATGAGTTCAGTACACAGAGGCAGGTTTACAGCACTACAAACATACAGAGATTTGTAAATGGTCACGAATTTCAGTAGGGCAATTAAACAGAAGATCCCAGGTTTATAAACTAAACATTCCAGAGCAGTTAAACAAGGTATAAACAACTAAAAATATACATATTAAATAGGAAGCTTTGGACAATTCAATTGCCCAAAGATACTGGAGAGCAAAGTATCTTTCCTATTTAATCATTGTGTTTAATCAGTCTGGTTTAAGCAGTCTGTGTAACAAATCCAGATTTATTAAGTCTTCAGAAAACCAACAGTTTTTGTATCTGGCATTTTTCATTCCAGAGAGGGTGAGATCCAGTACCTACTGTACCTACGGTGTCTTCAGCTGGTACAAAGCTTGAACAAAAACCCTGGAATGTTCACTTACGTGCAAACCAAAGCCAGGACTGCATCCTTAGAATGGAGAAGGTGAGATCCAGAAAGGAGAACTGCAAGAGTGGAGAGCACATGGACAAGCAGGCTGGCCCAGGTACAGTGCAGAGTAGCACAGAAATGCAACTGGAGTCAAACAGAATATTTCACAACTAGCAGACATGTTGCTGTAAAACAGTCCAAACTGAATTTACTTATTCATGGAGTAACAATCTATCACTGTAATTTGCTAGCTACCCTCCTAAAACCATCAGGAACACTGAGGAAGGAATCTGAATCCAGTGCTGAGACACATTCCACTGTATCCTATATCATCCTATTTTCAAGAGGCTCTTGATGTTGAAAATTCCTTTGGCAAGCCTAGTGCTCTCCACAATTCACTGTTAGAAGATCTGAGTAAGAGCAATTAAGTTTCTGTTCAATTCTGTCTTACCTTTTACATTAAGAAGTTACACACAGGCATTCTCTGTAGCATTAATAAATTCGGTGATTAACATGTTCATCAGGAACTGACAAAGTTCCATTTGTTTCCATCTGTTCTTGAATCTGTGAAATTCATCTTGTTAAGCAGGTAGTCTTTCTTCCTTCAGCACTTCCACCTGTCGCATCCATTAGCCCAGGTTTGGAGGGTCCTTACATACTGTAGTTACATAGAAGCTGTTCAATTTGGGAAGCAAGACCATGTCACACATTCCCTCCAACTACCATGACAGTGTATTTTGATCTCATTTTCATCATGTTCACTAGGTACACAAACTTGTAAAAACATCCCCAACCTTACTATGAAACAAAAAGCAGTTTCTAAACAAGTGCTAGTTTTAGAAAAGCAGTAAAACTGGCCTAAGCAGTTTTAAGTTATTTTAAGAAACTAAACATAAGACACTTAAAATTGTTTTCCCTGTCAGCTCTGACCTTTCTTTCCATTTCAGTCCTTGATAAAAGTACTAAAACTGAACAGTGGCTGCAAATAAATCAATTTTTCATGTAATTCTGCAAACTACATCTCAGTCTCAATGTTTTAAGGCTCTCCCTTGAACAGATGATACAATCACTAATCCCTGCCAACACTACTTTGAGGCTGATACACCAACTCACATAAATGTGCACAGCCACTGAGAGTGAAGAGAGATTGTTTTACTTCAGGTGATTCATCAGCTTGTTCATATATTGCAAAATTCATCCTTTTTATTTAACAAGGGACAATATGGTGCCAGAAATTAATATTCCCGCTATGTTGTCCAAACAATTACTTCATTCTGTTTTTTCTGGTGTACATTCCAGCCAAGAGCCATCTGACGTTTCCCTCTCTGGGATGTGAAATAGAAAACACTGGTGTACCTTTATTGTGGAATTTCCCAAAGCTGCCTTGTAACCATCCCCTCTACCCCTTAAGTTTCAGCAGCCTCATTCTATTTCACTGTCAGCACATGGAGGAGCAGGATGCACCTGCAATCCTGGAGCACATGATACTTCCTTGAGCTGAAGGTTCCAAATTGGCACCGTTCCCAGAGAATATTTCCCGTAACAACTGGCTGTTGTTTTCCAGCTCAGTTTACGAACAGCCAGAGATTCCCCAACACATCCAGAAATGCTGCTCTGGAATAACCTGAAACTAAACTGAAAAATATTCACAATGTATGAATAAACCTTTTCAGTAAATGCAATTCACAAGTTTATACTTGTTTGGAAGTATTTAACCACAAGTAGTCGGTAATTAGTCCACTACAGAAATTTTTTATCACAAATAGCCATTCAATGAATTTGTATCACACAGTAATTCTAGCTATCATGCTGACCCTTTGACTCAAAATTGTCTTTCAAAAGTTAAGGTATATGCCAGTATTTTTGAGCTGAATAGCAGGCATCTATCTCCAAGGTAGACTTACCTGTAGAAAACTTTCTGAGCTGTAGAAAACCAGTACAAGCAAATGCTCCTTCAACAGTTTAAGTCTGCCTTCAGACAGCCTTTTATCATTTTCTTGATGCTTAAGAAAAATGCCTTTTTTTTTGGAAAAGACTCAAACTACTCGAGACGTTTATTTGAAAGCTAAATGTCTGTCAAATATTAGGCATTTGCAATGTTACTTCTGGTATGAGCTACTATGTTTTAGAAGTAAAAATTGCAGCTGAGCTTTCAGAAAAAATGTCAGTTTTTGATGATTGTATAATATCTGACCAGACAAGTTCTGATTTGTTTGGTGCTTTAAATACAGCCACTAGGTTTTGCTGACAGCCAAACAAAATGAACTTGCACTTTAACCCACAGCAGTAATATCAAGACTGTGAACAGCTACAAATGCATCATTTGCATTTTCAGTGTCATACCAAGTTGAATTGAGAACCACCTAAAGACTAAGCAGCAGATGGTTAAAAAAAGAAAACGTAAGTCAAATTATAAAGCTACATAGTTTAGTACATTAAAACAAAAACAAGGACAATGGTATTTGTATAAGATTCCAAAAATATACAGATGGCAGGGAGGGAATAATCACTGTACACAACTCTGAGGTGGTTAAAGTGACCAGAGAGACTGAACAGTGCAAGACATGCTTTTCCAGTTACAAGCTCAAAACAGAAGTGCAAAAGAAATTAAAGCTCTGAAGTGGTTTACCTTTTCAGTGAAGTCTGAAGTGATTTACCTTTTAGGATAAGGAAAACTTAGAATATTGTCATCACCGTTACAGAGAAATTTCCGCCCTAACCCCAACACAGACACACAAAATAGTTTTAAGTTTTCTCATAATACAGCATTTCACTCAAATGATGTTCCCAGAGCTTGGTGACTCCAGGGAGAATTTGTAGGTGTTTGGTGCTGGCCTATGACCCAAGTGACGCACAGGCAGCCTCTCCATTCTCCAGCTTTGGCTAACAGTAAATCCCTGCCTTCCAGGCAAGGCGAGTGGCAGCCACACAGCCCAGGCTCCAAATGCTCCTGCTGCTCACCTCCCCAGACCACCTTGCTGCAAGGAAACTGCTGTGCTGAAAGCAGAGACTGAGTTATGGCTGAGGAACAAAGGAATTGCTTGACACGTCTCTGTGCTCTCTCCCAGAGTTTGGAACAGTTTCAGGCAAGTCAGGCAAGTGCTTTTGGCAGGCTGACTAAGCTGTACATGCATCTATCCATGCAAATGTAGAATATGGCTCCCAAGACCTAGAACCAGGGTGTGTGCATGTGAAGACTAGATAGAAGGCCCTTCCATGGAAGTTTACAAAAATATATAGCCAATACTGTAGCTTAAGAAGTCAGTTTTACTCATTACAGAGAACCCCAAAAAGTATTAACTACTTTTCAGACATTCCAGACAAGGTCACTTGTAACAAAAAAGGTCAAGTTCTCAGAAACAAGGTTTTAAAAGCGGATCTTTCCTTCAAGTGAGCAGGACGTCTGTTTTTACTCTTAACCATTTAGTCAGTTAAGACAATTTATTTAAGATTTCATGTGAACATATGCATAAACACAAATAAGTTTACTTTAAACACATCTGCACGGAAAAAAAGGTTAACCCTTCAAAACATAACAGAGCAGGTCTGGTTAGTATGTAGCTATTGCAAATCTTAAAGATTCTGTGCATTAGGCCCACCCATATAGAAAGCAGGAGAAAAATCGGTGAAAGAAAATTACTGTTCAAGTCTAAGTGGTGTTTTGAAGAGCCAGCAGCCTAAGTGACACCATGAAGCTGGTCACAGTATCCAAACAAGCAGGCCTGCTTGGGCTACTAGAGCAGTGTATCCTCCTGAAGGCTCCATTTCCTCCCCAGTTATTTTCTGTTCCGAAGGCGTTTAGATTTCCTAGGACAGTCTGTGGAATCCACGGCCTTCCTCCGTTTCCTGGGAGATTGTTCATTTGAGCCGGAACCTGAAGAATTCCCTACTGTGCTCTCCATCACCTCTCGCAGCTTGCGCTCCAGCTCGGCCAAGCGGGCGTTCTGCTCCCCAATGATTTGGGTTTGCTCAAGCAGTTTCTGGTCTTGATCCTGGAGCTGCTTCTGCTGCTCCTGCACTTTGACGCGCAGCTCCGAGATCTCCCGCTTTAGCGCCGTCAGGCCCGTGCCGTTGGCTTTCACCTGCTGCTGCAGCTTGGTGACTTCCTGCCTGGAAGGGCTCTGCTTGGAGAACAGCTGCATTGTTGTCAGTGCTGCAGAAGGCCCTGGAACTTCAGAGAGAACTGTGATTAATACTCTGCAACTTATGGGTAGAAACGGTGTCCCAGTGCTCATGTTTTGCTTTATCCCTACTCCCCACACATGAATCTGAATACCCACTGCAAGTTACGTGAACAAGTTAACAGATTGACAGTCACTTAAGTGTCTAACAAGAACATGTGGTAATCTCAGAGCACAACCAGTTTATTTTAAAATACTTACAGCTTTTCAGTAGTCTGGAAAAAAGTTCATAATGCATTTCCTGTATATAAGCCCCCCTCTTTTTGCGGTATCAAAAACTGTGTAGAACTATTGTGTTGTTATCTAGACTTAGTGTCACAGATGTTAAGACAAAACCCCACAAAGCATCTATAAATTAATTAACATGGAATAGTTAAGGCTGGATAAATATCTTTCATTACACCAGCAAAATTCTGCTGTCTTAGCTGCAGACAGCTAAAGTTCTAAAAATTCGTAGTTTGGAACTTAACAAGGTATTTCAGTATAACTTACATTTTAGAAGAAAGGAATTTATTTTCCATGCTTCTTTAGAATCACTCCTCCTAAGCACTAAAACCATACTGGAATCTGAGCTTGGAACTGTTGATTCTAATAAAGTTCCTGCAAATCAAGGAGACTAACAGCTACTGTATAATTTCTTTCACTTTTTCTGCCATAAAAGATATCTATCACTTTTGCTGTCATTATACTCTTCTAGCAATGCTGTGCAAGCAAGGTGCAACTTTAAGTGCCCTACAGAAAGAAGAGTTTGAACAGCCATCCTCCTTTTCCTAATTTTTTCCTGTTAGGATGCCAGCACAGCTACTATTATGTGACACTAAGGGGTTGCTATTGGAGAGGTTATGCCCCTCCCTCAACAAGAGAGAAGCATTTTATGCACCACAAAGCCTTGGCCTTGAAAGGTTGATTGCCATCAATTGTGGGTTTGGGCAATACTTCCTCAGCTGAGAGGCTCAGTATATATTAACATATATAATTAAAAGAAAAATTTAAACCCATATATAATTTTTAAAAGGGTGTATAATTAAAAAAATGAAAGTATAACTAACAGGATATAATTAAAAGGCAGCATACAGAGTTATGGCTAAAAGGATGGACAGGAAATACAAGAAACAAAAGCATCTGCAGTTAGGCCTATTGTTTTTACTTGAGATGTATTTTTCCCCCAATTTTTATTAAGTTATTCCTCTAGAGAGTTAAATTCCACAGTTCCTAAAGGGTGACCACATCCTGTATAGGGAAAACTCTACAATTTTACCAATCTTTTGCCCTTTACCATTAGGATAACTTTGGCCATGAGGCAACTACCTTAGAGTTTGGTTCAAAAAAGTTCTGGAAAGTCTGACAGAGTATATGAAGGACCAGTTTAATGGCTTATTTATAGACCATTATTTTAATTGCCTTTTCACTACTACCTGTAACTATTTTGCTTGCTAGTGCATAAAATAGTACGCCCAGTAAAGTAAAAAAAGCCCATTCTAGCCCTCTATGTACTACTACAGCTTAGGCAAATTCATCTCCAGCTTGTCCTAAAAATAAAAGGCATCAAGTTGTCATCTCATGTGCCAAATTTCAACCAAATGCAATGATAAAGTCTCATTCATTGGTGGCACAAAAGCATTTGTTTAACGAATACACACTATGCATAATTCTAACATACATTCAAGTGACTGTTCTTTTGGTAGTACAAAGGCTCCTTAAATTTCAAAGCAAATGAATTTCAGTTAGCATTCTTAAGAAACAAGTATTATCAATATTTACGTAATAAAGCTCCCATTTAAGGGAGGGAGCTTTGAAAACATACAGTGCTGTGATTTTTTTAAGAAAAACTAAATAAAACTTAACTATATGTTGGAATTAATACCTGGGGCAGTTCCTATTAGACGTCCCGATACATCTGACCCAGGCATCTTTCTTTTCAGTATTGGAACAATCTTCTCATCAAAATATTCCATAGCCATGGAGGAAATGTCTCTTAGTTCTTGAAGAACTTCATGAGCTCTCTGAGGAGCTCTTGTAGAGTTTACATATCTTAGCACTCGATAAATTTCATCTATTACCTAAAACATTTAAGAAGAATTAGGATTTTCTGATAAAGCAAGATTATTTCAGTTTGTTCTAGGAATTCTGGCATATTCAGGGGTTTTTACCACATAACAGTTGCACACTACTCTGTGTTTCAGTTCCAGATCAGCTTTTTGAAGTGCTGTTCATGAT
Organism: Muscicapa striata striata; assembly: GCA_030060385.1. Taxonomy (NCBI): domain Eukaryota; kingdom Metazoa; phylum Chordata; class Aves; order Passeriformes; family Muscicapidae; genus Muscicapa; species Muscicapa striata. The sequence continues at coordinate 906,192 of JAREIS010000252.1, read as the reverse complement.
ATATCAGAGAAGCTATTAATTTAATCTATCACAACAGCTCTCTTCAAAGTCATGAAATAATGCTCATTGGGTGAAATTTGAAGTACAGCCATAGCTGGCTTGCAAGTTATATAATCTATACTCAGCAGAGCATGATTATTTCCTTCAGGAGAACCTGAGGCAAGAAGCCCCAAAGCAGAGCAGTCACTACCCCTGCCAGTTAAGAAACAGAATTGGAATAGCAAGAATTAGCATTATGTCAGCCTGAAGAGCTGTAAATATTTACTTGAGTCCACTTCCATACACACAAAATACTGCAAATTCAGGTTAAGTCCAAAATATATTAATTTTCAAAACATCATTCCACTATTGCCAGAGAACAAAACTCTCTTCAAAGGTTTGGGAAACAAAGCCCTTTGGTTAGGAGAGATACAGAGGTGAAGGGTGTCTCACTAATTTATGAATTAAAGTCTGAGGCAGGTCAAGATAGGAGTGCTGGTCTCTTAGCCAAAGCTACGCAGGTATTTTGATTACAAGATTAAAAATGAAGAGTTTCCTGAAGAACACGCATATAAGAAACTTGTAATACAGTTGCACCTTCTGTTTTGATACAGGAAGCTTAGCTAAAAAGTCCCAAAAGCTAGACAGGACCTAAGTTTCTCATCAAGCAACAAACAAAAAAAAACTTCTCTAATTTTATCCACTTTGTATTTTGTTAGCAACAACATCCTCAATATAAAACAGCCGTGCTCTGCTATCACACAGAATGCTGAACCTCAAACCAGGATTAGCATATTCTAAGACAAATTCACTCCTGGCAGTTCTGTGGTGAAATTTCTTGAGGGAAGCAAAGCAGGTGGGAGGGAAACCACAGACTGCAAGTGAACACTAAGCCTTGAATGTGATTGACCAAAATATTAATTAATGGATGAAATGGCAACTGAACAGAGAGAGCAGCAGTGCTAGCAAACACATACACTCAGTAAACAATGTTTTTAAAAAAAACACCCACCACAAACTTTTCAGCAGTCGTATCAAAATAAAATCAAGGTCCTTACAAGTTGTTTCCCACAAGGAAAAGCAAGCTCACCTGCCCAACTCCTCCACACCCCTGGTTAGGGTGAGCACTGCCTTTCCCTCTACTCTTCAAAACAGTAGGGCAACATTTTTTTTAAGGATCCCATTTACCATATAAATATCAGGGACTTAAGTTCATCTGACTTCATTATTCATATTCATTATTCATATTCATATTTTTAAAATATATGGTATATAAAAAATACAAAGTCAAATAAGAATATAATTTAAAATTAATTAAGTATCAAGTCAACAGGAGTGTACAGAAATAGTTACTTCCTCAAGATAAAAATACATTCCATGCCCACAGCTTATCCTACCACTGGATGCGTGGCAGGGCTTCCCCAGAATCCAAGAGATAAGCTTTCCATTCATCTCACTGCAATTCAGTTCTCTGCCCACAAAAAGTAACACAAACATATCCAAACCTTACATGGAAAGATCAATGAATGGAGCATTAGAAATAATGTTCACTGATCTCATTTAATCCCTGAGCTGTACCAGCCTTCCTCTGAGCACAATTTTGTCAATTCCCCTGTGGACCAGTGATTTCACAGCTTATAAAACATCAGTATCTCCAATGTACATCTTGCCTGCATAATTTATATTTAATGCTGGGCTGGTATTCTAAAACACCAGAACTGTTCAGTAATGTTCCCATTTAACACACCTTACATTTAAAACTAATTCCACCTACTGTACAAAAATATACCATCCACTGTAATACTGAACAGTGTTTTGACATACTAAATACCTTAATTCAATTAACCTGAAGTACTCAAGAACCCCTTAAGAAAGGTGCCTAAAATCTCAATTGACTGAGTGCTTAACGTTATGTGTTGTCTAAATTACAACATATTCAGATGGCCTTATCACATGTTTAGTCTAAAAGGTTGTAGAGGATGAGTATATCACAAGTCAAATGTTAGAATCAAGACAGAATGTAAGGACAAATAGAAATCAAATTTAAAATAATGAATATTCAAATATAGCCTGGTTTATTCACTTCAGACTGACTGGAAAAACAGAGTTTTGGCTTGCAGGTTTGCAAGTATATACACACACACACACACACAGAGAATATCAATTTTCCCCAGCTGTGCCAAGTTAAATTACACAATCCTATTTTTTAAACACAGATACATATTCACATAATATAGTCTATATTTTACCTTTCCAGGTATGAAGCAACAGAGATTGGAATCCACATACTTCATGAAAGTCATATTTAAGAGAGAGAGTCTTGTTTCTACAGCAGCGAGGATGTCTGCATGGCGAGCTAATGAATGGTTTCTCCTTTCTGACTCCCGTCTGGAAAACAGACCACAAGGTGACACTGATTTAACAAGGAGTCAGAAAATCAAACCGTAACATTTGTCAAGTTAATTTCACCCTTAAAACCCTGTAACCACAAACATTTGTCTTCATGGAAATAAAAAGATAGTGACAGGGACCCAGCTAGTAAATAATTACTAAGCCTTATGTGCTCTATAATTTTTGTATGTAATTTAGGACTATTTAAGAACAAGGTTGCAGTACTAACTAGCAGCAGACACTGAATCAGAATGAATATTTTTATCCCACTCACTCATATGGTCAGTACTTCAATGCAATTGAAATAATGAATGTAATATATTAGTAGTGAAGCTTATGTAGTGAAGAACAACTATGAAGTTTAGGTTGAGATAGAAACATTCTCTGACAAAGGATCTCTATGCAAAGCAGCATTTAGTTTCTTCACTATGACTGGGAAATCTGATAGGACACAGCAGCAGCTGCACCTATTCAAGGGAAAGAGGAAGAAAGACACTGATTTAGTGAGAAACCAGTTTCCAGTAATGCTCACATGTCAAATCCCTCTTCCTTGTTCCCGTTTACTCCTTGCCAGTGAAAAACTCTGCCCTTTTTTTTTAAAGTAGTCTTTGATAAATCATCAGTGAAGGCAGTTGATCTCGAAAAGGAATGGCATTTATTCATTCCCAGGAATCCTTGCTTGATTTGCCAGAAGAGTTGAGTAATATACAGAACCCAGACTTCTCTGTTTGAAATACCAGACACACTTTTCACACCACTATTCTGTAATTAAATCTTAGGTTCTAGGTGCTTTTAGGAAAAAAAAAATAAATAAAGGTAAACGTGACTCAAATTTTCAAGGTATCTAAGAGGAATTAGCCAGAAAGGAATTCCTTTTCAATAATCTGCTTAAATGAATCTAACACAATTAAATTTAATTCCAGTTTTAACTGGTACATACCTTGGAAGTTGAGCTTTGACTTGCTTTTGACACAAGTTGTGGTATCTTTCCACTTTCAGAAATCCCTGATTTAACATTCTCTGGCAAACCAAGTCCATTCGTTTACAAACCTGTATTTAAGTAAAAAGAAATCTTTAGGCTCAATTAAGGCCACTAGTCACTTTTATTATTATCATATCCCTACCTGCCAGGTAGCCAAGTATTATCTTACTGGTTTTTGTTCCATTTCAACAAGCAAAACCTGCAGTTGAGATTAAGGCATCCCCATCTCCACCAAAGACCACAACATATCAAAAAGGAGCAGCTATGTTTCACATAGCTCCCAAATAAATCTATTGATTTTGCCTAACAAGAGACAGTAAGCTGAATGCCACCTATTAGAAGCAAATACCATTTCCTCTGATTTTAATGGAAGTTGCAAATGCCTGCCTGGCTTTTAGCATGGTCTCCAGAGTGATTCTGGTAGATGAAATTAATATTTTTTAGTCTCAAAAACAGAAACTTTTAAAGATAAGAAATAATGGTGGTTTTCTTCCAGTGTTTAAGGCTTATGTTTTTAAAGCCAACCACAATTAAATTTAAAAACACATGGAAAAAATTGCACATGGAACAAGATTCTCCTTTTTGTATAGAAAGGTCTTTTCTCCTCTGTTTAAAGGAATCCTTTATTTCCTATGTTGGACACTAATAGTGTCAGGGGTTTTTTGCCCCACAGATTTAGGCAGAAGGTACATGAAGAGCTGTAGAAGATAGAATAAATGACTTTCACAAAGTTACCAGTTACAGGAGAGAGCCAACTCAAACAAAAGTTTAAAGCAATTGCTATTCAGTTCTGAAGATGCAAGAGTCTAGTGACCCAACTGTTCTTTGAAATTGTTTTGGTTTTATTGGGGTTTTTTTAGGTACTAAAGTCCACAGCTCCCACTGTGACCTCACTTGCCAATAAATAGGCTCTTTTTTTTTTTAATAAGTCTATATGAGCTTATACCTTGAGGAAGAAGATTCTCTCTTCTCCCAGAGAAACCTGCAATTACTTTGTGTAATGCCTTCTGTATAAAAAGAAAAAAGTTCTGCTTCATGCCACAGCTGGTTGAAGCTCTGTGAGAAATGACCACTTTCAGACAGATCTGTATGGACAGACCATCAAACAGTGACTGTGGATCTGCTGTGCTCCTCAGCATTAGATCTTTCTGGTTAACAAAGAAGGATCAGACAGGCAAACTGCAGAGGGAGAGTCTCAGTACACTGCTCCACATTCAGCGATCCAGTTAAACCATCTCCTTTGTATAAGGAAAAATGCTGGCCCATCCTACAGGAAGGAGGAAATTGTTCTTTCTTCCCTGTGCTTGCAGGTCCAGGGGCTCACAGATTTTTGAGTGCAAGGATTTGCAGCTTTCTTTTTTGCAGCTCTGATGGTAGCGGATCCCTGAAGCAGAACTGGTACCTGCACAGGGCTGCGTCAGCTCTGCAGGCAGCGGCACAAAAGGAAAACATCTCCAGCCCCGCCGAGCTCCCGCTCGGAGGCGGCAGGGAGGGAGGGCTTTAACCTCGCGCGCAGTGACACCTGCCGGCACAGCCGCCCTCCCGGGGATACACAAATATCCGTGTACTCGCAATTTTGGTGAATAGTTTCTTATTTTAGTCACAGAGCTGAAAGAGGCTGTGTTTCCTCAAAGGTCAAGTCCAACCAGACCCTGTGTTCAAGCTTCAGGGTTAGAGAGGTATTCCAAGTCCATGTAAAAAGCAGAAAGAGAGGTTGCTTCTTCATGTGCTGACTTTTGTGTGGTAACAGCTTTCTATGATCCTATAAACTCATTTTCCACTTCGTTTGTAAACAAACCGACACAATCTACTAACTTCCGTTTCCTCAAGCATGTCTTATTTCTTCCAAGCTTCACTACCAGATAACCAACTCTAAAACAAATGTAAAATATCCTAGAGTATTTAGATTCAATATACGTTGTTTTTCTTAGACAGTACACTGACACCATGTTCCATAAAACGCCTTTTTTAGGGTAAAGTAAGTGGCAAAACGCTTATAACTTCATCAAGAAACTTTAAAATAGAAATGCCTGTAAATACAGACTGACTGAAACTAGGAATATTATAGCCATGCTGTCCAAAGGCTATCAGTCCTTACTTGTGCTGTGCAGGAGATAAACACAAGTTTGCTGCAGAATCTAAGTAATTGCGACATGTGTCAGAATCCAAGACAACCTTCTTAGAGTGCTCATGGAAGGAGGCTGTGTATTGTGTGGTTTTAATCATGCTTGTTGTAGTAATAGCCTGAATGGAAGTGTCTTTCCAAGCTTAGATATGACTAAAAAAAATCCTGGAATCCAAGAATTTTATTATTATCCCACTGAGGTAAAAATTTCAAAGCTTCTGCAAGTCATTAAAAATATCCCAGTAAAAGAAGCCTTCAAAAGCTGGAAGATAGTGAGCTTCCCTGTCAGCATGCACAGAGCATTACAGCTTCAGACACTGGGATCTTTGGGGTTTTGTGTGTTCTCTCATGGGGATCATCAGAGGAAGTGGATGAAGTAAATACTCAAAAGGGCTGAAAGCAAAATGCTGCTGCTTTTCCTCTCATTCATTTTGTCTGAACAAAAGTTTGAGGGCTCAAGATTTTCCTCATTTCAGACATGACTATTCTCTGAATCCCTATTGTTTAGTCTCTGTTCGTTGCAACTACTTCACTGCTTAACCAGTAGGTGCTTCATTTATGCTTTCACAGGCACTAACCCCAGGAATAGCAGAAAGCATTATGCTCAGGAAAGCAAGTGCTTTTTGCACAATGAGGGGCCCATGGTCTTGCCTTGCCTGATGGCAATCATCACAAGCAGGAAATGTTCTTTACCTCATCCTTTGGTCACAGAAAAAGACTTCTGGATCCTATGCCTGAGATTATGCTCCTCATTATGCTCTACATAAACAATGTTCCTATCTCCATTTCAATCTGAAAACATTCTGGTGTTCTATATCCTCCCACCCAGCCAACTCCTCAGTCTGTTGTCTTGTATACACTGTAGATCCAAACCCAGTTCAACTCAGAGAAATTATTTTTCTCTTTTTTTTTTTTTTTTTTTTTTAATGGATCACTGAGCTAAGGTGATCCAAAATAAAAAACTCATTAGGACATCAGTTCCTTCCATGCTGGGATCCAGAGAATGCATCAAAATAATTTGTTTAGGGAATCCACATTTTTTTTTGTCTAAACATGTATGATCAAACTTTGTTTAGGTCAATTGATGTCCTGGATTTTTCCTGCCTTCCTCAAGATGCTTTATTCCATGGAATCCCACATTCTAAGGGGTAATGAGGCTGCTTTTGGGAATGTTTCTAATATGCATGAGATCTGAGCAATTTAATACCTGTCATTCAATTAATGTGCTCCTGTGATGTATCTTTAGCACAATACTAATTATCATAAGATACGTACATTCCTCTTTGATAAACAGCTCAAGTCAGTTCTCCAGAATACAAAAATTTTACTGTTTGTGCACAGCAGCTCTTAGAGCAGGAATACACAGGTGTTTCCAAAGGCTACTCACCACCTTTAAAATCCCAAAGGAATGAAATTTCATTATGAATTTATGCCTGGGCATTGCTATTTTTAAAGGCTACCTTAATTCTCTGAGGAGAATTAAGCACCTGGATCTGTGAAGAACATTCAGTGTCTGCCTCTCAGTGAACTGCCAAAAGAACACCTCCAGCTCTGAACAGCCACCTGAAAGACCCAGCTGATTATAAGCTGAGCTTATGGGCTCAAACCAGAAAGGCTTTGACTCTTTACATTACTGCTGGTTAACAAAAGGCTACTTTCTTCTCAGAAGAATGCTCATAATGCCTTCTGATGTGCTTAAGGGAACAGTTAGGAATTTGATGGAGATTAATTTTCTTGGCTGTCCCTGACTCAAAAACTCAAAATAGGGAAAGACGAACTGAATAGTTTCCTTCATTTTACACCCAGTATTGTTCTGTGTATGTTTCAAAGTTGGTATTTGCATATTTCTAAAAGTTCTGAAAGAGGCAGTTCTCTTCTGGAAAAAGGAACTTGGAAGTGAGAGCATAAAAGTGTCACATTTTACTTCCTAAGTGCCAGTGAGAGTTAAACAGCTGGTTTAGTCCTGACAGCATCACCTTTCCTACTCCCACCTTCACTGCCAGCACAGTATTGTTTACAAACAGTGAAAGAGAAAGAAAAAGCCTTCTGTTGACTTGTGAGGGCTCCCACGGGCACTACCATTCATAAGATGCAACAGGAAAGGTGCAGCCACAGGCTGTGCCTGGCATTGCGATTCCGAGCCTGAAACGTGGCACATCCAAGCACCATGCGATGTCCTTCCCTTCCCCGTGGTCAAACTGCAAGTACCACCTGTGATCTTGGGGATGTCCTGTGCAGGGCCAGGAGCTGGACTTTTGTGATCCTTGTGGCTCCCTTCTAGCTCAGGCTATTCTGTGGTTCTCAAAGTACCACATCCTTCTAACAGATCTCACAGAAGAAGCTGAAGTTTTCAGGGGACTGACAGCACACTCTAGAAATACTTAGGAACTGATGTGCTTGGAGCAGTATAAATGAGAACAGATATTTTGCTTCGAGACCTTTTGGTTTAAAGTTACAGTCAGGATGCAACACTTCAAGTTGCTGATCCAGGACACAGGCAGTCCAATTTCCTGCAGAAATACGCTTGTAATATTATCCAGTTTAGACTAATCGAGTTCTTAAAATAGGAACAGTACAGTGCATGCACGTTTACTGAGGGTTACATAAGCTGCATTAATTCCCTCACTATTATTCCATTTACAACCTCGTAAGAGATTCAGTAAGACAGCAGCTTATCATAATATGACATGGTTTACATCAAGCTCCTTATGCAGGCAGTTAAATATTGATATACATTGATCTCCTCACTGACAGCTGTGGGGTTTTTTGGCATTATCAAGTTCAGAGGTGCAGATACTATATGTTATTAATTACAAATCTACTAAGACTGGAAGAAGCAGGCAGACTTTTTTTTTTATATCTTCTTTTTTGACCCACATTTCTAGATAGGGGAGGATTCTTGGAGCAGCAGGCTCACCACCTCCTACACTTGTAGGTTTAAGCCCTATAAATAAAAATAAACACACATATGAGACACAATAGACTACCCACCCCAACCAGTCAGTAGGAGAAACGAGCCTCCAGCAGCCCGGTGCTTTCTCACAGAGCGTGAAAGGAATGAAAGAAGTAAGAGACGATAAAAAGAGCTTCAGGAATGCGTGTATGGAAGCGCACACCGACAGTGGAGAAGGGATAAAGCCCCATCCCACCTGATCCAGCCCGTTCCCCGGCGGGCGCAGCAGCTCGGCGGGGGACGCCAGGGCCGCCGCCCCCGCAGCCGCCCCTACCAGGCGCTGAGCTGGTCAGGCGGGCTGAGCCCGGTCCCGGCCGCGGCGCGGCCCCGCCCCGCCGCCTCCTCCGCGGCCCCTACCAGGCGCAGCTGGCTCGTCTCATCGTAGGACAGGAAGCTGAGGATGCTCTCGATAGCCACGATGGGCAGCCCCATGAGCGTGTTGCTCTGAGGCGGCGGCTCCATGGGCGCCAGCGGCTCGGCGGCCTCCGGCAGCGGGGCCGGGGAGAGCCGCGCCGAGCCCGGGGCGCCGCCTTCGCCCTCCGACACGAGCCGCTCCTCCGGCGCCGCCATCTTGGAGCCCGTCCTTCCTCCGCGGGGGGACGGCACCGCCTCTCTGTGACGCCTCTTCCGCAGCCGTCACGGGCGGCCCGCCCCGCCGTTCCCGCAGGGAGTGGGGAGATGGAGCTCCGGGCGCTGCGGCGCCTAGGGCGCGGGGCAGCTACCCTGCCCTCAGGGGAGCCGTTCGCGGGCGGGCGTCTGGGGATGGTGCCGACTCTTCTCGGTGCTGCCTAGAGACGGGGCGGGAAGCGAGGGCCGTAGACTAAAACACGATAAGTTCGCCAACCTGAGGGAGAAGTCTTTAAGCTGAGGGTGGCAGAGCACTGGCACAGCTGCTCAGGGAGGTCGTGGAGTCTCCCTCTCTGGAGACGTTCAGAGCGCACTGGAGGCGTTCCCGTGTCACCCGTGTGACCCTGCCTTGGCGGGCGGTTGGGCTGGTCATCTCCGGAGCTCCCTGCCAGCCGTAACGAATCCGTGCGGCATTCCCGCTCTCTCCGCGAGGAGTTTCCTTGATACCCAACCTGAGCTTCCCCCGAGGCGGCTTTAGAGCATCCCCTCGTGTGCTACGGCTGGAGGCCGGAGAGGAGGGATGAGTGCCTCCCTCTCCATGCCCACTGAGGAAACTCTGTGGGAAGGACCTCCCAAAACTCCACGGGCGCTGCTGCTGCGGAGTCCGGCAGTGCTCGGTGCGCACCGGTGCAGTGACCTACCGGGAGAACGTGCCCGGGTCACAGCGAGGCAGCGGCAGGGTGGAAAACACCCCTGGAGCTCCTCAGTGAGGCACAACTACATCTTACTGCAAAGTAATCCAGCCTGCTGTGTTTTGCCCACAGGTGGGCGAGCGCCCTTTCTGTGCTGGGTGTCCAAGCTGCCCCTGCTGTGCCCGGGGGGGCTGCAGGTCCGCTGCCAGCCTTTGGGATCAGAGCCAGCTGGCAAAAAACCCTCGGCAGCCCGAAAAACACTGCCTGGAACAACCAAAACTGAGCAGGCGGAACACCAAGAATAAAGCAAACTCTGCTCCTTTATTTGCGCTTCATCCTGTACATTAAGGAGGTTTCTGGATCGGATTGCTGGGACAACAAAGGGATGGGATCAGGAATGTTTATAGAAAATTGCCTGGTGCTTCTGAGAACAGACACACCTCAGTTTCACAAGCATTTTAGCCTGACAGAAGTTGGCACAGCCTTTGAAAAGCATGGTGCCAGTCTCCTCAGTGCCTTCAGCTGCTGCTGCTGCTGTTTCACATCATCAGCAGCGTTGAGTGTCTGTGCCTGACTGGGGAACTGGTGCTGCTGAAGACTGACTTGCCAGAGGAAATCACTAAACAAATGCCAAGAGTGATGGTAGCAAAGTGTGTTGGAAAAAGACCTCAAATGTTTGGGGAGAACGAGACCACTTCTTTCAGTACCTGTACCAGGGTAGTACAGCTTAAAGTATTACAGGGCTAAAGAATTAGCTGCCTGCAGCACCTCTTTACATTTTTTTTCAGCCATGCTTCCTCTCTTTGAAGTTTTACCTTAACCTATTTCTTTCACTCCCCCTCTCCTCGGAAACTCATCTGCAACCTCTTTCTTAAAAAAAAAAAAAAAAAAAAAAAAAAAAACTTAAAAAAGGCTCTGGAAAAGAATGAACTTGGGAGCAGGGCAAATGCTAGGGTAAGGCTTGATGTGTGTCATGCTAATGGCACTCCAAAAATGTGTGCTGAAATTAATATTTCCTTTTGGGAAGCAGAACACTGTGTGCCTTGTATGGATCTGGAAGTGTTTTGCTGCCTCCCCTCCCCTAAACTCATCAATGCTGCTATCTTGCAACAAGGGTTTTATTCTTGTGTGTGGTTTTCAGACCTGATCTCCTTTCACATGCACTGTCAGCAGTTTAAAACTCACTCAGGAGAATTCTTTATGAACTTGTGACTTGGCACATGAAGTTTGGGCTGGCAGTGTGTTGATGCTTTAAAAGAAGTGGGGTTTTCACCCTACCTAAGCTTATAAAATTTCACATTGTTCAAGAATGCTTTTTTTTTTTTTTTTGGTCATATCATTTGAACAACTTCAGTTTTTTAGCTATAACTCTATGTTTAATAAATACAAGCTGTATGTTTATAATTTCACCAAACAGAATAAATACAATGAACAATATATTTATTATGCTAACTATATATGTAGCTTAACAGTTAATAAGTCTGTTTTAGTAAGTAGAGTAATACTGCTGCCTTCCAGATTCTGACTCATGTCCTTCCCCAGTGTATCTGGTGTCATTTTTCTGAGCATGCATCACTTTGCATTCATTTGGAAAAACACAGTTCTCACGCACTTTCATAAAACCTCCATTAGAGACTCTCCAGTGGATGAACTTTTCAGTTATTTTGGGATACTGTGAAGCCAGAAGACTTGATAATACTTGCTGAAAGGGATGAAATAAAGTTATGTAGAATCTATTTGCATGTGACATGTCGTGTCATCTTGAAATAGCCTTAAATCTTGAAATCTTGAAATAGCCATATTTTGATTTTACCATAGGTATAGTTGGACTGATTTTTTTTTACTTCTCAATGACTCACAAGAAGGTGTTAGGGGAAATGAATTTTTTCACTGCTTTCATGCAAAAATCCACATAATATTTTATTTATGTTAGGGGAATGAAATTTTGATGTCTCCATACCCTGGACTACATATTATGCTCCCAACTGATTGGAGTGTGGTATGTTCAGGCTGTGAAGTTTTACTGAAATTGTGTGGAATATTTTGGTTGGGCTTTGTATGGAAGCAAGCAGCACCAAGAACTGTGATGAATAGGAAGGAGCCTGGCTCAAATACAAGTCAAGTTGTATCTATGAAATCTGAGAAAGGAGAAGAAATTGAAGAAAGGGTAGAAAAAGAGAGAGAGTGAGAAGCAGGAGCTAACAAGCAGACATCTAGGAAGATGGGAGTTGGGGGGAAATTTGGCAGCAGGGATAATTTAGCACCCTCTAATGAGGTGAAGGAAAGTGTATAAGTAGGTCAGGAACTGTCATGTTGATGTGGAATATTGGAGCAAAGAAGAGTAATGTGCTCAGAAATGAGAGTAAGAGCAGAAGTTGGGTGGGAGGAGAGCAGATTTGTTTTATTAAACCAGTGTAATCAATAGAAAAATAGAAAAGGCTTTCCCACATGATATGTTTTCTTCTCAGGGGCAGCAGCAGTTTGCTCACTTCATGGATATTAGAGGGTTTTTAAAAGAGATGCTAAATTTGAAAGAAATCTGGTCTATTCACACAGCTGTATTTTCATTCAGGACACTAAGGCAGAGTAAAGGCCCTCTTGCTTAAAGGTCTTTTTTTGAAAGGCATTAAAAATGGAAAAGAGTCATATTTAAATTTCCTTTGAGAGTGTTCTTAATAAACACAGACAGCAGTGTAAATTTGAACACATTAATCTTTTGCAGCTGAAACTTTTAATCCTTTAATAGGTAAATGGAGTCAGCTTCAGATATGAATGTAATCCAGGTTTAATTAAATCAATATAAATATTTAACTGGATCCTTTGCAGTTTAATCAGTTTTGGACCCAGTAGTGCTACATGTTGCATAAAAAACTGGTCGAGAAATTGACTCTAAAATCTACATCCACCCCTTAATTCACTTGTAATACTGTATATTATGTATCTGATAGTAATCTTATATTGATGTTGAGAGGCAGATGAATGTGATGCTCCGTGGGAGATGATAGATAGCAGCAAAAGGAAAACAAGTAGAAGACAGGAGGATAGAAAATACAGCCTCTGTAGATTTTTCTGAACTGAAGTCTGGGGACCAGACTAATCTTGAGTGGTTTATGTAGGTCAGGCGTGTTGCACAGTCAAGCTTTCATCAAATATGTTTTTCTGTTTCAAATTTCAAGAAAATAGCTCAGGTGTTTTCAAATCCACAGGAAAATTGGCATTGGTAGACACATACTATATTAATTCTGTACAATAATAATTAATTACAAATCAGGTAAACTGATGTACTTGGGGGATAAAAAGGACAAGGGTTCAGACAAACACCCTTTCTATTTCCTTGTAGTCAAAATCCCTCCCCCAAGGAGGGCTGCAGAATCAGCTGCTGATAGCATGTTGCCTTGATTGGGTTACACTCCTCACACAGCTGCACTCAGAAGTAACCTTGGTGAACAAGCTTCCATAAAAAATAAGAGACTTTCATTAGATAACATCTGCTAATTCTCTGTATTATTCTCTTATAGGATGTTTGCCATCCCTAGGGCACAGAATTAGTTTTCACCATGAGGAAGGGCTCATTTTTGATGTAAGTTCCAAGGAATTCCTTTAATTTCAGTATACTACCACATATTTACACTATGATAAAGATCACTCAGTGAAGACATAATAATGTCTCTATGTCTCATCAGTTCAGCTTGGTGAAATACCATAGGTACAACAAACTGCACCAGTACTTTTGATGTTCCCATGTCTGCCAGGATTATCTCAAGCAGAGTCTTATATGCTGAGGTACAGGACTATAGCTCTGGGTGAGAAGGTGCAAAGAAAATAGATAAATTAACCATGAGAAGAGATTTTAAAAGACATGGTTTGCTCAGTCCTGCAGTCACTTTACAAAAAAAGAAATTGTTGGGGGCCTGATCTTGAAATAATTTTGTATTTTCTGAAATCCTTCTGGTTTCATTCCCTCTTGACTCCAGAGGGATTGCTAACATGAGCTAAGTCTGGCTTGGCAGCTGAGCAATAGGGATGAGGCAACAGTAAAAAAGCAGTGTTAATTTAACTCTCCACATCCTCCAAAATCCAGCTGGGATGAAGGTCCAGAGTCACTGTGTTGCTAATCAGTGTCTTAAAGTTTCTAGTAAGGAATGGGATTTTGATCACAGAATTTCTGTTTCCAACAGCTGAATATATTTGTGCTTAATGAGCCCATGTTTCAGTTCCTTGCCTGTTTTTCCTCACTGGCCAGCTCCCTTGTGGGGCTGGATGAGTGGCTGCAGGCAGATACAGCTTTCCCAAAATGCTGTAATTGCCCTAAACAGATGCTTTGTTACAGAGGGTCTTCTGTCAGGATCTGTGCTCAGATAAATTGTCAGGGATCCAGAGTGAGTGTAGTGAATATAATTTAGTTATTGAGAGGAATGGCAGCTGTGTGTGATGCATACAAAACACTAATTTGTGCCAGCCTCCATTTGGTTGAAAGATGCTGGGGTCTAATGGAAAAGGAAGTTTCTTTCTCCTCTTTTTAAGGCACAGGGCAGACTTGCTTTAGCTGGCTGGTTGTTAAATTACCTGTGAGGGAAAAAACCCCACACTGAATTTAAATTACATAGAAAAGAATTTTGAGTGAGAAAATTAGAATTTTCTTCCAGCAAATAACTTGAGAAGTTGGAGGAGCTTTAGTTTGCTGAAGTTAAATCATTCCTTGTTGACCTGGAATAAATTGCAGAATTCTTTTTAAAGTGAGTGATGCTTGTGATATTAATGACACTTTCTATTTTTAGGGAATCATTCTTTGTATTTAAATGATCAGCTTAAGGCCTGGATAGGTTGCAGCAAAATTGATGCAAATTTCTGAAGTATTTTCTGAGTGCTGCTGGCTCTGTAAAATTATTGGTTTAGCGAGTAACATGGTTGAGTATGTACTTTGTGCAGTGGGTGCATGTGGGACTGTCACAACTTAGATAATGAGGTTAGTTTACAGAGAGGATGCAAGTTAAGCAAGAAATACCTTTTAACTAACTTTAAAGTTACAGAGTCTGAACTTTGGTTGTCTTGTGCAAGCCCTGTGTCTTTGGTTGCTTGTGTGCATGACTAGCTCCTACATACAGTGACCAATGAAGTTTATATTTACTTTGTGTAGTTGTAAGTGCTATCACAAAGCAAGGCACCAGCTGTCGTGCCCCTGAGTGAGGAACTGAGACGTTCCTTTGAGTTGGGAAAGTCTAGATTTTGTTTCAGCTGTGGTGTAGAAATGTGACAGAATATGGTTATTTGTTTAGATTTGAAATGGATTTCATCTGTGTGTGAATAAGGAAATATATGCCACAACCAGAATGGACTTGGTGTGAGCACAAAGCACACACCATCCAAGAAGGGGCCCGATGATATTCTGCATTAAGCATGCACTGATGTGATAAACTCCCTGAAGAAGCTCATTTCAGCTGCCAGACACAAGTTTAGAGAAGTGGCTTATCTCCAGGAGGAAGGTATATCTTCTGTGTCACTCCTCAATGTCCAAGAAAACTTTACACTTAGAGTTTTGGTTGACAGAAGTGTTGGCAAGCCACTATATCTTGACTTAAAATTCATACCTGTTAAATGCTTCTTGATGTATTGCTTAGAATGTGGCATCAACCAAAGGCTTTTGCTTTGGAAGCAGCCACTGGAATAACATGGGCTGTCCTAGCTGGTGTTGTTAGCAAATTTCTTAAAAGAGTTAATTAATCTTACCTGCAGACTTTGGAATTTGGTCAAGCCCTGGAACAGGCTGCCCAGAAAAATGATGAAATCACTGCCCCAGAAATGTTAATAAATGTATGGTTGTGGCCCTGTAGTTGTGAAGGACCTGGCAATGTTGGGTTAATGGTTGGACTTTATGACTTTAGAGGTCTTTTCCAACTTTAATGATTCTATGGTTCTATGAACTAGGGAACTTTTTTTTTTTCTTTTTTTTTCTTTTCCCCACAGCAATCTCAATTCCAAAGTTTCTCCTTCCTTCTGGGCTCTTAAATCATATCCTTCGGGAATTAGAGCTCACAAATCTGAAAATCTGACTTGGTGGAGTTTTAACAGTAGGTGGCAGTGGACAGCAAATCTAACCCAGCTGCCCTCCTGTACCTCTTCGATTGCTGCTGCTCTCTTCATTTATGACTAACTCTGAAATTATTGTCTTAGAAGTAGTCTAAGAGTAATATTCAGCTTTTTGCTGAAGAATTGAAAGATTTAGTAAAAATACCGATAGGTGCAGCTTTTTTTCCCTTTTAAATTCTTATGAGTTCTTGCAAAAGGAATGTTACCTTATAATCCTCCAAATTTTTGTCAGGTCTGTAAAAGGGGACTTGGCTGGCCTTTAAGTAGTTTTAGGCAGACTGGTAGAGCAGAGGATGTGAAGTTACTATTAAAATTGCTTGGATACAGCACCGAAGGAATTAAGTGGAGTTTTTGAGTTCTAAGTAGTGTGCTGAGAGCATGAAATACAGCAGTGTTTTCCAGCCCTGTCCTACAGATCCCGTTGTATGGAAAGACTAATGACAAGAAAAGATGATACTGTTTATTTCTAATGATTAGCATTACCAATACCATCTGTAATGTCTCTGCTACTGCAGGTTTCTGTGATTCAGGTCAAGTAGATCTCCTGTGGAAAGAAGAATGATTCTTCTACATTTCTATTTAGTGGTTTGGTGGACTTTTTTTCCCCTTTTATTGGATACTTTTCAAGCCATTCCAGAAGCATGAACTTCCCTTGAACCCTTGCTGTGATTACTTCTAGGGAGCTGCATGTGGCCTTAGTCAAGTGCAGCATGCTCTGCTTAGGCTGCCAAAAGTAGTGGGAACAAGGGAAGAGGTGCAGAGCTTCACCTGTCTGTGCCATTGGCTCCAGGTCCTGTGGATCTCCTGTTCCTTTTCCTGATAGCTCTGTGTATGCAGGGCTGGGAACTGCTGTCCCTTGCCAATGCTCCTGTGCATGACTCCGTTATCTCCAGCTGTCAACACTCAGGAGGTTGAACCTGGGGTCAGAAACCTCCCATATTTCTGCCTTCCCTGGGGGAGCCAGCAGCTCTCTGCTCGTAAACCAAAAAGTCTTTCCTGTAATTAATAACCCCTTGTGAGAGATTCATGCCATGCTTATCTAGTGAAATCATGGCTGAGTAGCTGTGAGAAGCAGGAATGCGAGGTGCCCTAGGGAGGGTGAGCAGTGCTGCTGAGATAGGCACCAGTACAAATGGTTTTGGCCCTGCTTTACCTGCAAACCTGGCCAGCACTGTTCCCTCTGCTGGAGAGGAGCTGGGATCTAAAGTGCGAGACCAGATGGCACTGGGGGCCCTCATTGCAGTGTATGAGTCACAGAGCCTGCACAGAACTGGAAATAAATAGGTGCACCCCTTGGAGCTTCATTTCCTTAGCAGGGATGGGGTTGGAGTTCTTTGTGGAAGATGTCAAAGTTAGAACTTGAGCCAAAAGAGACTTCTGTGGGTTGGCCTGAAAGAGGCTTGTGCTAGCAAAATGTGGCTACCTTGCAGATACACTCATCTGAAACGCCTTTTCTGCTTGATTTTTACCTAACCATTTCCAGGTTTATTTTTCAGGCTTAAAATTGTTATTTTAATATTTTTATTATTAAGATTATTTGTGTCTCTATTTAAGGAGTACATTAAAAGATGACACTCCTGATTTTATCCCTTACCAGCTAGATGCTTCTAAAAATTCAGCAGGGATCTGCAGAATTGTTGGCTGGAGTGTGTCCAAAGAGGGACAACAAGACTGGTGAAGGGTTTGGAGCACCAAGGCTTCTGAGGTGGGACTGGGGGTTGTTTAGCCCAGAGAAAAGGATGATCAGAGGGACCTCATGGTGCTCTACAGCTCCCTGAAAGGAGGTTGTAGCCAGGTGGGAATTGGTCTTTTCCCCTGAGTAAAAAGTGACAGGGCAAGAGGATATGGCCTCAAGTTGCAGCAGGAGAGGTTTAGATTGGATATTAGGGAAAATGTCTTCATTCAAATGCTGCCCTGGGGAGTCACCTTCCCCAGAAATGTTCAGAGGACACAGAGATGTGGTGCTCAGGGACACGGTTTAGTGGCAAACATGACACTGTTGGTTTAATGATTGAACTCCATGATCTTAGAGGTGTTTTCCAAACTCAGTGATTCTATTACTCTACAATTCTAAGAATTTCAGTTCTCCATTGCCACTTGCTCTGACATGTAACATTTTCATCCTGCAACATAAATCTAAAGTGTGAGTATTAAAAAAAATAGCAAATGAAAACAGTCTTTGTCAACCTTCTGTGCATAGGTTGACCCATGCATGAGGGCAGTAGAGAAGCGAATTGGAACGGGTGCAAATTGGGAAATGTTGGAGTCAGTGAGTCAGGGGTCTCTCTGAATTCTTCAGAGAGAAATCAGAGTGCAGGGATTGAATTAAAGCCTTTGGATGCATTGAAGTATATTAAGCCACTCACTCATAAAGTAGACATTTAAGTTAGTAAGTTCTAGGGTGAGTTCTAATGCTTTTAGTAAGTAAAAGATTTGAAATGCCAGAGTAGCAGAGTGTGTTCTAGTGAAGGTTGAAACATACTGATGTCTTCAGTGGAGGCTCCAGGACCACAGTAGCAGAAAGGACTTAGTCATAACAGAGCTATAGTAGGAATATTGCTTACATTTTTCAGATAGAACAAGATAGATTGTATGTGTAGTTGTATATGTAACCTGGTGTGCTAAGAAACTAGAATTCTAATAGGTTAAGGAGTGATGGTCTGAGTTTGCATCTTAGCTTGTTGGAAAAATCCTACATGAGAGTATGTACTGGGGAGAGTTTGTGCTTTTAGCCATTTGCTTTTAGCCATTGGCTTTTGCCAGGGATTCTAGCCATTCGCTAATTGCTAGCTGCTTTGCCATTGCTTTTTGCCATTGCTTGTCTGTTGTACTGTTGAGACGATGTGCTTTGTAATAAGATGTGCTTTGTAATAAATAACCTTTTAAACTATTAGCTGCTTTGCTTATTTAAGACAACCCGACGAAGTAGGAGCCTAAGAGCTCCAGAGTAGGAGCCTGTAGAGCTCCGGAGTTGTTGCCTTAGAGCATGGGAGGTCGTAACCTCACAGGGAAAGAGCTGGAATTCACACATCCACTCCGCCGGTGGGATATCCGCGGTTTGGGAGCGTGCTGGGAGCAGCAGTGCAGCTCTTTGCTCGCGTTCGGGCGGCGCGTGTCCCGTCCCGGAGTCCCCCCAGCCGTGTGGGACAGGGCAGCGGCGCCGCTGGACACGCGCGTGTCCCGTCCCGGAGTCCCCCCAGCCGTGTGGGACAGGGCAGCGGCGCCGCTGGACACGCGCGTTTCCCGCCGGGACAACGGGGAGCGCTGCTCGGGACGCGGCCGGGGCGTGTACGGGGCGGGGCCGTGACGTCATGGCGTTGCCTGGAGACACCGCTCTGTGTTCGTGAGGCGTCCAATGGGCGCCGGGGGAGGTGACGTCATGCCGGCGGCGGCGCCTCTTCATTGGGCGGCCGTGGCGCGGGGGCGATGTGCGCGGGGAGCGGGGGGGAGGGGGAGGGATGCGGGAGCGGCCCCGGGATCGGGACGAACACGTACCGGTGGGCACGGCTCGGCTCGGCCGGGATTTTATCCCTGTCCCCCCCACTGCAGCAATATTGCAGTGCTTGCTTACCGCCTAGGAGTTCCTGGGAAAAGGGCGGGGGGGGAGTTATTAATGCTCTCAAAGTTTCTTTACTGCTTTAGAAAGAGATGTTTGTATACAAATTAGGTTCGTGTGTTGCTCTTCTTCATCTGGGAACTCCTAATCCCCTCCGTTTTTATTCTGTCAAATTACTGCGAAAATTTTATTTAATACGAGGAGGAAAGACGGAGCTGGTTTTCCTGCCGAGAGAGCCCTGTTACGGTGCTGATAGAATACACTTTCCTTCCGAGCCTTGTGTGAACTTCTGAAGCGCTGCTAGCAGAGTGCCTGGGTTTGACATGGGTGTCTTGCACACTGCTCCAAAGGAAGGGAGAACTTCTCCCCTCCCTCTCAAGTGCAAAAGATTTGTGGAGATGTTTTTTGGACAGCCCAAGTAATACTTTGTCATCTCAATGATGTCTGACTTGATCGACTCACCAGGTCCAACCAAAAATAACAAAAAAATAAAACGTGCATTGGGCAGGGATGCTCCATTGACTGCGTACACGAGGAGCTAAATCTGTATAGACGGTCCGTCTGAGGCAATAGGGATGGCGGGGGCTCGCAGATCAGGCTGGGGGAGGCTTTGCTGTTGAAACCTGACCTTGGCCGCTGGCTTCCCACCCGCGCTGCCGATCCAGGGAACACCGGGCTGCGTGTGCCCCTGCTCTCTGCGGGGCCCCGAAGCGTGCAGGACGAGTGACCCGTGGGGACTGCCCCGGATCCCGCACTGCCACAGCCCCATGGGTGCCGGGCCCCGCCGGTCTGCCCTCCCCACGGAACCTCTCCGCGGCACCCCCGGCCGGGGCAGGAGGCGGGCCGGCCCCTCCCGGGGGTGGGCGGCGGGCGGGGCGCGGCGGCTCCTCCTCGCCGGGCCGGGGTTAGTTTCGGAGCGGAGCCGGGGGTGGAGGTGGCGGTGGGAGAGTGGCGCCCGGTGGGAACAAAGCGGAGGGCGGGCGCTGAGGCCGGGCCCAGCCGGGTGCCTCCCGCAACAGGTCGTCCCGGCGGCAGCGCAGCCCCTGCACCCCCGGGCCGCCGCTCCCCGCCGCGGCTGGCGGGGCCGGCACCGGCCGCCCCCATGCGGTTCGGCTCCAAGATGATGCCGGTGAGTCCCGGACCGCCGCGAGTGGAAAGTTGGAGCGGGGCAGCGGGAGGGAAAATGGATCCGGCGGACGTGGAGGAGGGGCGGGAGGCGACCCTCCTTCCCTCCGGCATTCCCCGCCCGCCTTCCCCCGCTCAGCCCGGGCTCCGCGGCCGCGCGGGGGCTTCCCCTCCCCCTCCCGGGCTTTCCTTTTCTTCCTCTCTCACGCCGGGATCAACTTGTTAGACGGGCCCGCTGGAGCCGAGCCAGGGCCGGCGGGGCCCCGGCAGCAGCGCGGGGTGGAGGGGGGCCCGCGGCGCCCGGGGCTTTTCCTTCGCCCCATTCCTGGGGGATAAGGCTTCCCCGGCAGGGCTGCTGCGGGCTCAACGGGCCCTTCGGCTGGCTCCCGCTTTCTTCTTCTTTGTTTATTTTTTTCCTCTGTTATTTTTATTGGTAAAAAGTTCTTAAAGTTGGCCTGAGCCGTGCTGCTTGTGGGGTGGCTTTATTTTGGAGCTCCCGCAGGAAGATGGTGTCCGCGTTGTTTACGGTTCGCAGCGCCTGCGGGCTCTCGGGCAGGTATTCCCGACCTCGGCCGGGAGAGTTTCGGCAGCTCTTGTGCCAAACCTGCCCGGCTCTGGGAGGTGTCTCTGCTTTAGCGCTTTCAGGAGGCACACGGAGCACCACCTCCTCTAGGGAGTTTTGCCGTGAATTTTAAAACGGCACCGATTTTGAGGTTAGATGAAAGCAAAGCCCAGTAGCTTTTCCTTAGTTTGCAGCACAACGTATGTGAAAGTGCTGACGTAAAATAGTTTCCTTTGAAAGTACACCTGCCACTAAATACCTGGCTTTAGTGGCAGGGATGCCCCGTGAAATCCAGATTCTGTTGTTCTGCTGGACTGGAGCATGTACAGAAAATAGCGACAAGCTTAATACCTATTTAGTCCGAGCTGGGGGTGCTTTAAAGTCTCCTCTGTGCCATCCTCCCCCGGGCGATGTGGCCTGTCTTACCGAGTAGCTTTGCACGCATAGGTGGTTCCTTCAACAGCACTCTTGTATTAAAGATTATTTCTAGTTTAACTCTTCAAGGAACTTGCTGAAGCACGTGAAGAAGGAGCTGTACTGAAAGGTGAAACTGGGAACCCATGCTGGAAGGATGTGGGTGTTTCAGGGAAGCTTGTTTTGCTGTAGGTGTGAGGTTCTTCCCCTGCAATTAGGAGGAAATAATGAGCGATAATTTGATCTCGCAGAGCGCTAGAGAAGACTGGTGACGATTGCTCTAGCTAATGAGGGAGGAACAGACAGAATATGAGCACAACTAGATTAAATAGCATGTATGTTGTGCAACAGTGCTGTTGTCTGCCTGTAAAAGCTTAGAAAAACAAGCAATAAATATAATAAGGTGTTGATTCCATCCAAGTCAGAACTGAGCTAGGTAAGCGCGCTCATATATCAGTGAAATCTCCTGGAGATGCTGGTGAGTTCCTTGTCACTGAGTTCAAATAAAGGAGAAAACAAGCAGGCAGCAGTCTTACCCCATCTGCATTTGCAGGTGACAAGTTCCAGAGTGCGCATTGCCTGGTGGCTCAGACTTCTCTTTGGTTGATGACTTAACTCATTAGTGATTCTGGTTTTTAACACGTAAATGAAGGGATGAATACAGCCTTTTCACATTGTTTACTGCGAATAATGGAAGGTTTGTGAGGGTTGAAAGTGGCTTAAGGAATTAAAAATGTAAGTATTTTGAGTATTAGAACTTTTAATACAGCTTAAAAAGCTTTTCTCCAGATTTCCTCATTGTCTTTCAGTTAATAACTCCCCCTCATTTCTCTTTTCACAAAAAAAAAAAAATTGAGATGGGCCGAGGAGGAGGTTTTGAAGAAAGGAGAGAGCAGGACATGAGGGCTCTTTCATTTATTCACTGATGAAGTGTTCATGGACTTCAGTATCTTTTTCTCCATTGTTTGCATGAGGAGTAGTAGGCTGGCCCTAAACCATCTACAAAATGTTTTGTTTCCTAAAGTTTAAGATGTCGTCTTCTTTCCCAAACTTACAAATAAGATAATCTGTATATAATTTTTAACTCTTAGCTGCAGGTCCACCTCCTGTGCTGCAGAAGAGAGCGTGGGCAAAGGATTAAACAACACAGTTTGTTGCCCAAGTGGGAAATGCAGGCAACATGAGCCCAGCCAGGAATTCACCTCTGAGCAGCTGCCAGGGAAAAGCTGGGAAATTGCTGTAGCAGCATAACTACTTGTGCTCTTGGGAGACTACCCTGAAATGGGAATGTTTTCCTTGTGGTAATGACCAGCAGGAGCTAAACTGCTGCTGTAACCATATGTCAGGGCAGTGTGATTGAAAGTCTGCACGAGGGTGTACCGAGAGGTAATTTGTGTGTAGCTGTACTGATGAAGGTAATAACAGGGTTAATGCTGGCAAACTGTGTGAGGTTGTCTCACCTTTCATCTGTGAAGGCTTGTGGGAGTGTGACTTGTACTGTTAAGTAGTGTAAAAGGAGCTGGAAACAGTTTCTAAAATTGCATTATTTTTCCACAGTACAGTTGGTATCTCTCCTTTTATTTTACATTATTACCCTAAAAGGAGCATGTATTGAGAAATAATTTGGGTCATTATGCATGCTGGATAAATGTTTGGGGGGTTTTTTCCTGTCAGAGTGTGGGATGTGGTAGATAGAGCTACCCTTTAATCTCCAGAAAACTTTTTAGATCAAACCCCCCTTGACCTAGATAAGGATTAATTTTTCAATTTGAGTTATGTGAGTTGGTTACTGGGGGTCTCCTGAAATCAGGATGGATCCAGACCTGCAGCTATATTGTTAGGGGTAACTTGGCAAACTTAATTTCTTGTAAAGTTTTGCCTTCTGTCATCAGAAATGACTGAAATGTCTGACACTGAAGTTCTTGGTAGCCATGTGTTCTTTTCTAATCAAGTTAAGCTTTCAAGTGTGATGCTGCAACTTTGATACTACAAGGAGTAGTGCTTTCCTTCTAAACTTTAAAATCTTGTCCCAAGTGATCTTCTTGCAGCTGCCACATCCAGTGAGCACTTCAAGTACATATTTTCATTGCAGAATGCTCACTAGTTTGTGGATATTTATGTGTATATTTAACCTTTAAAAAGCCCCTACAGTTAAAGCTGTTTTGCAGTTAATTGGAGCTGCCACATGGATTCTGATTTACTGAGGTAGTCGAGTAGTAGCCTGTCTTTGGGAATTTTTGTAGGAAGCTCTTTTCGGGTAGTTTAACTTAAGAACCTTTAGCAGAAGTGAATCTCTTGCAGTTTGTAAGA
Organism: Muscicapa striata striata; assembly: GCA_030060385.1. Lineage (NCBI taxonomy): Eukaryota > Metazoa > Chordata > Aves > Passeriformes > Muscicapidae > Muscicapa > Muscicapa striata. Next base: position 882,449 of record JAREIS010000252.1, on the reverse strand, counting down.
TGAGCAGCTGTAAGTTTATAAACAAACTGACCCCCAGCAGAGTATATGAGAGGAATAAGTGAACTGTAGGATCTCAGTGCTGTTTCCTGTGGTCTTTTAATTATTTATCTCTGATCAGGTTTATCAGTTGTTAACACTGTTTTCTTTGGCCCCTTTTCATGGGTTTCAGTTCACACATGGGGTTTCAGACTGTGAGCTCCTCAGAGAATATGCTGCATATCTTCATCTGATTGGAAGATTTAGTTTATTAGGTGTTCTTTTAACTGAATATCCACTTAATGTTAATAATTTAAAAGTTTTAGTACTATATTCAAACTCTTTAATGTGGTACTCAGTGTTCTGTCTAAAATGCTAAATAAAGCTTAGGTGATTGTTTTGCTGTCTTAGCTCTAAACTTCTCAAACCTCTTGCACTTGTCTTACAGACTCTGGCTTGTTGTGCACAATAGAAAACACTGCCTTGAGGTTCCCAGGGTGCTCTTTTTCCCCTCCCTTTTCTTCATGGTGCTCCAACAAGATCTTTCTTACTTTTTCTTTTTTCTATCCAGTGAATAATTGTTCCAGGAGTAGTTTTAAATGCATTTGCTTTCTCCTGTGTCTTTTTTAATACCATGGAGCTCTACCTGCAATTTGTGTTAAATTACACACAAGTGCATTAATATCTTTGTTGTTCTGTGTAGTTTTTATCAGACATGGGGGAAGGGCAGTCTTACAAATTCATACCAGATCAAGCTGTGGGGACCATGGGAATAGTTAATTATGCCTCTTCTGATCTATTGAATAGTTCAGGAGCTGAGTGCCTTTTGAGGCTCTTGCATTTACAGTTTTGAGGGCTAATATGCAGTCATGAAGTTTGGAATGGATGGATAATTAATGGAATTTTGTATTGTCTTCTCCTTCCTAGTGTTGTCAGATGGGATATCTGCTTTTTTAGTGAGCAGATCTGCTTTGTGGGGTTAAGTTACATGCAAGTCAGTTGGATTTTAAAAGAGGCAGGTGTAAAGGTTATTTCCACAGAATAAACTAGCGGGATGGCAGTGTGCCTAGCATTCCTTTCAGATTATTGATGGAGAAACAGTCTTGAAAGTGCTCCATTTGTCTGGCCTCTGTCCTTGTTAGCAGCCTGCCTTGGGGACTCTCCTTTCTCTCCCTCTGTGTGTGTTGTGGAGCTTGTTTCATCACATGCAGAGTCGTGTCTTGCTGCCATACAGCCTCCCCAGGAAGGAGTCTGGTAACCCTGAGAAGACTCAAGCTGCCTCCTGTGGCTTGGTGGCACAGCTGAAAAAGGACTTCTTGCTTCCTTGTGCATGTGCCCACTGACAGCAAAGGAACACCCAGATCCTTTTAATGACTGGGCTTTCACCATCTTGAGAAATGTAAAACTCACTCTGGGAACTGGAGGATGCTCCTATTCAGGAGGTAACGAGCAGATAAAACTTCTTTTGCTCTCAGTTTTATTATCTTGAGGCCTGGTTTCTGTCAGCTTAGTCACTTGTGAGTCAGGCAAAGACTTTTTGATCTTCAGTTCCCAAACAGTTGGATGATACTGTGAGTAAAGGTCACCAGAAATCCTGGACATCATGTGAAGTGTACTTAATTATCTTAGTCACTACTGCTTAACTGGTTTAGAGGTTTCAGACTTTTCTGTGGAACATGAAAGATTTACAATGCTGTTTAAAACAGTGTTAGATAACTTGCTGTAGTTCAGGATAAATCCTCATGGAGAGGGAACTGTGAGCTAGGGACAGAACAGCAACTGTGACTCTGATGTGTTAAAGGGCACAAAATTCTACTTTTGCTGTTTGCATTTAGTTAATCATTAATATTCAGAACCTTGCTGCTGCTGTTTAAAGTTAGTCATGCTTGTGTCTTCATTGGGTACTTCACCATAGGGATGGTATTATGTGGATGTTGAACCCACTGGTGTCTAAGAATGAACCTTTTGGGTTTTTTTTTTGTGGCATTAATACCAATAATTTTTTTACTGAGCTGGTAATGTAGTTCCTGTACAAATTTCTTTGTGGTGCCATGATGCTTCCAAGTCTTAATAGGATATGAACCTTTGGTAGATGGCTGTGTGCAGTGCCCTACCTTTTACTGGTGTTTATTTTAAAAAGGAAGATTAGGGGAAATCTTCACATTTGTCTAGGGTTTTAGTTTTTTTTTTAAAACCCAATTCATATATTTATTTCATCCTTCTGCAAAGCATAGACATTTTAAAATCAAGTTTGTACTGCAGTTATCACTCATTTTAGGTGGTTTTCTTGGTAATAAAATTGATCCTTAAAAGGCTTTATTTGCAATGTGTCTGGGCTGTAGTACCAGACTCATGTAAAAGTATGGACATGTTCCCCCAGTTGGCAGGCAGATAACTTTAAAGGTTCTGACATTTTTATTTTGAGTTATTCTGTATCAAACGTTTGATCTGTAAAATGCAGAGTGCTGTGGGTCATAACTTTGAATAAAGTGAGCAGACGCTGTAGGGAGGTCAAGCCATTTGTTAAAGGTCATGCAGTGGGTTCAGCCTGGGATGTGAGGGACCTGTAGAGTCAAACCAACTGGTACATTTTGGTGCAGCTGGAATACAGGTCTGTCATATCCAACGTTGGTATTTAAATGATTTGTAGGGTTAATCACAAATGGGGAGAGAACTCTGGTGGTAATTCATTATGTTCCATGCTTGAGAATGGGTCCTGAAAGAGGTGCTTCTTCACAAATCCTTTATAAGTATATAAAGTATATAAAATAAATATTCTGATTTCACTGTTTGGGATGTATTTTGGATAAGAAGCAGCATGCAGGGTTTGTTTCAGCTCTTTGTTGAATAAGTTAGGAGATTTTCCTTGTAATTTGATACTTCTATTTTGTGGAACTTAACTGTTTAAGGAGTAATTTGCATCTAATCTTAGATTACTGGTTTTCTTCTATTTTGTTAGGGTGTTAAATCCCATTGTTTCTTGGAATTGAAAGCTAAGGGAGAGTCTCTGGAATTAGGTATTTTTCTTACCTTAATTTTCCTTCTGTCATTTAAAAGAGTAAAATCCTTTTTAAAATCTTCTTCAGTGGATTATTTTTAAATGCATTTGAGCTCTGGTCTGCACCAAAACACAGTAACTCCAGTGTAGCAGCAGCCTGTGACTGTGTGAACAGGGAGTTGGAAGGCTCCACATAAGCACTGCTGTAGTTTATTCTTCTTGTATTCTCAAAGTGTGGAGGTTTGACCTTCTACAAGGTGACTGTCCCCTTCCTGAGTTTCAGTAGGCACAAGCCTCTTCAGCAAGACATAGGGATCTCACCCTCCTATTCCTTAGTTTTGCTGGACAAAGCTGAAGTTGTGCAACTTGGCTGGACTAGCAAATAATATGAATTTAGAGGAAGGCTTTTACTCCGTGCAGCTGGGTCTCTTACTCAGCTGTTTCTGTCATACCTGTGCAGAGTTATAACTTGTTAATTTCCCTGCTGCCTGAGGGTGGTGGCTAGTGCACTTTCTCCTATTTTTTAAGAGCATGCAAAGACTTCTTTTCACTCTGCTCTCCATCTATGTTAGTATTTGCTGTCCTGAATGCAGAATCTTACCTAGAGCAGTGGTTGTTAGCTCCTGCCTGACTTCCTTAGACAAGTGAAACCTTTTCTTGCCATCTTTGGATATCCTGAGCTAGTGAAGACCTCTAAAGGATGGTATTCTTAGAATTTGTTGGAGGTTCTCTGGTCTCAGCTGTAGTAAAACTGTGTGTCTCTCAACATAGACAAGTGTTCAGGAGAAGCTGGGATAGCAGGGAATGACTGATTTCTGGCTGTAGCAGAGGAAGGGAGGGAGGCATCACTGAGTCATGAAAGGCAGAGTGCAAGGGACCAGGCAAGATGAACCTGACCTCCCAGGAGCATGGCAGGAGGCTCTCCTGTGAAATCCCAGGGTGGAAAAGGGACTGTGCCATGGCTGGTGTCCAGCTCGTGTTCCTGAGGAACATTTCTGCCCTGCTGTGCTGCCCTGCAGCCTCTATCAGCGACAGCCACGCTGCACCTTCCAGCCTTGGGAGCAGGTTCTGCTGCAAGGAAAGGCTTGTGCAGGGAAGCCATGGAAACTGCACTCTGTGCTTCTTCCCTCTGCACTGCTGTGCCTCTGCTCTTGTCTGTAGGTCTTGCCCACGAGGCCCTTCTGCAGAGTGATTTACCAGTGTTGCACAAAAGCCATTGTTCTTCAGGGTACTTCTCTTGCAAATAGTATTTAGCAGTGTTGGCTAAGAGAAGCTTTCTACCTCCAGGGAAGCTGAATGAGCAGCCAAGCAGTACCAGGCTGAAAGGGACAACTTCTGAAGCTCTTGAAGCAAGAGGAGCCTGGCATAATATGAATGTTATTTGTTTAAATTCTGCTCTGTTTAATTCATTAAAATAGGTGTGACATCACCTAAGCAACCACCATTCTGTACAACACTGTCTTGTTCACTGTCATGACTTTGGTGACAACTTGTAAAGCCAAAAGCCACCCAGCAAGCTCTGCTTGAACTGTTCTCCCTTTGCTTCTCAGCTGGTGTGTCTGCACAGAGCATGCTATTGCCTGGAAAGAGCTGTGGGGAGTGAGCACACTTAAATAAAACCTGTCAGACAGTGATCAGCTCTACAATCTGCCAGCCTTCTGCAGCGTCTGGTGGAGTGCCTGAGTGTTTGGGATGCAAGTTAGTGTGTAGAGCTCCACATCACAGGAGCAAAGGTTGCATCAAACATGTTGCTTGGGCTCATGGGCTGACTGAAGGGACAAGATTTCTCCTTCCCAGTTCTGCTGTAGTTTAATGTATCCTGTTACTGTGAAGTGGTTGGCTAGGACTGTCTGGCCATCTATAATTTCCAGGGTTGGACTAGCCTCACTGATCCTTTTAAACCTGCAAAATAGCAACAGAGATCCATCTGTTTTGTTGCAAATGCTCTGTGTGTCCTCTGTGCCAGCTGAATGGGTGCTGCTTTAGTTACTCATGACTTGCTGTGTGTTTGCAGCCAGAAGTAGTAGGACAAAACCCCTCCTTAGTGGCTTTGAATAATAATAATAATATCATCAGCTGTTGTCAAATAGGTGTGATCACCAAGCACAGGCATTTCGTGCTGGCCATCTTTGGCAATGGCTGGTGGCTGTGTTGGCTGTCTGCAATGCTGTGTGTCCTGGCAGTCATCTGGATGTGACAAGTGAAGGTCATTGCCATGCAGCTGGAGTGTGTACCCACCCAGAGCTGGTGGTGAGTTGGGAAGAGCTGCCCTTCTGCAAAGGTGTGGTGTGACATTACACTTAATTAATTTAATAGTAGGATGCTGCTCAAATGGATGGTCTTGTTCCTTTGGTTTCCATCCACACCCAAAGCCACATGTCTTTGGTAGCTTCCCCTTGAATTTAGTAAGGACTTGAGTGATGGTTTGTAGGAAATGCTGCCTGCACTAAAGGCAAAAAGGAGCCAAAATACTTCCATGGTGGAAGTGATTTGTCATGTGGCTGTGCAATCAGAAATAACGGGTGGATTTGGGAAGATCATGGTGTTCCTCAGCTCACCCTTTAGGTTGGCTGAACTGGAGCAGTCAGATGATTCCTTATCCTTTTCTTACCCTCCCTTGAGAGTTGGTAATACATGGGAAATTCTCCACTAACAAAAACATATAATTTACTCTGGTGTTATTTACAAGATGTGACAAGAAAGCCTTTACAGTGTAACAGCAAATACATAGGAAGGCAGAGGAGACTTTGAAAGCAGTAGGCAGGCACACTGTTGTGCTGTGTGGACTGAAGTTCATAGTTTGGGTTGGTTTGGTTTGTTTTTTGCTTGTCTTGGAGACAGATGGCTGAATAGCATGTTCTGGAATTGCAGGATAAAGGAGATATCAACCCAGCCTGTGGTGTGCCAAAATGCCTCTGAATTTGCCATTGTAGTAATGCATTTTAGGGTGCCAGGCTTGCCAGCCTGCATCACTGAACAGCCCAGTGTGTCCTGTGATTTACCCACCCTGGAATTAACCTGTGTGGTTAAACATGTCATTGTTTCAGATGCCAGAAATGGTGTGTCCTCTGACCTACCTGTGTGTGTCATGGGTGTTTTGGTTTGGACAAAGATCTGTTTTATGGAGCTAGGACACAGGTTTTGACAGCTGTTTTCCTGGAGGAGTGACTAATACAATGTATTTTCAAAGTGTTTGGCACAGAGCTCTGTGAAGTTGCTGGGTTTGGAGTAAATGAGTGTTCTACTCTTTTTTTTTGTTTCCTGACTTGCTACGTGATTTGTTTTGTGTTGCTATTACATCACAAGTCACATCACAAATTTTCTGCTTTCTTTTTTTGGGTGTTCCCACCAGCACAGCCCCTGGTATCAGTAAATAGAATTTAAGTAATAAAGGTGCTTGATGTATGGGTAGGCACTTGCTGTGTGATAAATGTGACTTTGCCTTGTGTGCTCTGGTGGGCTGAGGTGGAGTTGCTTCCTGGTGTGAATGTCGATCGTCTTTTTATTGGTGAGTTTTACATGTTGGCTGGAAAAGCAGAAAAGGAGTGTTTTTAAACCCAGAAAGAGTTGGTGTCTTAGGCAGTGGGAGGTGTGGTGTGGGTGGGACAGGTGCCAGATCCTGTGATAGCCTGTGTTGTTTAGGTGTAGGTGGTGTTAAAACTGCTTTCATCCCTGATGCACATCTATTTTTGCTTTTCTTCAGGAAGAGTTTTGTCTTGTACAAAGTCTTTTTCTGTTACCAAGAAAAACACTGGGCTTTTTTTTCCTTGGGAGAAGGTACCTGTATTTTAAAGGACTGTCTTGAGATGTGTAATTCTTCTAAATCCTGACAGGGAGCACTTATTGTGGCCCTTTTTTGGTCTCTGGCCACGTAGGAGGCTGAGAGAACCATAATGCTTATTCCCAGTGGGGGAGATGCAAAGCTCCTGAGCAGCAAGAGTGGGTTACTTTCTTCTTTATTTTCCTTTTTGTAGTTATAACTAATTTTTTTTTTCTTTTGTGCAAAGACTTCCTCTGGGTTTGACATAAGTACAGAAAATTGAGATGATTCAGGCTTAAGCTTGAGTTCATAACCCCACTCGTTATGCTTGGATGTTGCCTTGGCTTTAGGATCCTTAGGAACAGCCCATGTTTTGGTACTGAAAAGTGGGTGGAGGAGCAAGTGGAGCCCCCTGTGAATATGACATATGAGTTGGACTGTTCCCCTTTTCTGTAGTAGGTACCTATTTTAAGAATTACACTGTATCATTTTTTATCTACCTGAAAATAGCATTAATTTCATTCTGCTTGTGTAGGAAATGTTTATGACTTAGTGCTGAATGCAGAAGATGAGGCAGTCTGCCTGAAGGGGCAAACCTCCAAAGATCCAGTTCTCCTTTGCTGGCTCCAGGAGGAGGAGGAGCAAGCTGCAAGTAGGACACCAACAGGACAAGCCCAAACACCGTGTGTGGGCTTGCTCTTCTGACAGTCAGCTTGCAGGAGTTTGTGGTGAGGTGTCCAGCAGGAAAGCAGTCTGCAAAGAGCCACAAGGAAGGGTTTGGGGAGAAAGGGAACAAGTGTTCTGGAGTGGAAGGGAATATGTTGAAGGAGAGGAGCTACACAGATGGCAGTGCTAAGATCTGTGAACATGCTGCTGTGTGATATGATCTAAAAATATATATTCAGGGCTTGTTTACTCTGAATTTCTGCAGTTGTTTAACTACATTGGTGCAAATCCAAGTGGATTCAGATTTGAGCTGTAGATGCTGTTGGCAAATCTGGGTGGTTAGTAAAAAGCTGTGGTTTCCTAAATGTATTACTGAAACCAATGTATCTTACAGGGCAATTTGTTTGGTTTTTACCCTTGTATTGGGTTTGTACAGCCAGCTTTTGGTGGGAGGAACTAGATGGGTGGCTTCTATGAGAAGCTGCCAGAAGCTTCCTCCATGTTCAGCAGAGCCCATTCCAGCAGGCTCCAAAATGGACCTGCCATTGGCCAAGGCTGGGCCAGCCAGAAATGGAGGAAAAACATCTGGGATAACACATTTAGGAAGAAAGAAAAAAAAAAAAAGATATTGTGCAGATGTAATTGGCTGGAGAAGAGCAGAGTGAGAATGTGAGAGGAACAACTCTGCAGACACCAAGGTCAGTGCAGGAGGGGGAGGTCCACAGAGATCCATCTCCAGCCCATGGAGGAGATCCACACTGGAGCAGGGGAGGCTGTGAATGGGCTCTGAGCCTGTGGAAGGCTGCTGGTGGAAGAGGCTCCTGGAAGGGACCTTCAGGCCTGTGGAGAGAGGAGCCCATGCTGGAGCAGGTTTGCTGCTAGGAGCTGTGACCCAGTGGGAGACTCAGACTGGAGCAGGCTGTGCCTCTGGAGCTCTGCACCCTGTGCAGGAGTGACCTTGCAGCAGTTTGTGAGAGCTGTTCCCCCTGGGGAGGACTCATGCTGGAGAAGTTCATGGAGATCTTTATCCCCTGGGAGGGACCTGTCACTGGGGCAGGGCTCTCTCCCTGAGCAGCAGCAGGAATATGGGATGAGCTGACCACAATCCCTATTCCCATTTCCCTGCACCACTGGGGGAAAAGAGCTAGAGCTGGAAAGGTGGGGGAAAGGTCTTATTGTATTTCTTATTATCCTGCTCTGGGGTTTTTTTAGTCATAAATCCAGTTAATATCTCTAATTCGAATCTGTTTTGCCTGTGACATTATTTGGGGAGTGATCTCCATCTTATCAACATATGAATCCTTCATTATATTTTGTCTCCCTCTTTGAGTTGTGGAAGGGAATGATAGGCTTTGGTGGGTGCCTGGCATCCAGCCAGAGTCAACCCACTACAAGCTCTTAGATTTTTTTTTTTTTTTTTCCTTCTAAATGCTGATGTTGCAATAGATACTTGCAGTGCAAAAGTATGGTGGCTTTAATACCCACCTTTGTTTGAGATTTTCTTGCCTTGTGTGATATGTGGTAGCTGAGCCAAAGAATGGGGAGTTATGTTGCTCCTATGCTGAGTGTTCATCCAAAACAGTGAACTTTATTTGCATATACCTTTCTGGTGTCTGGCTTGTGGGAGGACTTTTGCTTTCTTGTGTATAAAAATGCCTGAAGAAAAATGTCAAGTTGGAAAATGTAACTTGGGTTCAAAGTAAAAGTCTCTGTTTGGAAAGCTCTCTTAAAGACTGCATGCATAATGCTCTGCTGAAAGAAGGGGGGATGTAGGTCAGGAATCCTGTGTTTACAGGTCCTGATAGACTTCACAAAATCAAAATTGCTAATCTAAGATAATGATTTTCTACAAGATTTGGCAGGAAGATTGTTACTGCATATTCCTCACTAATAAGCCTGAGCTGCAGTGCTGAGTTCTGTGGCTGAGGTTGCAGTCCATGAGGTAGAATGAGAGCAAACCTCCATCCATTAATTTCTGGCCAAGTATTGTTGCTGTCTGAGCTTGGGCTGTTTCCCTTGCAGCTCTTCAGATTCCCATCAGGATGATTCAGATGCCTGGTAGTGAGATGTACTGTGGCATTTCTGCTCTAGCCCTTGCCCAGTTGAACTAACATGTATCATAAGCAGATGGCTTTCATTCTGTTCTCTCTACAGTAAGGATAAAAGGGAGGAGGAAAAATAAGAAGGGGAAAGCTTCCTTTTTGCTGCTTCCAGCTCATTTTCCCCATCCTCTCCTCAAAGATGTACGTTGTGTTTTAAGTCCTGGAAAAAAACGACATTTTTGCTAAAGATAAAATACAAATGCACAACCAACTTATCATTTAAATAATCTGTACAAGTAGAAATTGCCATGCCATTGAATATAAAGGCTCAGTCTTGTTTTCTGCTGTGACACAATGAAAAGGGAAAAGGGCTTGCTTTATATAGACTGGGAATAATCTGAACAATCCCATGGTGCTTCCTACTGTACTCCACCTACCTTGCATCATAACTTCCTTTCTCCTATTTATGGCCCAAAGCCAGTGCAAAATAAACGGAGTAGTGTGTGTGGAGGGTGAGATGGCAAGAGCTGAGCTCCATGTGTTTGGGTGTGGCTGGAGGCAAATACTAAACTTCACTCTGCATTTCTGGTGAATGCTTTTGAGCAGCTGAGTATGAAAAGGATCAGGGATAGCAGTCATCCTGTGTGCCTGTCTTCTAGTAAGTCTATTATTATCTTTTGCTTACCTTAATCTTTTGCTTACCTTAATCTTTAGGCACAGTAAGTGAGGATGTTGCCTCCTGAAGGGCAGTTTTCAGGTTCTGAGGAACTTCATGCAGCAGAATCAGTGAATTACTCTATTGTTGTGGTACACTTTGCACTGAATGGAGAGCTGTAACTGTGCACCAGTTCTGACTGCTGCTTTTTGGAACAGCAAAATGTGCCGTTGTGCAGGCTGACTTCTGTTGTTTAGAAAGTTGCATCAAGTCAGCAAAAATATCTGTTTTAGCCACTGATTTCTTTGTAGCCATCTGGGAAGGTGCAGCATCTTTGCTCCCACTAGGTAAGATGCAAGACTTAAATTTAAAACTATTTGTATGGAGGGTTTTTGTATTTATCAGGGAAGACTTACTACTAGTTTAAACTGTGGATGAAAGCAGTTATTTCTCATTTCTGTCACCTGTACTTGAAATGTGATAGTTAATCTATCTAATTAATCTAATTTAATTCTAAAATTCCTATGTTGCTAGTTTTTCAGTTAACTAAAACTAGCTTCTAAAATTAAATTTTAGTTCAGGATGTCAATTCACAGAAACTGTTTAGGTTTGAAAAGACCTAAAGAGCGACTTTTAATGCCTCCTTAAAAGTGAGAGCTGAGAAAATTGGTTATGCAAGCCAAAACCATTACTTGGCTGTGTTCTGGAAATACAAAAACCTTCAACACAGGTAATGAGTGCTTGAAGGGATTAGGTTTCAGTCTGAAATGCAGCTAATACAGAATGTGGTACAGAATTATGTTATTAGCTCTGATGCAGGGTAGCAAAATGAATCAAATTTTTCCAGAGGCAGTATGCTTGTTTGGCTATCAAATAATGGGATTTTCTCTGTTCTTGCCTTCTTGTATGCCTCAGTTTCCCTGCCTGTAAAGTAGGAAACTGCTTGCTTGTGTCATGACTTCCTGGTGATAATGTTCTTTGAAGCTGAAGAATACTGTGTGAATAGATGCCAGGGTTTGTATGGTATAGTGCATGCTGTGCAGGAAGCCTCCATAAAGTTAGGAAAGCAGACAATAGTGAAAAACAGGGTTAAGTTGTTATTGTTTTAATTCTGTATTTGGTTTTCTTTTGTAAGGGACTGAGTTTTGCTGATTGTTGCCCGTTGCTGGCATTTTATGATTGGAATAAATATGAGGAGGGGAGAAATGTGTCCCTCTTAACTCAGGTAGTTTCAGGAATTAAGTATATTTTAATTTACATCATGCCCCATATAATAGTGTTTTCTGAATATTTGAATCCTGAATACTTGAATGCTATTAATGTATTAGAAAGTGTCCAATTTAGCACCTTTTTAATAACTAAGATGTGTGATGTTAGCTTTATAATAACTAAGGAGTAAGAGAAGTCTGATCCTGGCAGAAACACCATCAAAGCTGAAAAATAAATTGCATTTCTGCTTCCTCCCTTTAATCAATAATTGAGGCCTTCTGATCTAAGGAGAAGAGTGATACAAGGCCTTTGATGTGAAATGATATCTTGTTGGATGGATGTGAATTATAAGATGTGTGTTTGCTCAGGTTAGTTTTTGGAAGTGATTTCTTCTGGGTTTGGTTTGTTTTGTGGTTGTTGTTTTGTGTGTTTGTTTTAATTTTGTTTTTAATTGTTGTTTTGTGTGGCAACAACAAAGCAGGAGGAGTCAAAATAGAATGTGGTCATAGCCTAGCACTTTTATAGAGCTGGCCATTCTTTCATATTTTACTTTCAGTTGAAAATGCATTTGCAGATGCTGAGCCCTTTTGTATTTAATATTGGTGTAATTGCATGAAATAATCCTGTTGATGAGCTCAGCAATGAATGGGTCAGATTTGCAGGCAAATGTAAGGCTGTTTGGATGATGAGAGATGGAGGATTATAAAATGGCCTGTGATTTGCTTTAATTGATGCCCTTTCCTCTCTTTCTGTTTGGTTGCTTTTCTTACTATGCTCCCTTCCTGTTCCTGGGTGTGTTACAATCCTGACTTAGTGGCTGTAGTTGGAGTTCATTCATAAATAATATGAGTTGAAGTAAAATGATATATTTCATGCTGAGGGTACTCAAAGTTGTACCACACACCAATGTGGATTTTTTTTTAAATATTTGTGACTGAAGTGGCAGGCTTTTTTGAGACATGATGTCCTTTATTTTCAGTACTCTGCTCTTCCATCCAGTTGTTTGTAAGTCAAACACTGCAGTCACTCCTTGCAAAAACTCTCCCTTGCTTTAGCTGGTGTGACCTTGGTCCTCTCTGTGATGTCCTTGGTGCAGCCGATCGAACTGCCTCATTTGGTGGCTCCATAACTGCAAACTTCTATTTTCTAAGCTGGAGCAGAGTCAGCTGGAATCTGTGATGTGATTTTAAAAGGAACTGCTTCAGTAGTTACACAACACTCCTGGTTTCTCTCAAGTATGCCAAAGTGCTGCAGTGCTTTTATATTTTAAAGCTTTTCAGCACATACGGTGAGCACGTCTTGGGTTGGGAAAAGGGAGGGAAATCTTTTAGTTTAGACCTTACTTAGAGGCCTGAGTCCTGTTCAAAAATGCTTAGTCTGTGTGCTGGGCATTCTTAAACCTCTATCTTTGAAGGTCTAGAGGAAAAAACTCTCATCCAAGGCTATATAGAATTGTCAGATGTTTCAGTAATTGCTTTCATGCTATCTTTAAAAAAGGTACAAAGTCTGGCTGGAATTTGTCTTCCTTTCTTTTTTTTTTTAATCAAGTCCTTCATTTATGCCTAGTTTGAAACTGAATTTTTTGCATGTAGGGTTGTTTATTTTTTTTCTCCTTTGAAATTTCTGGATGTTTGTAAACAAACTGTCTTAACATCTTCACTTTCAGGGAGGAGCAAGAAACTGTTTTGTGATTCCAGCTTCTGTGTCACGAGAGTACTCATTTCCTTTGTTTCTTGTTGCCACACAGCAATAAGACAGTGATAAAAACTAGCTGGTAGGGTGGTTAATGAATGTCACAGTGGAGCCATTCCCAGGGGAAGCAGGAGTGAGTCCTTGGGATCCCAGTGCGAGGTGGTGCAAGCCACAGCAGCTGCCAAGGGTGACAAGCAGCACCAGGAAGGGTTTGGTTCCCATTTTTCTCTGGGAAGAGGCATCCCTGTGATGGATGCTCTCTGGTCAGCTTGCCCTAGGCTCCAGTGTGCCCAGCAGGATGCCCCAGGAGCCCTGCAGGTGAGCAGGCAGTGGTGACAAATGTGACACCATCCAGGAGCAGAGTTACTTAGAGAACTTGATCACCTCAGCATTGCCCCTGGAGCTAAGGGGAAGCAGGATGAGATAACACCAGCATCAGAACATGTTAGTTGCTTTAGGCTGTAAGGACTTTAAGGTCTGGTTTTTAGGGAATTTGAAGTTTGGTTGCTTTTCCTTTCCTTAGTTCCTAGAATGTGTGGGCTAGAGGTAATGCAGACACTGCCAAGTCCCAGAAATGGCCCCCCCACAGGTTTGTGTGCTATTGGTTTAATGTATTAGTAATTATCCTGAGCATTGTGGATAGAAATGGCAACTCATGATCCTTCCTGTGTAGTTGTCTGTATTGCTAAATCCTGAGGATTAACAACTGGATATAGGCAGGCACACTGAAGAGTGAACAGCCATGCTAGGGTCAAATTAGGTCTGCTTTGTGTATAATGCCATGGTTTTATAATTTTCTCTTAATTCCCATCTGTGAGTTCATCTTTTAAATTAACAAATTGAATTGCAGACACACAGCCTGTGCCATTTAGTGATGTTCTGATTACAAGGTTGTATGGCATTAAATGTGAAGGGTTGACACGTTTTACACACCTACAAAACCCTGCTGTAAGTCTGTTTAGGAACTTCTTTTTTATTTTGTACTCTTCTGCCCCAGTAATTGTGATTAAGAGAAATTCTTACCTGGCTGCACCTGACATCCTTCACTGTCAGGGGAGTCAGAGGCAGTGCATCTGAAAGGTAATGTGTTCTTTGACAAAAGATTAAAGCCAAGTGTCAGAGTTCCTGCCTGGAAAGCTTTGTCTCTTGATTTATTTAGGTCACTACCTCCTTGTGCTGTGGACAGCAGAACCAGTAGTACCCATTTTCACTATACAATAAGTGTGTGGTAAACTGATCTTGCCTACCTCCTTTCTTTCTCCTAGTTTCCCTCCTTACAAGCTCCAAGTTTGGCTTTTTTGTTTGGTTTTCTTGTTGAGTTTTGGGGGTTTTTTTCCCCCTCCCATGAACTGACAAGGAAATGGGTGGGGGAAGGAAGCCATCAGGCAGTTTTAAGCTCATTTTCAGCAGACTTCTCCCTCTCTGTGAATATTTCTAGAAGTGTTTTTGTTGGTGTTTTTTTTTTTTTTTTTTTTTAAATCAGAAACCTTTGTCTTCGGGAACTGGGCAAAACCAGTGGTCAGAAATTTCTTGATGCAGTGCCAGGACCCAAAAAACACTGTTTGTAAGTGTTTATACTGCCATGAGTGGGCCAAATACTTGCACTCTGTGTAACAAGATGTGCAGTCTGGAGTGTTTGTCAAAGCTTTTAAAAGAGTAAGGGCAGCCTTCCACAGAGGGTTGAAGGGGATCTTGGCACTCAGAAGAGCCCTGGAAAGGCTTTGGAGACATGAGGAATGTGCATGTGCAGGGTTGTATTCTGTGAGAATCCCCAACAGAGGATTTGTAAAGCTGTGAAACAGATGGGGCTAAATTTCATTTTGCAGAGGAATAAAAAAAATCTTAATTCCATAGTATTTACACAAAATCACAGAAATTGTGTGTGTGGTAATGGTTTTGTTACTTTTTATTATTATTTAAATGTATTTAGAAGGTTATTTATACCTCTCTCCCCTTGTTTGATTTGGCCTCTTTCTTCCTTTTTGACCTTTTGAATTGTTGCTCCTAAGGATGTATACCCCTTTCACCCTTTAGAAATGAGGACAGGCAAGGATTTATGTATTTTCTTGAGAAAACACCTTTTCCATCTATATGAAAAATCCTGAACTGTAGGTTGCTGTTGCTTGAAATGCTTAGTGGAGTAATTTTTCTGGAGTTATTTGAGTGATCTTTGTGTTGCAGGAAGCCATGTGATTAAACAGCCAGTTGAGACCGAGGTGGAGAATTGGTCTCAAGAGAATTGACATTAATTTTTAGCTAGCAGCTATACTTTGATAGCAGATTAATATTAATAGCATGTAGAGAGATGGTGCTCAGAGGCAGTAATCATCAACATTTTCTATCAAATATGGCAACTAATTTTTTAGAGTGCTCGTTTAGTAATTCTGGAAGGAAAGACATGAGCAAGAACATCTGTGTGGTGTGTATAAACAGAAAAATCAAAGATCAAGGATCCTTCTCTAGCTGTGAAGAGGAAGCCAAGTAAAATATCCTTGGTTTCCTGAGAATGGAGTGGTCTTGTATTCAGGCTGGGATGAAGAGCATAGCCAGTTGACTTGTGTTTCTAGGAACCTTTCGATGAAATATGTTACAGAAATGCAAATTGTGTTTCACCTCACTGCCTATGTAGTAAGCTTTGGTCTTTTTTTTATACCAGATGTAATTACCATTGTTTTTCACTCCTGCTGAACTCTAGTTGACTGTTTCTCCTGCTGTGTCAAATGATGGCAGGATGCATATACACATAGTAAGGTGGGAGGAGTTCTGACACATCACCTGAAGAGGGAAGGAATGTAATTACAGCAATGTAATTTAGCTGAGCAGGGGATTTCTTCTGCAGTGTCTCTTGCTTATACCTTAAAGAAATTCAGGGTAGTTTAGAGAATTGTACCCACTGTAGTTTCCCATGCATTATCTGTGTGGGAAAGAATGTATTTAATGAGCAGGCAGTGACTCCAAGGTGCTGCCTTTGTGCTGGGAAGTGACCGTGTGCTGTTGCCTTTGTGTTTTGCAGATGTTTCTGACCGTGTACCTCAGTAACAACGAGCAGCACTTCACTGAGGTGCCAGTCACCCCCGAGACAACCTGCAGGGATGTGGTGGAGCTGTGCAAGGAGCCTGGGGAGAGCGAGTGCCACCTGGCTGAGGTGTGGTGTGGCTCAGGTAGGTCAGGCTGGCAGCTGGGCAGTTGCTGGGCATTCTGTGCTCCTGAGAAGGTGGCACATGGAGAACTGACATATGTGATCCAGTCCCAGAGAGTTTCTGCATCACCATTTCATTGGTTTCTTCATCATGGTAACACATCTGCAAGAAGGCTCACATGTGCAAAACTGAGTGAAAAGCAAAAAGGAACTTATGCATGCAGATGTTGTGTCTGTGCAAACCTTCTGTGACTCAGATGAGTCTGAGGGGTGTGAGAGAGGTTTTTTTTCCTTCCTCCTCCTCCCCACAGTAGGATCCCAGCAGCCTTCAGGGGGGTTTTGAAGTACTAAGTGTTGTTAGTTCTGTGACTTGTTCAAAATAATTTCTTTAACCCCACAGCCATTTTCACTTGCAATGGCAAAATAAAGTGTCCTTTTTCTGATGACACCTTCAGTGTTACCAATTGCATTGAGTGTGGATGGGAAGGAGTGTGTTAGCAGAAGTAGAGAGAGCTACCTGGTGTGAAGTGCTCTAAAGAAACTGGATGACAGGGAGGATGGAGAAACTACTTTTGACTGCCCTTTCAAGCCTGTGGAAAAGGAGTTTGTGCATGTGACTTGTGAATTTTTTTTCTTTTTCTATGCTCTTCTTATCTTGGGAATTCAAATCTCCCTAATTTGCTGTGCTGTACTGGAACTGGAGAATATGTCAACAAATAAAACCTAAAATACTACTAATGTCTCATGGCCTAAATGGGAAAGGGCTCTGGACTATCTACTGCCTCCATGGTACTCATTAGATACTGGGAGCCATCCAGAGGCATAAGATAGATGAATCCCTGACAGGATTTTGAGTAATGAAAAATATTTATGTCTGAGCCAACCTTTTTTGAGATGCTTCAGCAAGATTATAAAAGAATCAGATGATAAGGGCTTATATTTCTGTCTTCCTCTGCTGTTATCTCAGGCTCACATCTGCTAAAAGAAGTCTTTGGTGAGATGGATATTTGTTTAATGCTATGAGATACCTGAGTTCTCTCTTGATATTTACTTGCTTCTGACAGAGATGTAATGTTTCTGATATTTCTAAGTCAAAAAAATGGAACAGAATTTTTTTCTTCTTCTTAGAAGATAAATAAGCTTTGCTTCATAAATGATAAAATAAAATCACTAATTCATCATGGACAGATATCTTCTAGGAATGTATTTTAATTGTACATCTTTGTCTAAATCAACACAATACTGAAGTCTACAGTGAAAGAAGTAAAATACATGTTTAGGTAAAACTACTGAATTTATAGTTAGCCTTGGTGCCCACAGCCTGTTGAAGAGCACGAGTGGCTGTGGTGAGGGACAAGGTTCTCCTGTTGTTACTGAAGTTGGAGCTGTGCTAGAGTGGGCAGCTCTTCTTATGTTTCCTGAACCTGGATTCTTGCTTGGCTTTTGTGATGATGATGTAGAGTATGCTAGAAAAGGCAGTGAGATTGTCCTGAAATCAAGGAAGAGCACCTATAGTAAGAAGCAAGTGAAGTCTGCCAGTTCTTAGTGCCCAAATGCTCTTGTTAAGTGGCTGATCCAGGCCAGGACAGCACTGGCCACACTATGGCTGATCCAGGCCAGGATAGCACTGGCCTCACCATGGCTGGTCCAGGCCAGCATGTCAGTGGCCTGCCTGGACACTCTGGCTCGTGTTCAGCTGCTGCTGACCTGCACCCTCAGGTCCTTTTCCCCTGGGCAGCTCTCCAGCCCCTCTGTCCCCAGCCAGCAGCACTGTCTGGGGTTGTTGTGACCCAAGGGCAGGGCTTTGCTGAAGTTCCAAATACAGCTCCCAATTGTACTTGTTAACAAAAATGCAGTTATCTCAATAGCATTGAAATATTTGAGTACTGGGTTAATGCATGGTGCTTTGGATAAAATCTGTCCTAATCATCTGTGTAGCATCCAGTAACAAGCATTTGTGAGATGTTTTTATATATATTCTGGATTTTTTTTTTTTTTTTGAGGGGAGGAGGCAGGGGGGAGAGGAATACTTTTAGCTTTTTGCTGATCTCATTTTAGATGTCAGCAAAATTTTCCATCTTGTTCTGCCAGGATTAGCCCTGATTTCTGTTTTGTTTGCATATTACACTGAACAAATTCAACTGCTTTAAAACAAACATGGTGCAGGACAGCTAACCTCTGGGGTAGAAACAAGATTTGTGTTGGAAAATGACTTCTCACACTTCAATTATCAAATCCTTCTTACATTGCTTGTTTCTTTCTTTTTCTGACACTTGCTCAGGAGTTTTAGCTTCTATTGTCAGACCTTATTCAGCCTCCTTTGAAAGATTGCTTCAAATGTGCTTGAGGCACTTTGCTCCCTGAAGGGGGCAAGTTTGCTACTCTCCCTGTTCTCTTAGTTTTGCCTGAAATTTGGTGAATATCAGCAAAATTTCTTGACCTTCCTATTATTGTCAGAATTCTGTTAGGCAGTTACCTTGCCTACTGTGGAAAGCAGTCAAAAGGAGTGCATGTTTAAAGATCAGATTTTTTTTGTCTGAGACAGGGGGAAAAAAATCTGATTTTTCATTCTTCTTGAGCTTTCCAAATGTTCATTTGTTTGGTATTTGGAAATCTGTTTGACCTTCCTTTGAAGCCAGTGAGTGGTATTGACAGAATCCTTGTGTAAAGGGCATCTCCCTTGATTATAGAGTTTCAGCTGAAGTGTTGATGAGCTGCTAGAAATCTGCCTCATAAGCTTGCTGTATAGCCTTTAAGACAAAAATCTGCCAGTGGTACTGCTGATTTTGTTTGTTTTTTGCCTTTCTTTTTCTTGAATTAAGGTTTAGCAGATGAGGAATGTTTTTCACTGTCTAGACAAGTAACAGCCAAGAGACAGCTTTTCTGTAACAGTGACCTACTTGCTTATTCTGTAAAGCTAATCTCTTTTGACAGTGACTCCAGAAATTCTCCTTCCTAGATTGCTTGAGCACAGCTGCAGCATTTTCATTTAAAGGAACACTGCTATGTTGAAAAGAGCTTTTCACATACTGAAAACATGTTAGCAGCTCCTTTTTTTTTAATGAAACTGAAAACATTTATACTTAATGCCAACAATTTTTCCTGCTGAAAAGATTATTTCATGCTAAGACAGTGACTTTTTGCAAGACTTTATTGAATATGAATGAACTAGTCTCTGATTTCCTTTTCCTATTTTTCCCCTCCCCTTGCTTAAAAAATGAAAGGAAACCGCCAACAAAAGCAATGTCAGGAAAAATGAAACTGGTGCAAATAATGGTGGTATTTGATTTCATTCTTTGTCTGCTTGTCTTATTTCTCAGGCAAGGAACAAAATCTTCTGCTTGTCTGACATCCAGCACAAATGGGTCCATCTGATCATGAGCCCCAGTGCTGTTGGAAGATACTGTGACAGTGTCCTGACTATGTAAATTCACTACTGTGGTGTATTGGCCACACTGTTGCCATCACATTTAAAACAGGCAAAAGACATTATAGTAAAATGTCTAGGATAACAAAAGAAACTTCTTCTATGCACAGATTTAGAGACCAATAAATAATTCTGGTTTTATTCTGGCTGTGAGTGCCTGGCTGTGATATTTGTAAATTTTTGAAGAATGGTAATACAGAAATGGAGGAGTACTTGTAGATTTAGACTCACACTGGGTTTTTCTGTTATCAAAAGGCAGCAGTTAAGGCTTAAAATTACTTATGTGACTGAATCCTGAGCTTGGGAATAAAAGCAGGAAAAAAATTCAGTGGAACTTGTGCATGTAACTTTTTCATCTCAGTTATTTGAAAGGAAGTGGCAAGTTCTTACTGGGCTCACTTTTCACTGTCTGATCTTTTATTTACTTTGAGCTGTGAATCCAAAGTAGTTCAACTTTTCAAGGTTTATCAGAAATAGGGCTTTCAAAAGGCATCTTGTCTGAACTTCATGAAATTTGCTGTCCAAGACAATGAGCTGGATCTGTGTCTGACAGGAGCTGTGGGAGAACACTTGAAGTGACAGGAGCTGTGCTGGCACTGAGCTGAGGATCAGGCTGACTGAAGAGGTTCTTGGCAGTACCCAGGGTGTTGAGTGCTCCTGCCTGAGCTTGAATGCAAGGGCTGCCATCCAGCGTTAAGAGGAGAATTCCTCTTCCCTGAGAGTTTATCTTTGCATTCTCTTTGGAATTAGGAAGTAAAAGTAAATTAGGAATAAATTCCCTTGTGGGAATCCTGGCAGCAGTGCCCTTGAGGAGGGGGTGGGAATGACTAAGGAATGAGTTTGTCTGAGGTTTTGCCACAGAAGAGGAGGTAAAGGTACAACAGCACATTTTCTGCACTGGTGAGTGGGTAAGGTGATTTGCACATACAAAACTAGGGTACTAGAACTGAAAGCTCTAAATTCCCTGTTTGTTTTCCCTTGGGCTGTGGTGGTGCCTCAGGCTTTCCCTTTGGGGTGGACTTTTCCAGGGTTGATATTCAGAGGTGTTGGTTTAGTTTCAGACTCAAGGAGCAATGCAGTGGCTTCTTAAGGGAAAAGTAGAAATACCTTGGATGAGGACAAGTGCTGTGTGCACTCACCACCCCTGTGCACTAACAGGTGCTCAGGTGGACAGGTATTTTTGGTTTGGTGTGGGTCAGAGCTATGGTGGGATGTAGCAGCTGACTGTTTTTTCCCTTTCCAGAGCGCCCTGTCGGTGACAACGAGCGGATCCTGGATATCCTGCAGAGGTTTGGGATGCAGAGGAGCGAGGTGCGATTCTTCCTCCGCCACGAGCGCTCTCCCTGCCGGGAAGCTGGTACGTGCTCACCTCACTGCTTCATCTCTTCAGCTTCTGTGCCATCCTGCAAGGCTGAGGAAACAGCTTGTGTGTGCTGTTTATTGACCCTCATAGACAGCAGGTGTTACAGCCCCTTTTTGTCTGACCATTGGCTAATCTTTGTAAAGGCTTCATCTTTCCCTTTCCAAATCCAAATTGAAATTTCTGCAGTTTTGTAGAGCTGGTTATCAACAAAGCATGCAAGGGCATACTGTGTTAAATATATTTTTTCCAGCAAAATATCTTGAGATCTGTGGTGGTGATCTCTTCTTTTAAATATAGTAACCAAACTGTTGCCCAGTAATGTAATCTGTGATTTGGGTGATTATTCACCTGGATAATACCTTTACCAGGGTGATAAACTTAGCATACTTGGCAAAAATAGAGTTCTTCAAAGTTTATCCTACACATTTATTAGTTTTAGGAATAGCATTAAATGAACTGCCTGGTCAAGTTCTCTGAAAATATAATTCTCATTGTAAATTGAAATGTAAAACCTTTAAAGGAAATTACTTTCAGCTTTTCAGGGGTTTTCTGTCTATCCCACATTCATCTCTCCAGTAGAATCTTTGACTTTTACCTTTTAGTCCTTCTACCAGATTCTTCTTCCTCCCCTTTTTCTGTTTTTATCCTTGGTAATCTTCCTCAGTGTTGGAAATATTGCATTTGTTAAGTGGCCTTGTACCCAGCATATTTTAAGCAGCTAAGTGTATCTTGATATTTGAAATGCGTGCTGGTGATAGAATGAGTGCATGAAAAGCTAAAGTTGTGCCATTTCTACCTGCTGAGGATCTTACAGAGGAGTTCAGTTGTTCTGCAGGGAAATCAGTGAGCTTGGTGTTGGGCAGGTGAGCACTATTTGCACATAATTTGATAGGAATAAATTAGAGTTCTAATTAAGCAGCATCTTTACTGGCACAGTGACTGCCAGGAAGAAGAAAAAAATGTGTTTTTAAACTGTGTATCTATAATGCACATTTAGTCAGGACTCACTGCCTGTTTGCCACAGGATAAATACTGGAACAGTCTACTATTGGTTAAGCTGTTTTGTTCATTTGTGTTTTTGAACAGAACTATACTTTAAAATAAAAGCTGACATTGAACAGCAGTCTTTTCAGAAAAGGTGTGGTGTCATCACTTAAATTCATCTTGGTAGTAAACACATAAGAACAGGTGTTCAGATTCTACACCATAATGATTGCTGTGGTTCTCCTTTTGTACTGAATGCTGTGTCTAAAAGGGTAGGAAAGATCTTCTATTACCTTACCATCTTTGGATTATTTCTATCCAGGGACTGGGCAGAGGTCTCACGATCCAGCTTTCAAAAGAAATGGTGTGAAAGTGCCTGGGGATCGAAGAATTGAGAATGGGGTAAGTGCTTGATGCAGTGGCTGGTTGGATTGGGTCTGGCTGAGCTGGAGGTCATTTTCCCACAGCAGCCCTCCCAGTGCTGTGCTTTGCATTGGCAGCCAGAAGGGTGCTGATAACACTCCAGAGTTTTGGCTACTGCTGAGCAGGGCTGGCACAGCATCAGCACCGTCTCAACATTCCCCCATATCAAGGGGCTGGCAGTGGGCAGGGCCCTGGGAGGGGACACAACTAGACCAGCTGACCCAAAGTAGCCAGAGGGATATTCCATGGCATGTGGTGTCAGCTGAGACACAAAGGTGAAGGGAAGGAAGAGGAACATGACTTATTTTACATTTACCTCCTGGAGCAGCTGCTCCCTGTGCTTGAAGCCCTGCTTCCTGGTAAGGAGCTGGACATCACTCTCTGATAGACAGAGAATAAACTGCTTTTTATCCTTGCTTGCTTGCACAAACTTCTTTGCCTTTGCTTTAGTAAACTGCCTTTTCTCAGCCTAGGAGTCATTTTCCATCTTATTCTCTCTGCCCTGTCCTGCTGGGAAGGGGAGGGGTAGAGCAGCTTGGTGGGGGCACCTGGCATCCAGCCAAGGTCAATCAATCAGAGTCTTTTTTGGTCCCTGAACAGAGGTGAGACAAAGGCAGTTATATATATACATATATATGTGTATATATATATAAATATTTTGCATACCATAGTAAAAAGTAGTTGCTAAGTATCAAGCTCCTCTGTGGGACACAGAGCTTGTCAGCTGCACTGCTTATCTCTTCAGTTTGCTGAGTTTGGGAGCATATTAATATAAACAATGGCTCTGTGCTTTGCCCTCACACTGATGGCCTTGTTATGCTGGGGGAGCTGTCTTGTGGGGATGAGGGAATACACCTCCCTCTCCCTGCCTGAGATTGATGTGAATGCTTTTAAAATGCAGGCTCCCACGGTCTTTGCTCATCCATATATCAGCTGTTTAATACTGTTGACAGTATTAACTAATATTGTTGGCACCCTGTGGGGTTTGTGGAATTCAGTGTCATCCTGGTGTAAGAAAAAACAAACTCAAGGTGAGGAGATACTGAGATGTGCTCTGAGGTATCCAGTTGCTGGGTGGCAGGTTGTGTGGAAGGATTTGGGCAGGTGCCTGGCGTGGTTATCACTGCCATGGCCTGGGACTTTACACCTGAACAGGTAATCAATCACCCCTGGCAAGCTGATATGCCAGCTGAGAGAAAGGTGTCTTGCCTGCCCCAGTGAGAACCAGCAGCCTCTCACCCTGTACTGGTGAGAGGTGTACTGACCTGTGAGCCACATTCAGTACTCAGGGCACTGTAGTTGAGGCAGGACCCCAAATTGTGTTTGAGGACACTGTGGCTGAGACAGGGACTCAAACTGCCATAATTCCCCCAGTAGTGAAAATGGGAAAATGGAAATGGATGAAGTAAGCTGCAGGTCCATATTATTGGTTGGAAAGGGAGGAAGAAGGAGAGTTAAGAAAATAGGGGTCAGATAAAGAAGCCAGTCCCTCAAAAAAGAAATTGCAAGGAGTGAGACAAATCAAACAGGAGACAAAGTTACTTGGTCCTTGACCTCATCAGAACTTCAAAACTTGTGAAAAGATTACAGCTGCCAGCCATGTGAGCAGATTCCTGCCTGACTGCTTCAGTGCTGGAGTAATGGGGCTCACAGTCAGCACTTGCCAAGGTCATGAAGCCCAACAGCTGGGATCCCTTGCTAGAGATCAGGAAATTGAAAGGAATTGGAAAACAGCAATTTGCAGTTTTTGGGCATGGCTCCTCTCAAGTCTGAGAGCAAAGTATCCATTTAAGGAAGATCCTGAAAAATTCCCAGGAAAGTGAACACTGCACATGAAGATACCCAGTACCTGAGAGAATTAGCAGTGCTGGAAGTCCTCTATAGTGATCTAAAAAGTGACCATGTCCCTAGAGATCCAGAGGATGTCCCTTGTGCAGTGACCATGTAGAGGAAGGTGGCTCAAAGTGCCCCTGCATCATATTCCAGTATCTTGGTGGCACTGTATTACCTGCAGGTGGATACACCAGCTGTAGAGGTGGCATCCTTCTGGCTTTGAAATGTTGAAGAAACTGGGTACTTCCACATCCCTACAGGCCAGCACCTCAGATTTTAGGGGCAGCCCAAGAGATGGCTCCTTTC
Source organism: Muscicapa striata striata (assembly GCA_030060385.1). NCBI lineage: Eukaryota > Metazoa > Chordata > Aves > Passeriformes > Muscicapidae > Muscicapa > Muscicapa striata. The sequence goes on along the minus strand of JAREIS010000252.1, from coordinate 857,976 downwards.
CTGCCCCAGTCAGAGGGAAGGGAAGCCCCAAGAACAGGCCATGTAATGAGCCCTGGTTGTTCCTGTGTGAGCAGGGGGACATGAGGCAGTGGGATGGTGAACCCACCTCTAAGCCTGTGTCTGTGAGCTGACAGGGAAGAGAGCTGCTCAGAAAGGCTGGCAGGGTAGTTGCCATGAGAGACAGGAAGGCAATCAGTGATCTCCCAAACATAAAAGGACTGAAATTGCCTCCTTTAACTGTGGTGAGGGGGTGTCTGGCATTGCAAAGGTCAGCCAGAATATTCTGTCCAGGAGCAGGAACAGAGGGTCCCTGCCTTTGGCCAGGAGGAGGACAGGGATGACTGGGCACACTGAACTGTGTGGATTCAATGGCCTGGCAGATCAGATCACACAAGTATGAAGCTTTAGCAGATAACTGATGTGTGTTAGTGATGCCAGCAAGGCACAGGAGTGCAGAGCCCATGGTCTCTGGGTGACTGGGGATGCCAGGAGTTGTCTGCATTAGGGGCTGAGGTGAGTTTGACAGGGGACAAGTGGCAAAAGCACCCCATTGTGACTGGCTCAGAGGCCCCTGATATCCTCAGCATCAGCTACCTCAGGAGAGGGTACTTCAGGGATCCTAAGGGGCACTGATAGGGTTTAGCTATAGCTACTGTGAGTACAGAGAAGATCAGCTATCCAACCTGTCTGGCTCAAAAAGACTCCTTCATTGTGGGATTGCTGCTAGTTGAAGACCAGCAAATGACAATTGCTACCAGGGCAATGCACTGGCAGCAGTATCACCACTGAGACTGTAATTCCCATCCATGGACTAATTCATTGACTGGAGAGCCAAGGAGTGCTCAGCAGGACCCACTGACCCTTTAACAGCCCCAGAAGGCCAGTGCAGAAGTCTAACAGAGAGGCATGTTCTATGGTGGCATAGTACCTTGGAGAGAACTGAATTAGACAATGGGACTAATTTTTGAAATAACGTCATAAACTCCTGGGAAAAGCAAAATGGCATTGAGTGACTATATCATGACATTTAGCACCCAGAAGCCTCTGGAAGAATTACCATGATGGTGAAAATGGAGGCTTCCCTTCTTTGGAGATACTGGTGCAAATTGTACTGTGGAAAAAACTAAGAGACTGTTTTGGAGAGGTTTTTAATGACTTCTCTAAAATAGACACAAAGCCTCTAGCAGTTATCATCCTGACTTTCAGTTTCCAGGATGTCACCAGGATCTGTTGGCTGCCATAGCTGTGCTTGTGCAGGTGATCTCAGAGCAGCAAATGCACCCTACTTCCCTTTCTCTACTCTCATCAGAATTCTTTTCTCTTATTACTTCAGTTTGGTTTTTTTTTCACTTGCAGTTTTGTCAGAGATACCTAACTCCAGATTTCAAGTTGACACCAGTTACTGTTTCAGCATTGAATCCATTGTCTGCCACCCTTGCTCCATAATTATGGATATAAAATTGAATCTAGATTCAGGAAATAACCTGAGCAGACAACCAATAACAGTGCTGTCTTTGAGAGTGGTGTTTTCCCTCCTGCCCAGCCATATTTAAACTTTCTATTTTCTTCAGCAGATTGTAGTGGTACACCTACGAGCACAGATCCATCCTGCCACATGCTGAGCATTCTGGGCTCAGTCAGTCAGAGCTGATTCATGCTGAACTGAATTACAAAGGGCTCTGAAATGCCTATTTCAAATGCTGTTGGGATTTTGATAGAAACATTAATGTTCCAAGAGATGTCATTTTGTGAGTTCTTGAATTGGGCTACACGTGCATATGTGCTTACAATTGTTTCTTCTTTTACCATGAGAAGATGCTGTTTCTCTCTAATTATTTTATTGGCTATTGAGTTGTTGTTATTTTTGAGTTGTTGTTACTTTTATCATACTTTTCTGCAGTAGCTCTGTTAAGTGCTAGCCCAATTAAAAATTCTAGACTTAGCATGCTTTGGTTTTTCTTTGACAGGTAAGTGCACCAAGGATGGATATGACTCTGGCTGAGCTTCAGGAAATGGCATCACGCCAACAGCAACAAATTGAGGCTCAACAACAAATGCTGGCTAACAAGGTGAGTTTGGAATTAGACTGTTTACAGCCAGAAACAAAAAGGTAAAGAGTCACATGAAGGGGAGGGAGGATTGGAGAATTTGGGTTTTTTCACTCCTCCTAAACAGAGGTCTCGTTTTCTTTGGCTGCCTGTTTTTAAATTTGAAAGTCAATGTATGTAAATATCCAGTTGTAAAACATAGAAATAATGCCAGTGATAGAAGTCACCATTTAGCTTACTAAAAGGATAGAGCACATAATATTAATACATTGTCATTCATCCTGGTGGCTCTGTCAGCTCTGTTTGTGCTCCATGTGGTGACCAGCAATTCACCAGTTTGATCACTGAACAATGCTTTTGTCTCTGCTGTCCTGTCATGCTATATTGCCTTCTCCTGATAAGAGTTCAGTGTGCCTGATTTTGCTGGGGCAGCTGGCTGGAAGAGATGTCTTGTATGTGATAAAAGTAACCTAGGACTGTGATTTAAAAAATGCTTGCAGAACAATCACAGAAAAGCTGATGGAAGCACACAGAGTGCTCCTGAATTGTGTAGGGGAAAAATACTGTGAATGCATATGCAGAATGGTGGCATAGAGTTCATGTTTTGCTTGTGTGTTGTTGGTACACATCACTCTTGAAAATGTAACAGAAAATGCTGCTTTTGGCAGGGAATTGTTAAATGTGAGCCTGTCCTGAAGAGGGCTCATCTGTCTGGGTGTTGCCATGCATTTCAGAATGTGCTTTGCTGGAAGAAGGCTGCTCTGAGGATCTGCTCTCTGTACTTTTCCTGTGTCACACACCCTATCTCTCTTCCTTTGAGATCAGCTGTGTGTGTCTGTATGTTCACTCCCTTGTGCAGTTCCCTTGGCCCTCAATGATTGTATCTCAGGGAAATGCTTGGAGCCATGGCTTTCTAATAGTTCTGCAGCACCTGCTAAGTGGTACTATGGCCTGTCAAAGTAGCCAATAAAACTTTTTCTGCTTTGTGGTTAGAACAGGTGCAACTATGATGCAGGAAATTGGTCAATCAACCAATGAGAGGTTTCACCTGAAGTGTACTAGCACAATTAATACCTATGCTGCTTGTTTAATTGACCAAAGAATGCTGCCCTCTTCTCAGTTCCAGCTGAGATATGTTCATATATGAGAAACCTAAACTTTCACAGCTTCTGTTTCACTCACAGGTGATGGCAATGCACCCTGACTTTATAAATAACATTGTAGTCACAGGAAACAGGAAGGCTGTTTTTACTGTACAGAATTAAAAAAAAAATAAAATATGAGTTTGAGTTTGGATAGCTACCCATTGGGTAGGTGTCTGCTGCCTGTGGTTTGAAGAAGAGTAGCCCTGTGGGTGTCCTACTGCTAGGAGTTTTCATTTCAGTGCCTCCCTGGAACAAACCTGCTTTCCTAGGTGCCTCTTCAGAGTGACTTTCCATTGCCTCTTTCCTGCCTTCTGAAATCAGATGCAGTATTAAAAATAGATTCTGAGGGAGGAAAAATACACTTTCTTTTTAGACATGAGCTGTAATATCTCTTTTTTGTGACATTTTCCTGTGTGGGAGTGACTCCAAAGTATTGCATACACTGAGGGTGCTGCCTGATCCTGGTTTTCTCCAGAAGGCAAGCTCACATTTTTGCTCTGCCTTTTTTATTCCAAGTGCACAAAAATCTCTTTTTTCTAAATCTGACTGGTGATTTTTTTTTTTCTTTTGTGGGTTTGGTTTTTTTGGAGGAAGTGTGGGAGTTCTAATGTTAGTAAGAAGTGGTAGTCTTGGATTTTAGTGGGTGCTTGGGAAAGTCTTACTAGTTCTACTACCCTGGAGCAACCTGTCATCTCCAGAGCTGGAAGCCATGTATAATGGGCCAGGGATTTAGAGGAATTCTTTGTAGATGATCTAGTGGTCTCATGGTTTCTTCCAGGTCTAAACTAGACATGTGTATGTAGAAACTGGTAACACATTTTACTCTCTTGGAAAGGTGAAAAGATCCTCTCCTCTAAGGTGATATCTGTTATTTAAATGAGGGCCAGGTTACCGTAAAGGTTTTCCAGTATCTTTATTTTTAAATTATTATTATTTTTATTATTTATTATTATTTTATTAATTATTATTAGTGGTGATAGTGGTGATCATTATCAGGAGACCAGTGTGTTTTCAGAGGTTTGGTGTGCAGCCATCCTCCATCTCAAGGAGATTTTAGCAGAACTACTAGAAGTACAAATAATAAAGGAGAATACCAATAATTTTTGGAATATCTTCTAAAAAAGAATGTCTAACACTCTGCAGCATGACTTAGTTATTTAAAATGTGACATGGTAGAGATATGTGAAGCACAGGCAGCATGGAGAAGGTGGAGAGGAAATAGTCCTCAGCTCTTGTAACTCAAGAGCTGACTAGTCATTAAATCAAATTAGCTAATGTCTTGGAACATGAATGCTGAAGTTTTTCTTAGACTTCAAAAATCTTTGTCTTGACTGCAGGAGCAGCGCCTGAAATTCCTGAAGCAGCAAGATCAGCGACAGCAGCAGCAAGCTGCTGAACAGGAGAAACTGAAGCGATTAAAGGAAATTGCTGAGAATCAAGAAGCCAAACTTAAGAAAGTGAGAGCATTGAAAGGTCATGTAGAGCAAAAAAGACTCAGCAATGGAAAGTTAGGTGAGTTGCTGCTTGAGGGAGGTGGCCTGGGATTTTTCATGAACGGCAGTTCTTGGAAGCCAGAAATTTCTGGTTATTTCAGTGATTCAGAGGAGTTATTTACAGCATTCCAGGAAATGTTAATCTTTAACAATTTCACATCTTGTATTTACCAAAAAACTCATGACTGACCTAGAACAAAATATATTTTCTTACTATATTTTAAAACATCCTGTAAGAGCACCCTGTATTTTGAGCCTAGCATGTCTGCTCTTAATTACAGTGTAGTTTTTTCCTTACTTGAATACCTTTGTGCACCACAGTAACTTTTTCCATCCTTGATGTCAATACCATACACATTTAGAGTGTTATTTTCTTGGCCTATAGCAAAGCTTAGCCTGGTACCCAAATTACCTTTTATGCAAGAGGCCAAATTGGCTGCACATTTGCTTTTTAATTACGTGAATCTGACCAGGGTCTTGCTTGCTATAGTACTGGTTAGGTGCTTGTAGTTCAGCACGTTGATGTAACATTAAGTCTGAAATAAATATTTATTCTTCTGCCTACTTTTTCATCCTCTCTATTGTGCAGAACTTATTTTCAGCCTGACTCAACTGAAAACATTAATATGTTGTTTTAGTAGAAAGCATTTTGGTTGGCAGATAAAGCAAAAGTGTTTTTCTGTCGGAGAATCCCTTCTCTGTTTGGATTCTGTTGCACAAAACAAACATAAGTTTTAAGGCATGGAAGGGTGGTAGAATAACACAAGATCTTGGAGTATGTGAATCTTGGAGTTTCCTGTGCCATCCCCAGCCAGTCTGATTTTGGTACTTGCTTGAATTCTTACTGATTCCTTAAACTTCATTCTACAGTAGAACAATTCAGCAGTGGAGCAGCTGATGACAGATGTTTGTAATAGACCTTAAAAAGCCCTCTTAGTCTTTGTTTAATATGACAGCTTGGGTGTTTTGTCACTGGGTTCTTATGACCTAAATTCAGAGTTTTAAGTATCATGAATATGCTTTGTGGTTGAGTGAATGTCTTCCTGCTGAATTCAGCATTCAGTGAATTTAAGCTTCTCCAGATGAATTCAGTCTGGCATTGTGGTTGTGTTTGTTTCCATACTTCAGAAAGTTAAAAAAAAAAAAAAAAAAGTTCTTTTGCTCCCCGTCAGTGCCCTAGGCAGACTGAATTTCCATAACCATTCCAGTGAGAGCTGCAAGGAAGAGCTGGTGTGGCGGGGCAGTGGGTTTGGCTGGGCAGCCCTGCTCTGGAGGCTGGCAGGGTGCTCTGCCTCCTTAAGTGCTGCCTTGGAAGCAGCCCACGCTGGGCTGTTTCTCAGGGCTGCTCTGCCCTTCTTTGCAGTGGAGGAGATCGAGCAGATGAACAGCCTGTTCCAGCAGAAGCAGCGCGAGCTGGTGCTGGCCGTGTCCAAGGTGGAGGAGCTCACCAGGCAGCTGGAGATGCTGAAGAACGGCAGGATTGATGGCTACCATGACAACCAGTCGGCTGTAGCTGAGCTTGACCGCCTCTACAAGGAGCTGCAGGTGATGGGAGGCCAGCCTGTGGCCCTCTGCTCTTCTGGGCTGAAAGTTGGTTGGGGTGTTTGTCACTTTGTTGGATGCTGTTCCTTCCAGGGCTGTGTGGCAGCCTGCATGCTGAGGATGGAGGGTTGGTTGTGCTGGGTTTGAGGTAAAGAAAGGAAGGAGCACACAGTGTCTGTACCTTTCCTTTCTGCAGGATTTGGAGACTAAGCAAAGTTTTCTCTGGAGGGAAAACATGACTTGACTTTTTAGAAGGCTTTTCTCTTTCCAACGATTTCCTGTTCTTGATCCTGCAAGTGAATTTGTTTTTATTTTGGTTGTTTTCCCCTCCTCCCCCACTGCTTTGTGAATTTATTCAGTTGAGGAACAAACTGAACCAGGAGCAGAATGCCAAGCTGCAGCAACAGAGGGAGTGTTTGAACAAGCGCAACTTGGAGGTGGCAGTCATGGACAAGCGTGTTAATGAGCTGCGCGAGCGGCTCTGGAAGAAAAAGGCAGCTCTGCAGCAGAAAGAGAATGTACCAGTAAGTGTGGGCTGTTTAATAACTAAAACATTAATTCTGTCTCCTGGCTGTACAGCCTGAAGTAAAAACTTGCTTGGGGGGAAGGCTGTTGAGATGCTAGACTTGTTGTCTTTATCCATATGTAGGGGAAGTCTTGTATTATTAAAGTCCTTTCATGGTACATTAGTGTTAACCTACTTACTCTTTACTGATGAGAAGTCTTATGCTGTCATGTGATTTTATTTCCGATTTTTTTTTTTTTTTTTTTTTTTTTGCTATTACTACCTCAGCTTTATAATTCTCAGAGCTTTTTCAAAAAATCACTTTTGATGTTGGGGTATCATTTGCTACTTGTTTAATCCTTTTTTGACTTCTGTTTCAAACTCTGTGAATGGATAATGCAGAATAAAATTCTTTAAGTTTTCTCCTTTTTTTTTTTTTTTTTTTTCCCAAGGTTTCTTCAGATGGGAATTTGCCACAGCCAGCAGCTTCTGCTCCGAGTCGAGTGGCAGCAGTGGGTCCTTATATCCAGTCCTCTACTATGCCACGAATTGCTTCCAGACCTGAGCTTTTGGTGAAGCCAGCATTTTCAGATGGGACACAAGCTTTGCAGGTACCTGATGGACCACTGAAAACACAAACACTGCCCAATATGAGAGCTGGGAGCAGTTCACAAATTAAAACTCCTGCAGGTAATAGCTTACAATTAATATTTCTTGTCCAGACATGTTTAGTTTTCTTACCTAATAGCTCTGTTTTGATGTTTTGTTTTGTTTTTAAACAAAGCATTATTTGAGATGTCAGTCTTGCTACTTGTAGTTTTTCCTGCACCAGTGAATATATTTTATAAGCACTGAGGTTCTATGATTCAGTGTTAAATATTAAGTAAATCTATTAGTGAACGCTTTGAGTTGTTATACGGTGTGGACTATAGGAGGATTTTTCTATAAAGAAATGATTTATTTTAAAGTTCTCCTAAAAACTATTCAGCAGTGTGTTTGAGTTTCTAGAGGCAATTTTAGTACATACCTGGTAACCTGGTGCCTGGATTTAAAAACTGGTAATGCCAAGTTTTCTAGTTGTGTATTTTGGAAATGACACATGTAAAGGATTAACCAAGATGACAAATTTTACAAGGAGACAGTTGCTTGTAGCACAGAAATAGCAGTAAAGTTATTGACTTGATGATGTGAGTGAGGCTTGGCCTTTCCTGCTTGGACAATTAATAGAGATTGGTTGGCTTCTCTCTGTGGCTTTCTCCTATGAGACAGAGAAGTCTAAAGAAACTTTTAAAGAGTTGCAAATATTTCTTCTGTGCTGTCCTGGGAGAAGACTCTCTTTTTAGCTGGGAGAGAAGAGAAACACTTATCTTCCTAAAAGCAAGAAATGGAGACTGAGCTTGTAGAATAGTTCTGTTTATTTTCTATCTCACTTCCTCCATCTCCAATTCTGGCAGATACTAAAGTAACCATTGCACAAAAGCAGTTCCAAGTGTCTCTTGCCTTATTGGAGAATGGAGAATTGTTTCTTTTTATTTGGTTTGCAGATCCTAAAACTACTGGAGTGGAATTTAAGCTCTAGACCACACAAAATTTGAATTTTTGCTAGAGGAATGTATGGTGGTTAGGTATTTGAACTAAAATGTCACTTCTTATTTTTTAGCATTTGGACAAAAGGAGTGCTTTCCTAGAGAGTTTTTGGTACTTTGTCAGAATGAAACTTTCTGCTGCTCCTTATTATTACTGTTTGAACTTAGGTAGTAGAAGTAATTTGGTGAAATACTTAATAGGAGATTGCAAGCATTTTCTCAGTGGTTTTGCTGATCTGAATGTCTATTCCAGTGAATGTAAAGATCAGCTTTAATGCAGACCCTATATGCTCATTAAACACACAGATGAATTTTCTCCTGTTTTGAATATCCCTGGCAGGATATTCCCTGTCTGTGCTTTAAAGCATCATGTTTTTCTTTGCAGTATGTATCTTTTTTATACTTAAAATTATTGTACCACTTTTAACTTAGTACAGATACTCAAGGAAAGTTTCCTACTAACTGGAAATAAGCCAATCTAGATTAAGTTTTTTTTTGAATGCTTTAAGTGCAGGTGTGTGCTGTGACAGAGGGGTTTGCTGCTGCTTTTAGTAGTTGTTCTTGAACTTAATTTACATTCTCTTTTTAAAACAAACAAATGAAAAGCTCTAATGATAGGTTTTGTAGCAGTTAACCTCTGTGTGATACTTTTACATTGGCTACACCTGATTCTTACAGGAAAAAAAATCTATTTGTAGTAAATAATAAAAACTACTATTTTAGCTTAATCTGTTCCACTTATTCTCTCCTAGGTTCTGTGGTCCCCAATGCTAAACCTTCCTCATCTGCCTCTGACTGGAGTAGTTCAAATACAGACAATCATATTAATCAAGGATCAGCCTTGACTTCAGGAAAAGGAATTGTGACAAGTGAAGGACAAGGTATGTTCTTGTGTACTTGGCTAATCTTAACATTTGGAGAATCTAGTTGATGATACTTCTAAATGTGCTAGTAAGTAATTGAGAATTCATTTGAAAGCACAAAAAAAAAAAAAATCAAAGGACATTGCCATTGCTTTGCTATGGTGTTGCAGGGCTTTTAAAAAGGAAGAAACCAAACCCACAGCTCACTTCAGGTGGTAAAGTAGATCCTAGTTCCTTTGTACATGCCCCTGTTGAATTTGCATGACACAGCATTTGGCAGGCCCAGGGGCCCTTAGTGCAGAGGTAGGATGGATGCAAAAAACATCCCCTGCACGTACTGTGGCAAACATTGCACAGAGCAGGAGTCTCACCCCTACAGTTGTGCCATCCCTTTTGAAAGTTGTCTCCTCTCCCCTCAACAGCAGCCGAAGGAGAAGCTTTTTTACGGGACAAGGAGAAGAAGGTGCGTCCGTTCTCCATGTTTGACTCCGTGGAGCAGTCGGCTGGGCTGGGCACACTGAGGAAAAACCAGAGCAGTGAGGATCTCCTGCGGGAAGCACAGGTGTGCAGGGAGCCTGGGCTGCTTTCCCTCTGCCAGGGCTTACCCACAGCTGCTCTGGTGTGGCTGGCAGAGGGCTCTGAGAAGTACTGAGGTCAGCTTTTCAAAGAGTGCTTCTGAGAAAAAAGGTCTCTTAGGCTTTTAATGGCAGTTGGTAGCTCCAGATCATTCTCTGCAGTCAGTGTGGTGAGAATCTGTGGCTCTATTACTTGTGGAGTGTGTATTTTTTCTTCCAAAGATACAAAGAGACATTTGCGTGTTTGTCTTTTTCTTCAAAATCATCTGCATACCTGTTTCACTCTTTAGTGCAACAGTGTCCTTCAGATACTTGATTGCAGCAAAACTTCCCACCCAAATTTTGGCAGGAGGGCACAGATTGATCAGGTAGGGGTGAACTAGCCTACAGGTGGATCTGACAAGTGCTTTGTTGGAGAGCAACCTCTTGCCAACTGATGTCTGATATCTCTGAGAAATTACTGTGCCCTGCCATTGCTCCTGTTTTAAACATGGCTGTTACAGAACGAATTTATGAGAATAGGCTCAAAGTATTTACAAATATCAGTGATGACAAAATGTTACAAGCAGTATCTTTTTGTTTCCAGTGATACTGTAGTCCTTATTACAGCAGTAGTAGACACAAGATACTGTGTCATACATACTTTGAGGCTCTTTGGTCCTTCATAGCAGAACTCCTTAAATCAGGTTGTATTGTTTTATCTTAATGAATTTTTTTTTTTGTCTTTCAGACAACCAATAAAACTGTAACCAAGGTGCCACCACCTGTCCCCACTAAACCAAAACAGATAAACTTGCCTTATTTTGGTCAAGCCAGTCATCTGCAACCTGCTGATACAAAGCTGGATGGAAACCTGCAGAAGCTGCCTTCGGCTATTGCAGCCATGGGGAACAAGCAAAAACCAGTGGCACAGCAGCCTTCTCAGCAGATACAGCAAAGAATTTCAGTACCTCCTGCAGGTTCCTCCTCTAGCCAGGATCAAATCCTTCCTTCATCCAAACAGGAGAGTCCCCCAGCAGCAGCTGTGAGACCTTTTACTCCTCAGCCATCCAAAGAGTCTTCACTGCCACCATTTCGAAAGCCTCAGACTGTGGCTGCAAGTTCCATTTACAGCATGTACACCCAGCAGCAGACTGCTGGGAAGAACTTCCAGCAGGCAGTGCAGAGTGCTTTGACGAGGGCACAGACCAGAGGACCACACTTCCCAAGTGGTGAGCATGTGGCTCTGTCCTTCTCTTCTGTCTGATAAACCTCAGATAGATGTTCATTCCACCTGGTCTGTGGGTATGAAGCTGTTCTTAAGGGGAATTAAGTGGGTGAGGGCAGCTGTAAGGATTTTAGATGGATCTTCCATGCTGTGTAAGAGTGTTAACAAGAAATGTGGAATGTGTGTCTTGGCTTTGCAAGATAACTAATGGTAGATCTGGTTACCAGATTAGTTCTGTTCAGTGTTTTGAATTCTGCTTCTTTGCCCTGTATAAAGAATGCACAACCTGATTCACCTTTCTTTGTTGTTGTTCTGTTGATCTAATATTCAAACTTGTTTCCCCCACCCCTCTCTGACCTGCCCCACAGTGTATGGCAAGCCCGTGATGGCAGGAGCTGGGGTACAGAATCAGCTGCCGCAGACAGAGAACATCTACTCCAACCTGCCGGGCAAGGCAGGCAGGCCAGAGCCCGAGGTGGAAACAGCAGCCTCTGCTCACGAGAGCCACGAGCCCGAGCGGATTCCCCGTCCCCTGAGCCCCACCAAGCTGCTGCCGTTCCTGTCCAACCCCTACCGCAACCAGAGCGACGCCGACCTGGAGGCGCTGCGCAAGAAGCTGAGCAACGCGCCGCGGCCGCTCAAGAAACGCAGCTCCATCACCGAGCCAGAGGGGCCCAACGGCCCCAACATCCAGAAGCTGCTCTATCAGAGGACCACTCTGGCTGCTATGGAGACTATCTCGGCTCCACTGCATCCCTCCAAGCAGATGGCGTCAGCTGCCAGTCCTGAAAGCCCAGTGGAAATCCCAAATCCTTATCTAAGCACAGAATCAGAAAAAGAAGCAGCTGTTTCCATGCCAGAACCAGCTATTGCAGAGGAGACAGAAAGCACAGCAGCAGAGCAGAGTGAAGCTGCTCTTCCCCCTGTACCTTTGGACACTGTGCCTGAAGCTGTATCAGACAGTGATGAACTCATGCAGCCCAAACCCGAAGAACCAAACCTGGAAGCTCCCCTGCCACTGGAGGTGTACATGGAAGAATATCCTCCATACCCACCACCTCCCTATCCATCAGGGGAACCAGAGAGTTTGGGAGAGGACTCATTCAATATGAGGCCTCCTGAAGTTACTGGACAGTTTTCCTTGCCTCCTGTAAGTATCAGCTTACAACTGATGTTGAGTGCCCTGTCAAAAATCATCTCAAGTGCTGCCATAAACCCTGTGCATTGTGTTGTAGAGCTCAGGCAGATGTGGGAGAACAGTCACACAGTCTGGAAGTCTCTCTGTCTATCTGTTCTATTTGTGTGATGCTCTTATCTCCAGACTGCATAACAGTAATGAAAAGTCTCTCTTGTCCCTAGAATTAATGACATAATGAAAAGTTTCAAATGGAATACACAAATAGTAAAACACTACAAAGCTGTAAAAAACATTCCTTATAGAAATCTGCCTACACCCAGATTTTACTTCTTTTCTAAGAAAAGTTAAAGCTGATTTTTTTTTTTCTTTTCCTTGAGGTACAGATACAGATTTCACAGGCATTTCCCACTATTGCTAATATGACCTGGGGACTAATTTTCTTAATCCTGGATTGCCTTTGTTTATCTGAAAGTGCCTTGCTTGAAAAATATAGAGGAACAGACTTCTTTAGTTTTTGCTGTAAAAACTCATTTGTAGACATCAGCTGTTTGTACTTCTTCTACTGAATATTTCCTGAATTTTTTTAATACCTGATTTAACACCAGTCTACTCTCAAGTTGCCTTGGAGTCTCTTGGAGCTGGGAGGAGGCAGCATTTTTACCATTTTATTTTGCAAGTTTGTTCTGTGTGTGGTTTGAGCCCACTGTTGTAGAACAAAGATGCTTAATGTTTTTGGCTTCTCAAAGACTTTCTTTAGAAACCTATCAAGAGTAGAGTTTTGATAACAATTTTGATAACTTGGTACATGAAAGTGGTTTTTTCCTCTCACTCCAGTGCAGAGAAGTTTAAATGTGCTTTTTAACCTTGTAATTTTTGCATGGGTTAGACATTTTGTGTGTCAATGCTTTAAAGATTGTTTTTGCTCCCTTTCACAAGGAAACTTGAGTGGTAGGATTTCCTGAATTGTGAGAACTCATTTCTGCTTGGTTTTGTAATAATTCTTCAATGATGAGAAGAAACCAGCCCAGCTTCTTGATTTCATATTTAAATCTGTGGGTTGTTCTGCCAGGCTTACTCTTAGAAAAGCCCCTATTTTTGGTATTACATACAAATCTACAGGCAGAAGAGTATTTCACAGGAATCTCTACTTATATATCTTATCTCCACATGCCTGCTCTTGCAGAATATGAGTCAGTTCTATTCATCTTTGCCTGGACATCTGTCAGAAATTTACATACCCTCGTGAATAGTCTTATTGCTGCTGCCCAGGCAGCTGGGTAAGCACTGAGCTAATTGGGAGCATGATCCCTAAAGGAATGGGCACAAACTCAGCTATAGAAATACTTGGTTTCCAGTATCAGTGGGAGCATCTAAAGCAATTCTACGCTCAGTTCTATATTTTTCCAAAACCGTTTTCCATCGCTGTTTGTTCCTGCTAACCTCTGCTGTACTTAAAAAAATGTTAGGAGCTTTACATCAGCACTTAAAGTGGTGTACTTTGTGGAGTGTGCTGCTTGGCTTGTCAAACACCTATGAGAGTTAATGGTAAAATTGTCCAAACAACCAGAAAGATAAAGGCAGAGATTTTTCATAACATGCTTGACCTAATGTATTTATAATGTGTTTGGGGGTTGGTTAAAAATACTATAAATTTCCCATTAAATGCTCTTCTGGTTGATAATTTTTGCTGTCATTCCCAAATAAACAGCTTTGCATTCATCTTTCCAGGAAAAAAGTGCCTGTAACTCGTGTTACCTTTTCACAGGGGAAGAGGACAAACTTGCGTAAGACTGGCTCTGAAAGGATTGGGCATGGAATGAGAGTGAAATTCAACCCCTTGGCATTGCTTCTGGATTCATCTTTGGAGGGAGAGTTTGACCTTGTGCAGAGAATAATTTATGAGGTAAAAATGCTAATTTGTAAGATAAAGAATTTCAAAATGAAATGGGGAAGTCAGAGCTTTTCTGGGCTAGTGCAGAACCTAGATCTGTTCTTGAGGAGATAAATCCTAACAGGTTCTAAGTGATTTTACTTGGAGGCTGATTTTAAGTGTGTTAAGTACACAGTGGATTTTTAGCATCAAGACTACAAATTTGCAGGACACCTTTTTCTCATTTTTTATGTAGTGTTTCATTCTCTGTCTGGCATGTTATCAGATAATTTGATAGGCAAAATCCACGTGAGCTTTGCTCACAGTTAAATGGACATATATCAGAAATTTGTTAAAAGTACTTTTAGTAAGTTATCAAGTTTCTCTGAACCACACTGTTAAAGGGAGGCTGCAAGCTTAAATATGAGTTGTGGTGCTAAAAAATCGGTAGTGGTTGTATTCTTCTTGCTCCTATCCTTCCTAGAAATACATCACAAATTCATATTTTAGAATAAGACAACAGATTTTTGTATGAGAAGGGGTGTTTATTCCAGAGAGTTTCACCTGAGTGTGGTTGGTTCCTTTGTGGCTGGCCAGGTGGAGGATCCCAGCATGCCCAACGATGAAGGAATCACTGCTCTGCACAACGCCGTGTGTGCCGGGCACACGGAGATCGTCAAGTTCCTGGTGCAGTTCGGGGTGAACGTGAACGCTGCCGACAGCGATGGATGGTGAGGGCTTCAGCCAGTGCCTCCTTAGGGGCGTTCCCCACAAGAGTCAGGGTGTGGCAGCTGCTGCATGTCCCTCAGAATGTCCCTTCCTTTGCTCCTGTGGAGCTGGCAGTGAGTTTTCTTTCCAAAGCAGAGCATCAGCAGTTCTCTGTGGGACTGTGCGGATGGGAAGAAATAGGGAGATTATAGCAGTATTCCCTGTGTGAAAAAAGCATTGTAGGGGTGAACACAGTTGTCAGGAAATTGCTCTGTTTCTTTGAGATATTGAAGACAGCTTATATTGAGCCTTATGCTGAAATTCCCAATATCCTCTGTGAGATAACCCATAATTATGTGTGCTCTGGGCAGTATCTAGCCCTGCAAACTCTCCCCAGTTCTTTGTCCAATAGTCAGCCAACTTGAAACCAAAACAAAGTGGAAAACCACAGCCTTCAAACAAGGCTTGCAGCTCATAATGTGTTAAAAATTCTTTTTACAAATAACTAAGGACATTATTTATGGAAGGCTGGTGCAGGGGGTAGTAATTTTACTGTTGTTTCTGCCTGTGACAGAAGTGTGAGAGGCCTAAAACTGAATAAAGATGCTTGTGCTTCCTCAACCTAAGGGGTTATCACTATTACATGCACTTGTGACAAAGTCAAATATTGAACTAATTATCTAGATTGTAAGAGGCACGATGTCAGAAAGATGAGTGGATTTTGAATACTGATTAATTTTTTGATTTTTAGTGCCTTAATGAATGTTCCTAAAACGTTAATAAATTGTAGAAAGGTAGAATAACTGGAGATCTGTATGGAAACAGCTTTAGGGCTCAAGCAGCTCTCAGTAGCTCCTGTTACCTGTGGAAAGCAACTGCTCTTGCCATGCTGGGTTAGGTGCTGTGCTGGGAAGCCCTGGGCTGATTGCTGAGGTGCTGCAGGCACGGAAGCCATGGGCAGTGGCAGGGAAGTGCCATCCTTCTGTCCTTGCCTTGCAGGACCCCTCTGCACTGTGCAGCATCCTGCAATAACGTGCAGGTGTGCAAGTTCCTGGTGGAGTCGGGGGCAGCCGTGTTTGCCATGACCTACAGCGACATGCAGACGGCCGCCGACAAGTGCGAGGAGATGGAGGAGGGCTACACGCAGTGCTCCCAGTTCTTGTACGGTGAGTGGGGGTCATCCCTGAGCCTGCAGCGTGCAGGGGCTGCCCTGCCACCTCTCAGCTCACCTGTGCATCAGGAGGGGTCAGCTGCACACTCAGGTTGGGTGCCTGTGCCACAGGTTAGTCTCGGAAAGAGAGAGGTTTCCGCTGAGTTCCATTGAGACCATCCCTGGATGTGTTTAAAAAGACTGGATGTACCATGGTCTAGTTGAGGTGTTAGGGCATGGGTTGGGCTTAATGATCTTGAAGGTCTCTTCCAACCTAGTCATTCTGTGAATTCTGTGACTAACTGTAATATTCACCCTGTGGAGGAGATCTGAGTAACAAAAGATTTTTCCCTGCATTAAAAGCTTGAGTGAAGCATTGACAGATACACTAATTAAATGAATCTTGCCACGTAAGAACTTATTTTACATTAACACAAAAGAGGTATGGATATGTCTGTAGGCAGTTCATAGCTGTTAGCTGGTGTCTTGAAATGAGGAGTATTTCCTAATGTGCACCTTAGACCCAGAAAAGGTATTGTCAAATTCTTGCCTTGATGGATGTCAGTAAGCACTGAGTTTGACTTTACCTTCCTGACTTTTTCTTCACTTGCATCTAAAAAGAAATCCCATATTAAATTTAGATTGTATTCAAATAGTAAGGCTACAGAGATACTATCTTTGAATGGAGAAAATTAATTCCCCCTAGGGTGTGATGAGTATTAGTCAATGAGGTTTTACATTACTTTACTGTATGTTTTGTTTGTAATGAGGTTTTAAATTACTTTTCTCTGTTTTGTATGTAGCTCATGTCCCCTAGGCACCTACCATCTGGTGTGTCACCTCTCTGCAAGAGGTTAGAGTAACAGCAACATAACACAGCAGAAAAAGCTGTAAAACTGCCTTTTGCTTTTGGGCACAGGCGAGAGCTGAGTTTCTCTAAGCTGCTCAGCCAGCAGATTTCAAAAGAGTCTGTCCAGCTGTCCTCACTAAGCTTGAAAACTGTGTCTTTGGTGCCAAATATATAGTTTTCTCTAAAGGGAGGAAGCCTTTTTAACTGGCATCAAAATTTGTAGGCTAAGGGAAATTCCATTTGGTTTTGTACCCAGACTCTGAGGGAGGTCCTCAATACCAAAGACTCAAGGACTAGATAAAAAATAATACTTGTCTAATATTTTAAACTGGTTTTAACTCAGGTGTTAATTAAGAGATGCTGTATTTGTGTTGAACAGCTCTTGAGGGATTCCTGTCAGGAATTTGTCTAATTCTTAAATTCAGGTAAACTGCCCACGAGATCCTGTGGAAAGGAGGATCATGGTCTCATTATATACAGCATGAAGAAATACATTCTTTTTGTTTGTGGGGGTTTTTTATGACCTGCCATCTGGTGATTTCACTTGATACTGTTTTTTGTTGAGTTTGGGATCCTTTTGTGTTATGAGATACTTTTTGATGGGACCTGAAAAGCTTTGGCCAGTTGCCAGTTTTTCCAGATTGAAACCTCTGAAACTGTCTCTTGATATATTGGCTGTTCAGCTATCAAAGTTCCATATTGTTCCATCAAAAAATAATCCTATTGCTAAGACTGGTTCTGGTTGCCTGTAGTACTGTAAGAAATTATTCCCTGCCTAAAACTGCTTCTGTAAAAAAGGTTTGGGAATGTGTATTTGTTCCCAGAATCTGTTTTCAGAACTGCACTAAAACCTGGTCCTCTAAACTCATTATTAAGCTAATAAACCCTGGTGTAATTAATTGATTCACCTAATCTTTTTCTGTTGCAAATGACGTCCAGTATCAAGTAAGAGGAACAGGAAGGTTTAAATAAAACCAGCCATCCTTCAGCATTCATTAAATGACAGGTCTGATGCTGTTTAAGTATGGAAATTTTTTTGTTTTCTTAAATGTGGTGCCTGTGCTGATTCTGTTTGCCCCACTACCCTGGTGTGACTGTTAACATCCCTTTAGGACACCACATGCATTGTGTGAATCTTCTTTGTCTGCTTTGATGCTCGGTGCTCATCTTCCCTTCCACGTGGGTGCAGAGCACAGCTTTGGCCAAACCTCTAATTATACCAAATGCAAAGCAAGGGAAGAGTTTATCTGAGCAGAGCTTATCATGCACTGGAAGTAATTGCATGTTATATGCTGAGCTGGTGTGCAGAAGTAAAGAACTTGATTTGAGCAGATGAGCTTCCTATAGGTGGTAATACATATGTGATGAAAAGGGAAAGGACAAATTTTGTGATACAGTGTACTCTCTGCTCCTGAAAAATACCAAAACCAAACCAGAAAAACCCACTCCACAACAGTAGAATTCAGTATTTTAAAATAATTGCCTAAGAACTGGTGTACAAACTAAGATACCTTTTCCAGTTTTCTGCTTAGAGGCTGAGGAGTGTGTACAGAAAGAAGAGTATCATCTCTGGCTGCAGCTGTAAAATGAGCAAGTTCTGAATAACCCTGCAAGGGTGTATGTGTGGTGTATGGACCAAAACACCTTGGTCCAGAAATAATTTAACAGAGTTGTGTTTCTGAAGGCAGTGTTTAAAACAAGAAAAACAAACAAAAAAAAAACCAAAAAAACAAAAAAAAAACTGTTAAAAATTAAGAACTGAGATAACCAAAAGCAGATGCAAAGTAGCAGGCAAATCTCTCAGGTAAGGTCTGAGATGCAACTTGCTTTAAAATTCTGAAATAAAATGACCCAGATGGCAAATGACACCACAAGCATCAAAATTACAATGGTGGTAAATCCAAGCAGGTATTGCTATCTCCCTGTGAGAGAA
Organism: Muscicapa striata striata; assembly: GCA_030060385.1. Classification (NCBI taxonomy): domain Eukaryota; kingdom Metazoa; phylum Chordata; class Aves; order Passeriformes; family Muscicapidae; genus Muscicapa; species Muscicapa striata. The sequence continues at coordinate 839,363 of JAREIS010000252.1, read as the reverse complement.
AGAGATTGCTATTGCACTAAGAGTACAGAAAGTGTTTCTTGCTCATCACTTAGGTCTAGAAAGCATGAACTCAAAAATATAACCTTTTATCAATCAGTGCTGCTCTCCCTGTTTGCCTTGTATTTTTTTTAAACATGTTTAAGGAAGGAATCTGTCTGCTCTAAGTAACTTCACAAAGCCACTTCTTCCAGGTCCAGCTCTGAGTAGGCAATAAGGTGACAAGTAGGTAGGAATTTGGGTGTTTTTTTTTGGACTGTAAGAATAAAGGAGTCTTCCTTCTTGTTGTCCTTTTTATTTATCTGTTTTCTTTTCGCTTGAGCTGCTGTGTGTTTGCAATGTTTCAGGAGTGCAGGAGAAGATGGGGATCATGAACAAAGGAGTGATTTATGGCCTGTGGGATTATGAGGCTCAGAATGATGACGAGCTGTCCATGAAGGAAGGGGACTGCATGACAATCCTGCGCCGGGAGGACGAGGACGAGATCGAGTGGTGGTGGGCACGGCTCAACGACAAGGAGGGCTACGTGCCCCGAAACCTGCTGGGGGTGAGTGAGTCCTGCCTGCTTCCAGAGCCAAAAAAACCCTTCCCAGGATGTGGGGTGTACACAGCATTGCATTCTCATTGCATCAAAGTGCAGCTTTAAGAGTTGACATTCTCCATCTTTATTTGGCAGAGTGGGTTAACACCCTCTGTTTAAAGTACTTGACACAGATTAGTGGGTGCACCAAAGAACACCTTGCTATACACATCAGGCCCTAGTACCAAGCTTGTCTCCCACCATCTTAGAGAACAAAACTCCTTTTATTCAAATATGATGTGTGAATAAGATTTTCTTGAGCTTATTCTCAGGCACATGGGGTGATTTTGGGGCTGTCTTGTGTAGGGCCAGGAGCTGGACTCAGTGATTCCTTAGGAGGTCCCTTCCAACTCAGGACATTCTATGATTGTTTGAGAACAAAACTAGATTTCCCTGTTTCAAAAAAGTGATGTATTTGCACAAAGGGCCTTCAGAATTGAAACTTGCATGAAGAGTCAGTCATGAGTTCTCTGTGTACACAGGGCACCTTTAGATCCAAGGAGATAAGTACTACAAAAATCTGGGTTGTCTTTAGTGTTGGAAAACTGATTACATTGCTCAGTAAAGGCAGATCTTTTTCTCCTAGGCTTTTAAAGTTAACATTTAACCATATTTCTGAGGCCTTACATGAATGGCCTCTCCTTCTCTCATCACCTTTTGTGTTGCCTTTTAATAAAAAACAACTGTGTACAAATAAGATATTTTCAATTCTGTCCCTGTATTTCTCCTCATAGTTGATTTGCTAGAAAATAATGGCAGATGGATGCATATATAAAAATTCCATTAAGCTTTTTTTCTTCAATTCTAGTTGCCCTGCTGCTGGAGATAAGAGGTTCTCCAAGATTAACCACTCTGAATTTTAGCTGATTGATGTATGATGCTTGAAAAAGGCTGAACCTCCTTCCTCATGCAGATAATCCTTACTCTTAAACTAGTTGGATTTTGCAGTGTGACTCTATCTAATGCAAAATCAGTTTTCATGTCTGTATCATTTCCCACACACCACTTACTGTAAAATCCTCTCTAACATAGTATTCCTGCTCATTTTTTTCCTCTCCAAAGTAAACATTTCTAAATGGAGAGCAGCCATCAGCTCTGCACAGTAAGGTTAGAAAGGCAATTTTTTTATTTTTGTTTGTTCCAGGGTGAATTGTACATGTAGTGCTTGTAGTAAGTGCATGTGGTAAGAACACAATGAACACCTGTGCTTTAAAAAAATTAAAAAAGCATGAGGCAGCACAGCTTGAACTGGGGATCAAAATTTACCCTTGTAAGCACAACACAATCCCAACAGAATCTTTGGGGAAAACTACACAGTATTTATTAACTGTGACACTCCTGTGTCTGTTCAGTTGTTCTAGTGCTGCCACTGAAATATCCTGTGGTGATTCTCCAGAGCAATTACTGGCCTCTTAATATGGCAGCTGAATTCTAGTCTATGATGTTCACCAAAGAGGAAAACATTTGGTAGATTAAATATTCTTATTTTTATCACAGTTGCTTTATCCCTTTGCAGTCAGGTGTACTGAATAAAAACAAGGATTAAATTACCTGCATCAGTGCTCTGCCCTTCTTAGTGACTCCCTAGCTCCCTAAGCTAATAAGATAATGCTGTCAAAGGGAGTCTTTTGAGCACTGTCAGGTGTTAGGATACTGTGACTGACTGACTTCATCTCTAAGAGTGGTGAAATCTCAGCAGGCTGAGACAGACCTTGTGGTGAAGTTGTTGGCCTTGTCTTAGTCACTGAGAAAAGAAGAAAACCAGAATCACGTTGAGGAGAGCTTTAGATGGAAAAGCTGTGATGTAGACATGCTTTGCCATTTAGAGCATGGAGGATTCATCTCTCCTAGCTGTATGAAATGCATCCTCTATTTTCATGTGCCAGTGGCCATGCTTTTCAGAACAGCAGCTGTTCCCATAGCCCTTCCAAGTGGGAACCAACAGCTTCCCAGGCATCTTGTCCCTGCTGTGTGCTGTCCCAAGCTGTGTCCTGTCCCCTGCACCCTGTGTGTGTGGCCAGGATGGGTGAGCAGCACACAGCCCAGGGGCCACAGGCTGGCAGGGACCAGGTCATTCATGGAACTGACACCCTGACTCTCCAGAGCACAGCCCTTCCACTTCCATGGTCCTTCTGGAGACAGCTTGCCCAAAGCTATACTGCCATAAAAGCTGGTAGGTGAGAGAAAGCAAACCAGACTTTCAGGGAACAATCCCACAGTTCTCTGGACACAGGAGTCTCTTGGCTTACAAAGCCATGTGCTTTTCCTGGCCCACCCATCTGGGCAGAGCTGAAAGTACTCAATTATGTGCTGTTCAATACCTTCCTTTTGTACTGACACAGTTGGTATTTTTTTAAGCTTGCCTAAGACTGCTAAATTCATATTTGTCAGTGCCCTGGGTGTTTTTTATAAGCATCCTTCTGCTACAATGAATTACATTAGAATTGTAGCACCAAAGAGAGAGGGGGTCTTTTGTTCCTTTATTTTTTTCTTCTAAGAAAGTAACCTTTGAAAGTACTAAAATTTTAAACCTCATTTCTGTTTTACCCTCAGCTGTATCCGAGGATTAAACCTAGACAAAGAAGCTTGGCATGAAATAGTACAGAAGCCAGATTCTTGAAGTACTAATCATGGATAACTTACAGAAAAAAAAGTCTATTTTGTGTTGGTTCCAATATCATGAGACTTATTTCAATGACAATGTAATTTGAAAGCTATGAAAAATGTGCTTTGAAAACAAATGAAGGATTGATGCATTAGCAAATGGATGAGGGCATTGTTCAAGATGAAATAATGCTTACAAGCAAATGAAATTCTGCTGCCTTTGGTCGAATCAAGCCATTATGTTCAAGTACCCACCCGGATTTCTTCAGCTGTGGCAGAAAAGAGTTTTGCTTTTTTTTCTGCATTAAATACAAGGACCTTTTGAATTTGCCAATGAAGGAATCATCATGAAACAGACAACTTGACTTTGTCCAAATTTATCCCGAGGCTTTTTACAGAGGGGAGAAATCAAAGTATGTGCACAGCACCCAACTACTTATTGCTGGAAGCAGAATGTTTGTTAAAAGAAGCTAAAAAACCTGAAGTGCATCTGAAGAGTGACAACCACATGACCAATCCATTAAGCAATAACGTTTAAAAAAACTGTAGCATCTTAGAAATTCTGTGTATTCAAAATATCATGTGCTGTAACAGAAATGTAGTTTTAGATTCCTCTTTTTACAAAGAGCCTCATGTATTTATTGTATTTTGTACTTTGGAGACTAAGTGTAGAAACCTTCTGTAGTCCTTGACAACTTACTTGTTTTTACTCTACTTGTTTACTCCACTATTAAACTTTTGTTTCCTCTTAAGCTTTGACTCTGGGTATTTTAATAGTGCTTTTTATTAGAGATGTTACCAGTAAGACACACTGCTGTTCTACATTGCACTAACTTTTAGCTACTTCCTTTATTAAACTAAACCCCTACTCCCCATCCATTCAAGGTAGTTTCTCTGCACTTAAAATTGAGCTGAATCTGTTAGTTGCACATTGTTCACCTTAAAAGCTAAGGGACATACTTAAGAAAAAAATCTACTTTGATACAAGTATTTTCCAAATAAAGCCTTTCCTATAGAGCTGTCCTTTCGATCTATTTGACAATAATTTGATACTGAGCAGTATTTAACAGAGAAGCAAATAATTCCTTAAGGGTATTTAGAAAGTGCCTCATCTGCAGGCTCATGTTTTCCTACTAGGTAAATCCTACTGCTTTCTGAAAGAAATGGTTTGTAGGAGGACACAGTTCCTCAGGTGAGGAAACTAAAGGCAGCAGTGATTGGCTCATGGTCACAGCCTCTGATTTCAACAGGCTGGGTGTGGGGTATATAGTATCAATTATCTATCTTAAAAAAACCCTTAATGCTTGAACAGCTAATCCTTTAAAATATCAGCTTATCTAACATTTTATTAACTGCTACACATCCACAATCAGCTCCAGCATGCTGATTTTCCCCTTTATAAGGCACCAGCTTCTGTTCCTGAAAGCAAAAGCTCTGCATGTGCACTGAGATGATCTATCTCTAAGAGAAAAAAAAAAAAAAGCTTATTTTCAGCAGAAATAACAGTATGTCAAACTTTATTTCTATTCTTTTTTAACTTAAATACTTTCTTGTATTTCAAAGGAAGATAAATAAGATACAGGAATTCAAGATTCCACCTGAAAGCATGGGCTTTCTCTTGGAAGAATCTTGTTACCAACAGCCTCCTGCTCCAGGCACATCAGTGCTCACTTTGGTCAAAGATGTATTTTCTACTCAAATTCTTTAAGGAATATTTAACTAGAATAGTGCTGGGGCTTGACACAAAGCATACAAGGGGCCCCTGTCTCTGAGTACAGGTGTTTAGATATGCAATACTATCTCTTTCCTAATTTCAGATATGCAGGATGTTGTTCAAAAAGCACTTTTTAAAACCAGATTGTCAAGCTGTAATGAGCATTTCTTCCTGAAGTCCTGTAAATGCCTTAAACACAGAGATATTAGCAAAGCAGTATTTTCAAAACTTGCATTGAGGATTGCTACTAAATTAAAGCCTTTGTCCAGAGGCTATGTGATAGTAGGCACAGATTGTCAGAAGAAGAAAAAATGAGCTTGCAGGTTCTTCTGTGGAAGTAGACTGCTTTTCTTCTTGCAATTGCATGCAAAATCTGCTTGCTCTGTAAGTTAAGGCACATTCCTGTTTGGATATTACTTGTATGGAGCTTGATTATCTCCACCTGATCATGCTCTTGTTGAGGTCTCAGGCTGACACTGGTGGTTCAAATGACAGTCAAGCACAGCCACTGTAACAAGAGAGAGGGGAAAACAAGAGTTAAATTTAGTAAAAAGAGCTGTAGCAAGCATGCATAGTTGCATTTCTAGCCTATTGTCAGCCTGTTGTTACAGAAGTAATTTTAGGATCTTTCCTGAGTGATCTAAATTTGTATCTCATTTAAATCAGAGTTTTGGGATTCTTAGGTTCTGAAATAAGTTATGTTCAGGTAATCAGCAACTCAAACATATGTAGGAGGGTACTTTTCTCCAAACTTAGTCCTTTCTACAGGGCACACATGGGGCAGGAAGAAGCAGACATGAGCAAGACCATCAGTCTTGCCTACACAACTGCACCTACATTTTGCTCTGTTGAAAAAAGAAAAAGCAGGGAAGAAGCCAAAATTACTGCCAGCAAAAAGATAAAGGGCTTCTGGTGCAAGTTACCTTGTCTGTTAGAGAATGTGTTGTGATGTAGGTACATTTGTAAAAGGTAATGTTTCTAAATCTGCTTACAAATACAAGGTAGATAATCCAGCACAAGTGTAATTACAACCAGCCATCCTCAGTCAGAATGGAGCAGGACACACTCTACCATCTCCCCCCATGATGTTCCCCAAAAATCAAAACAAATGTTTTAGAGCTAAATGAACTTACATTAACAAGGTTCAATTCTATTGTCCCACTTTTCTCAGTATCCAGTTTTCTAAACATTTCTGTGATGGGAGAGAGATGACAGACAAGAGTAAATACAGGAACTAATTTCAAAGTCTTCCCTTTTCTTGTGCTTCAGGATCAATAAGGAATTTAGTCCCAGATTTTAAAACCTGAAGAATGGCTTACACCCCAGATCAGAAAGGGCCACTCTAGAGTCATTGTGCAGGAGCAAGACTGAACATTTTTAATTGTTGTCAAGTGTTTTTTAATCAACATAGAGTTGTTTGCAGGGAACACTGGCTGTGGTTCAGCAGCCTGGCCTAAAAGACTGATTCCTGGATCTTGGAGAAGCCAGATCAGTATCTCAGGTTTGAATTTGTCTGAATACCTTATCCTGGGCTTCTGGAGAGCTCTGCCTGGGCAGTTTTCCTGCTGGACTCCCAAGGCAGCAGAGCCTGTCTGGTTAGCAAGTGTGTACTCACTGAACAAGGTCTCGAGCCGGATCAAACAGCGCACGAAGTTATCAAAGTCAATGATGAGATCCTCGTCAGCAAAACGAGCCACGATCACCTGGTGTAACTGGCAGTTCAGTTTGAACCCTGAAAATGCAGTGCCAGGGATTTAAAAGACTATTTCCAAAGAGTAAGCACAGGTATGAAATGAAACGTCTGATCTTGCGTGGTGGCAGGAAGGGAATGCCCAAGAGTGCCCAAAATTCAGTAAGTTAGGATGGGACTGTGTGGCTTTGAGCCTCACTCAACCCTGCTTGGAACTGATGGAATCCTATAAAGAGACAGATCAATAGAAATACCTGCTGTTTCCAGTGCCCTCCTCATCTCATATGAGTTCATGGTACCCGATCGATCCACATCAATTTCTCTGTAAATTTTCTGCAAAACACAAAACCCAAAGTGAAACCTTGATAATAATTCAGAGCGTGGTTTGGCAGAAGAAAAACATTTTGAAATGCAGCCTGCATGTTACTTAAAGCACTTTGCAACGTTGGTCTGAAGGAACTGGTACTTGCATCCATTTCTTCTAAAAGTGGCTTTAAAAAGTAAGATTTTTAAAAGCAGTAGCCAGAGCAGATAAAGACAAAACCTGGGGGACTGCAGACACACAGCCCCTGCTCTGGGAAAGGTGGCTGTGCACAAATCAGTCTACAGACACTTCTATGTGTGATGGTTCTCCCAAAAGGGTTGTACCTGGTATTTCTGAATCTTTGTCCAGAGGGTGTGGAACTCCTTAAGTCCCAGTTTGCCACTCCCATCATTCTTCTTTGAGTTAAGGAAGTTTCTTCAGAGGGAAGTAAAAGGGGTTTCCTCTCCCTCTGCTGGGTTTACTTGCATGGGTAGTTGTGACTTAAAAAAAAATTGCAAACAAAAAAGGGATTCAAGTCCTCTGTGAAGGCATCATCCTCTCTCCAGGACTCACCCTGTTGAATAAACAATTTCTGTCCAAGATTTCTTTCTAAATCATTGAGATAATTGATTTAAATCATGACCATCACAAGCTCTTTCTGCTCCCCCCTGCAGGTCTCTGTCTCTCCATTACAAGTGTAAACGAGCCAGGATGTTGCCATTTTATTCTGCAGAGTGGGTTCAACACCTGCAGGTAATGCAGCACAAGTCCTGGGTCTGGATTATAAACAGGAAAAGCCACAGCCAGGCCTGTTATTTGGAGCCCTTCAGCTCTTGAGCAAACAGCTAACAAAAGAACCTGGCCATGGCACTGCTCCCAGAACCTGCCAAGGAGTCCCTATGGACTGCTGTATTTTACACCAAATTATAGAAGAGTATCATCTTGTGTTGGTAATTTTCCCTTTTTCCAACTCTGTAATTCAACTCCCACTGCACAGAGAAGCTGAACACAACTATTCTTAGATGTGATTCTTCATCCTACACTTTTGCCTGTGTTCTCAGGAGTAAAAGCTCCTAAAATCCTGCGTGCTCTCTGCTTCCTTTATGGCATGTCAAAACAAAACACTGTACTGGTTCCCCTCATTTTCCACTTGCTAATTCCATGTGGCTTTGTGACACTCTTACCAACTCCAGCCAGATAAGAGAGAGGTGAAACAACCCTAGAGCCAAGGCCATCCTCATCATGCTGAGAGCCAGGTGCCTTTTCCCAGCACAAACATCACTTTGTCCCCAGCTAAACCAGAATACCCTGCAGCTGGGAAGGCTTCCAAGCAGACTTTGTTTGATAATGGATTTTCCCACTGCCTGGGATAACACATGTGAACAACAACAAGGGAGTGTCTCTTTCAGGAAACCAGGGTAAAGCCAGCTTCTCCACCTCAGGAGCCATTAGTACACCAGGATGGACCCACTGGGGAGCAAAGGCACAGGAAGGGGAATATCATTTAGGAAGAGTTAAAGGATACATCCAACAGGTCAACCATTATTTTGCATGTCTCAATACTAAAGCCATCACTTTTAATATCTTGGCCTGTAAAGAAAAAGATGGTATTATCACTTCATGCTGTACCACAGCACCTTCCTAAATAGCTCATGAGCTCTCCAACCAGCCTTTGCTAGTTATTTGCTTCCAATGGTGCCATCCTTTGAGCTGACAAAGGGACCAGTGAGCTAGGATGTGTCCCCAAGCAAACAGCCTGAGTTTGTAGGTGTGACAGGAGCAGGAGACAGAGACCAAAGCTTTCCTGCTCTTACTGTCTGCCTCCTGTGGACAGTGTGGACTCCCAGCCTGTGGAGGTCAGCAGGAGGAGGCTGAATGAAAGGCTGAACATGAAGCCAAGCTTGGTAGCCAGCAACACCCCATTGCTGATTACTGGCTGCTGCACACAGACACACAGCACAGTCCTGACCATCTGATAAGAGACACTTATTTCTCCAGGCACTTGTTTCTTGAGCACTGTTCCATGGGAAGGAAAATAATGCAGAGCCAAGCTAGGAATCTCTTCACAGAAAAAAAAGCCCAGAGTTCCAAAGTTTCTCCTCCTCCTTAGGGAGACCCCAAGCTGCCTGGGCTACTGCTTGAATCACTCCTGGGTGCTTCAGTACTAAAACAGCAGCAATACTCCACTTGATTATTATCAAAGATTATTCAAATCCATCTTCCTGGCAGCCAATTCCCCGTGGCAGATGCTGGGATAAAAGACACCCATCTGTACCCTGCCAAGGCACACATCCTGTGCAACACCTGTGGGCTGGCACAGCCCCAGTGCTCCTGCAGCTCCCTGCAGCAGCAGGGAGAGCACATGTGGGCACCCAAGCAGCAGGTCTGGGGCACTGCCCAGGCTCTGACCCTGCCCAGCTGCCCTCTGTGCTCCCATGGCCATGGTGGAGACCTGCTGGTGGCCAAACCTGCTGGGGCCACCTGCAGCTGCTGTGGGAGGAAGGCACTCACGTTTGGCCAGGATTCTATTCAAGATGCTGCGCAGCTCGAAGGCGGAGATCTCTGCATCCTGTGGAGTAGAAGGAAACAAAATTTGCCAGCATGAGCTGCAAACACCATCTGCAGCCTCTGGTTCCTTTGGGCAAGTTGGCCAATTTCAGACACCCCTTGGAGTTCAGTTCCCTGGAGTGGAAGCAAGTGGGAAGCTCTCCCATTCCCAGGAATTCCCAGAGATTAGCAAACCCCACAGCAAGGTGTGCCTGAGGCAAGAGCAGCCTGGGGAGAAGGCTCAGCCCAGCCATATGCTCTGCCCAAGGGCAGAATTCAGGCCCTGCAGAGTTAAAATTGGAGCCCACAGCTCCAAAGGAGCAGAGGTTGCTCACCAGGAACGCTCACAAATCTGCTGTGGAAGCAGGGGGGTGACTGCACAGATTCTGGGATGCACAGCTGTGCTCACACCTGAGAGCTGGCTCTGCACAAGAACCAAACCCTGTCCTGGGGGAGGCACCTCACCCACCCACCCACCATGCCAGTAAGATGTTACCAGAAAAACACTCACATTTCCTGCTAGCTGCCCAAAAAGCTTTTTAAAGCTGGGTTCAATGTCATCTTCACTGACCTCAGTCTAAAAGACAGAAACAGAGAATGTAAAAAGGGGAAAAGTTTCTGCCTGAGAAAGACTTAATGCATCTCCTTCCCCTTAGTAAAAAATTCACATGGCAAGGTTGAAGGTACAAAGTGGTTTCTACTATGATTTTATTCAGTTTTATTTTCAGGGGCACCTCAAAATACTGGCATTGTGAATGCTGGAAAAAAAAACCCACCCACTGCACATGGGGTAGCAGCATTAGTAGGCAAAGCATCCCCAGCTCCAGCAAGGCTGAACATATGGTGAGGCACCAGTTACTCCTGGAAACAGCAAGACATGCAGAAACAGCCCTGCTGCTGAAAGCTGCACTCCTGGATTCCTGGAGAGCAAAGGGAATTCCCTGTGCCTCCAGTTAACTCTTCAGAGTGCACTTCTGCCTAGGAAGTCCAAGTTCTAGATAAAGGACAACACTTGTTTCCATTCCATTCCTGATGAGGTTTCCATGTGTTTGACACCCAGCTATGGATATTGAAAGATCTTTTCCCATTTTCCCAAAGTGGGACAACATTTCTTGATAATGCCTGTAGAAAACATCACCCTGCACAGAGATTCCAACCCCCCTTACAACAAAATTATCTCAAAAAACATTTAATTTGATGTACCTCATCAAAATTGCCTTCAATTTCATCATCTATCACCCTAGAAAGAGAAAGAAATCAATATTAAAATCAAACAAGTCATGTTTATGATGCTTTTCCTTCAAGTTAAAGAGAGATTCTTTAAAACGTGGAAATAACAATGAGCATTCAATAATTACTGGATTAATCAGCTACAGGCACTGCATAGCACAGTGAAAGCTGTATTTTGCCAGCTATGGCAACAAGAGTTTGAAAAGACAGTACAAATCCTGCAATGTCCTGCAGAGCCACAGACTGGATTTTGGGGCACACAAAACTCTTTGGGTCACTGCCTACATAGCACAGGACCAGATTCTTGGGAGCAAACCAAACTTTGTCTCATCATTTCTTCTTTAAAACAGCAACAAAGTGAGAGCCCTAAAGTTATTCTGATGTCTTCTAATTTTAATTAAATAGTAATAGGGATAACAAAACCACTAAAAATAACAACAACAGTAATAATATCCTCCCTGTGCCCACTGCTGCAATACAGTCACCAAAGGCTACCTACGTGGAGTTTGCATTTTTTTCAGAGAAGACTCTCAGGCAGAAGTCCCCATTCTTGTTGGGTTCAAAGGTGGAGGGCACAATGATGTATTCTCCTGCAGGGAGCTTGAACCTGTTCAGCACCTCCCGGAGGTTGATGAAGGTGTTGGATTTTTCCCGGGCTTTGTTGGTCAGGAAGAAGTTTTTGCTCAGATGAATATTTGTCTGGCCAGAAAACTTAGGAAAAGCAAAGAAAGGAAAAAAAAAAACATTGCAGCCTACATGTGGTCATGTTTACAAGTTAAAAATATCATAGATATGTCAGTTAGCTATGTGTGGGGAAAAGAAAATAAAAGAAAAAATGATGTTGCTTTGACAGAAGTGAAAAAGAAGAGAAAGGGGGTGGGACTCCTGAAATGTGGCTGCAAATGTATTTTGCAGATCATTGCAGTAAATCATTCAGGTCATGCTTTTGTTTTGCAGGTGATGATAGGTGGCTGAAGACACTGGGAAATTCTTCCACCAACCATTTTTCTTTAACTTGAGATGGCACATGAGCCCAGTCCCTCTGGTCCCCAGGGCTGGTGCCACCTGCAGCTCAGCTCTGCCCCTGAGGTCAGGCTGCCTTAGAGCAGAGCCTGCCCATGGAGAGCTCCAAGAATAAAACAAAACAATAAAATAAAATCATATTTGGAGTATAACACCAGGGAAAGGTGTCCCTGCCCATGGCACAAGTTTGGAACTGGGTCATCTTTAAAGTCCTTTCCAACCCAAACCATTCTGTAATTCTGTGATCTTCCAGAACAGACTCTTTTTGCAGGGTCTTGCAGGTGGGCTATTCCAGCTCCAGAAGCCAGCTTCAGGAATGTGGATCTTTCAGTAACCTCCTCCTTCCTGCCCTTCCAGATTTTTAAGAATGAAGAAAGAATTTTAAAAACCTGTCAGACCTGCTGCATAGTAGGAGATAAAATTCCACTCTTTTTGGGGAAAAGAGTCATGGGACTGTAGCTAGAATCAGTTTTCTCATGAAATGAAATATGAAATTAAATATTTGGACCAATAGGATGAGTGACAGAGCTAAGGCATTAAAAAGGTACATAAGAAATTTAATTAATTAGCATCACTTCTTTTCCTGATGAAACCATGCTTTACATAAAAGCCACTGGTTTGGGCACAGCCTCAGGAGCCAGAGGATGGCCCAGCTGCTTTGCACAGACCCTCACAGGGACAGCAAACCCAGAAATAGGGTTACCCAGGGGTTCTGCTCAGCTTCAGTCCTTCCTCTGAGGAGCAGCAGCTCAGAGGCATTGCTGCACAGCCACCCCCCTGTGACCCCCAGGCTGTGTTAGTAGCTGCCTGCAGGTAGAAATAGAGAAAAACCAAAAGAGGTGGTGCTTAGGGAAATGAATATAAACATCTCCTTGCAATATTATTCATGAGTCAAACATGAGCTCTGTGCAAATCTGGAAAAAGCAGCTGTGCTCTGGGGCTGGGCTGGGGGGAGAGCCACAGAAGAGCTGCTCTGGGGAGTTCCTGCTGCACTGAACACTCCTATCCCAATCCAGGACACTCTAAAAATGCAACATGGGCTGAAGGGCCCTTCCAGAACAAATGGCCTCTAACTGTAGACCCTGTGCAGTCATGTTGTCCTGCAGTGAGGAGGGATCCTCTGAACCTCTTCTTCCCACCAGCCACTGAGCCCAGGTGCACACCTCGACCACAGCCCATGGCACATACCTCTGGGGGCACCTGCAGGGAGAAAAGGAGAGAGTTATTTGCTGGTTGAATGGCATCTCCATCCTCTTTTCACCATTACTTAGCTTGGCTTGAGGGGAAGGTGGGTGTTGAGTCCACATCCCCCAAGGCCAAGTGCTGGCTCAGCTCCCAGCTCCATCCCTGAGGCAGGTGAGGCTCACCTGGGGCAGTGTGGGCACAGCCACAGCCACAGCCACAGCCACAGCCACAGCTACATCCCAGGCTGGTTGTGGCTTTCTGCTGAATCCCCTCCCTGCAGCCCACCACAATTTTTGTTGTAGGCTCAATTTCTCTACTATTTCTGCCCCTCTGACCTCTCCATCATCAGGAGAGGAGACAGGGGCTAAGCAAGACAATAATGCAGCTCTTGTTTGTTTACAGCTTCCTTGCTGTAAAGCAGGGAACAACTTGCCCAACCCACCCCACCTGAGTTTTGATGGAAAGCCCAGCATGGGAACTGCACTAACCCATTAATGGGGGAATGATTTTCCCTTTTCCTCCCACATCCCTGTCCAGACTCCCTTGCCTCATAAATGGCAAAGCCAATGGTGTGCATGTCCTCCCCCATCCTCCTCTGCTTCCGACGGTGCTTCTGGATCAGCCCAATGAGGAAAGTGCAGCCCCCCTCGGGATCCTCAGGGTCCTCATCTTCCTCCTCCAGCTTGATCAAATACTGTGGGTTTGTCCAGAAAGTGTCTGGAAGTGGATTTAAGGAAACTGCTCAGAGGCTTCTTTGACAGCACCGTGATGATATTTAAACATGTCAGCTGGGACAGATGTGCCTCTGGCTGCCAAAATCAGCAGTGAGAAGAAAACCAATGCACTGCCCTGCCCAGCCCCACCCCAGCCTTTACAACCACATTGGACCCTCATCAGGGAGCCACATTTCCCAGACACCTGCATGGGGGAACCCTGGGAGGTGGACAGTGGTCAGGACAAACTCGGGTGCTCTCTATATTCTGGCCTAGAAGGTTGCAGTTTATTGCATGGGTGTGGGTGACAAGGGCTGAGCTGGGAGCTGCCAGCTGCAGCTCAAAGCAGGGCAGAAAGAGAGTGGGGGGTGGTAGGAGTTCTAAGAGATAAGAGAGGGAAGTAAGAGAACAAAGTAAGGGAGCTAAGTAAGAGAGGTAAGAGAGAGATTTTCCCATTTACAACACAATAAATCTTCTTCTATGTTGAATATTCCAATTTTCACTAACCAGTCTAATACAAGATACAAATTCTCTAACATTTACATACAACCTATAGGAATCACTACATTATCATGTTTTACTACTTTCTTATCTCTAAACCTTATCTTGGACCTTTCCTGTCATGCCAGGAGGGGGTCTCTGCTGGCTCTTTAGTATTTGCAGCAACTGGCATTATCTTAACAAAGGGAGAAGATCTCTTCAAGCATCTACATTGCTGTTCTCCAGCCACTCAGTCGAACACTGCTTTCATTTCTATCTCGCTTATGGTTTCCATATTCTCAAAATCTTTTGCTAGGCAATCATATTTATAAGGTTTTCCTGATACATCCTTCCCAACACCTGCACTTTTGGAGATTAGTCCTAGATACCCTGTAAGCCATCCCAAACCATCTCCTGAAAGTTCCCAGAGAAACTGGACAAGTGAAAGGTTTCCCCAGTTTTTCTTACTTGGGTAGTTCCTGCAGCCCCCTGCAGTGGCTCCTCTCCTCCAGCTCCCATCCAGCTTCAGCAGGCTCCACTTCTTGTACCTGTCACTGGCCAGGGTGTCTGGAGTCAGGTTGCAGATCTCCAGGCGGGAGTAATGCCTCAGGAAGTCGTGGAACGCCATCCTGTGGGAGGCAATGCCACTGGCAATGTCTGCTCAGGAGGGACAGGTTTTCCATCACCACTGTGTCCATCCTTCCCCCTGTCACTGATTCAGCACCAGGGTTTGGGGTGAATTTGCACACTCATCTTGGAGAGCAAACTGGGAGAAGTTATTTTGCACGGATAAAAGCAGAGCAGCTGACATTCTGCTATAAATGAGAAACAAAATCTCCATATTCAGCAAAATTTAGACTGGTTTATTTTATATAGACAGAGCAAAGCAGCGCGCGGGGGAAAACGTGAGGGGTCACCACCGACTCCACACTCCACTGAACTTGGTTTGCAGCTCTTTTTTATAGTATGGTTTTCCTTGTAGTAATCAATAATTGTTATTGTTTTGTTGTCATAATTCTGCCAGGTAAGCAGTGGTGGTCAAAGAAACTTCCAAACTTCCGTGGGACAGCTCTTGGGACAATTGGTCATGTAACCCATCTGGTCTTGGTAGAGAAAAAACAGGAGAAGTGGGAAGTCTGATCTTTAGCAGATAGTTTGTGATTGATTACACAAAGGTAGGAAATCTGATTCTGCAAAAAAACCTTTCAGACTATGGAAACCCCTTTTTTTTTCTTTTACCAACTGGTATACAATATTCAATATACAAAATTCATAACAGGGGATTTAAACAGAATGGGTTTAATCATATATTTCCCTTTATCTAGGTCCATGTTCTTTTATATTTTAAGTATTCTGGTTTATACAAACTCCAAAAATTCTATGATTAACATGAATCATTTATCCATTATCACAATCCCCTTCTGCTGGAATGGGAACCCAGTGACACTCACCAGAATTCCCCATCTTCATGTCTCCTGGTCAGTCTCTCCCGCACCTCAGGGTCAACACCACTCCAGTTTGGGCAGCTGGAAGAGAGTCCCACATCAACCACAGCCCATGGGAAAGGTGGAACCCTAATGTGCCTGTTCTGCCACAAGATCTAACTTTTAGCAGTCCCAGAATTCTCAAACCACTGCAGAATTAAAAATAGATGCACCTGGCACATAAAATACTTCACTTCTCAAATATCCAAGGTAAGGATGAGAAACAGAGTGTTATTTTTAGAAAATGCTAATGCCTAGACTGAGATAGAGTCAGAATAAAAACTGCCCAGCCACAGAAGTGAGTAAACTCCAGCATTCATGGCTAACAGCAGAAACGGATTTTAAAGCCCTTTTAGAAAGTGAGTTTTCAGAAGCTCACCATGGAATCCAGGCTGTTAAACGAGCAGAAACTACAGGGAGCTTTCTAGGATTCACCAACCAAATCACTGCATCTTACACAAAGGCTGGAATTTCCATGAAAGGCAAAAAAAAAAAAAAAAAAAACAACAAAAAAACCCACGACACTGATGGCTATGAGGGAGAAGACAGTGAGGGGATGCTTCTCTCTGAAACAGTTCTATGTGAACACCACATCCAGACAGACAGAACTTACAGAGGGATTTTCAGGTAGGGAACAGACAGAAAAGCACAGAAACACAACTGCACCCCTGCAGTAAAGGGCTACTGGCAATAAGCAAGCCATTGACTCACTTGTCATTCCATTTCCCAGTCCACTCCACCTCTCCCCAGGGATTTCGGATTCTGATCAGCTTCTGCACTGTTCCTCTGAAGCTCACCTGGTGGGATCAGAGTGCATGGAGAGTTACCTGGGACTCAGCACCACACTCCCTCCCTCATCTGCTGCAGTAATGAAAAACATGGCAGAGCAAGCATCTCTGTGCTAGGCATGACAACATGCACACATCTGGCCCAAAAGATGTGAGTCCAGCTGATTCTGAGTGAGCTTCACACAGCCAGGCTTGTCCAGAGAAGTTTTACAGCATGGACACACCAAAGCCCATGAAAACCAACATTTGTGCTGCTAAAAAAATCACCTTTGATAAGATTACAAGCAAAGGGAATGTAAAACTGCTACACAAAAGCCAAAAAGCAGGTAGAGATATTTCTCAGTCATCACTTAGGTATAAACTGTCTCTTCACATTCAAATGCTTTTATACCTCCCTGCTTATATATAAGAGGAGCCTGTTACACTGACAGGACACTCAGGCTGGCCACAGCCCCTCTGACCACACCTGACCTGTGAGAGCTTGGTGGGAGCACCCACTATTTTTGGGGAGCACACAGCACCCATTGAGGCAGCAGCTGGTGCACCTCTGGAGCCTGAAGCCAGGACAGCTGCAGAGCAGCAGCAGCAGCACAGCCCAGAGATGACACCCCAGCTGAACTGCCCTACAGAGTCTGCACAGATCCCCAGAGGAACAGCCTGGCTAAATCATGCCTGCTGGTGAGTCAAGGTGAACAAACTCCCTCTTCCCTGCTTTTGCTGTGAGAAAAAGACCAAATACAAACACAAAAAACCAGCACAGCAAGTCAGCAGCTCCCTACACCTCACCCTGAACTTCCAAAAAATTATTTCAGACACAATTCTCAGTGAACTAACCAAAAATCCACTGCTCACATGGAATGATGCCATTATCTGCTTTGTTTTGTCTTGCCTTCCCCAGTCACCCACACTTGGGCAGGCCCCTTGTGTTTGAGCACCAAGCCCAGCTGAAAGGTGCTGCTCAGCAGGCACTTCAGGGACAATAAAACATGGGTTTTTTTGCTCAGGACACTTCTTGCTGTGCTACTAAGGTAAAAAGTGTGGCCTGCTGTACAGAACTGTACAGAACCAGGCTCTTGAGTGCCTGGTCAGCACCCTGCTCAGTGGGAAATAGCCATGCTTATGGAATAACAGGGGCTTTTTTGGTCAAACTCCCAAGAAGGCAAATCCATGTTTACCCAAAACACCCAACTAATTAGGAGTTCCTTCAGAAAGAAGAGACCCAAAACCCAACTCAGCAGAAGGGGTGGCATTAGGAATTTGCAGAGCTGAAGGTGGGTTTGTGCTGGTCCCTCTTGGGGTGGCACCTACCTCCTCTGCCCCGGTGACCGAGTACGCGTGTCCCTTCACCAGCTTCTGGGAGGTGACTGCTTCTGTTTCTGCAGCACTGCTGATCTGCAGGAGCAAAGGACATCACTGATGGCAGCTTCCCACGGGCAGGGATCTGACAGAGCAAAGCTTCCCCCTCCAACAGAGCTTTCATGTCACTGTGAGGCTGCACTAGTGGTTTAGCTGCTGCATGACAGCACCAAGTGTGGCAGAGCAGGGAGAGGGGGCAGCAGCACCTGTGGTGGGGCTGAAAGCCCAGGGACCATGTCTGGGGCATGGGGAGCACACCAGAATCCTGGCACTGCAGCAGAGCTCCCTCCTGGCTCCAAAACACTTGGTGTGGTGCAGCCACTCCTGTGCACCTCCAAAGGGGATACACACAATAAACTCTCTATTCTCAAGGGACCAGGAGGAAAACAGGGAGTGACTGACACCCAGGTCCAGCAAATTTCAGGATCAAAACACCCCCTGCAGCTCCAAAGCAGGCTCCTCTCCCTTTCCCCAGCCCTGCCACCCTGGGATCTGCAGGGCAGCAAAGGAAGAGGCTGAACTTAGGGTGCCATTTGTACCTGAAGGCATCCCTGAATCCTGTCCCTGAATCCCCCTCTCAATTTCTCACAGCCACTGCTTGGGCAGTCTGGCCTTTAAACCCTGCAGAGAAAAGTCACTTCTTGTCAGACAGTGATTTTTAACCACCTATGAAACATGTGGCTGCCATTGTCCCTCCACCATTTCAGAAGTGTGTAACCTCTAAACAAGCATATTTGAACAGAGGGGACTGGATGCAGCAGGCAGGATTCCTGCTGTCAATTCATAGCCTATCACTACCCCACAGCACACTCTCCATGCTTAATCTCTGTGTCCCTATTGCTTTTACAGAAGAGAAGGAAAGATTTTACCAGTTGTTTTTTTTTTTTTTTTTCAAAGGGTAAACTCAGCAACAGTTAATTTACACTACAGAAAGTGCCAGCACTTATCAACAACATATTTATTCTCCCCCCCACCCACCCAAGGGATTTTGTATTTTGTCTGGGGCAAAAATCCAGATGTCAGATTCTTATCTAAATGCAAATGAGTACAACAGGCCATGAAAATACCATGAAGTCAAATTGACATTAGCCAAGCACTTCTCCTGCTGTGAAGCTTCCCTCACCTGGGACTCTGATTTAACTTGAAAAATGGGAGGAAACATTCACATTTATATTATGAATGGAGTTTTTGTAAACAATTTACCTTCCCTTCAGACATAACTAAGATGCAATCTCTTTTGGGAGGAGGATGATTACCACAACAGCAATACTTAGACTGATTTCAGTAAGGCTAAAAAAAAAATGCTGAATCCTTGAAGACAGGGCCAAAGCTCCTCTTTCCTTTCCCATGTGGGTCCAGCTTCTGACAAAGTGTCTTCCCATAAAACCTTTTAAAGGTCTGGCAACAGTCTGAGCCTCTCTGCTTCAAGAACAGAGCCCAGATTTTTTGGGAACATTTTAGGTACAACTTGTGCAACAAAAAGGCTGCAGCAAGGATGGACATGGTCACCCCTGACTGCAGGAGCCATTAGCAGCAGCTCTCTGTCCAAACCCTCTCAGCCTGTGCCTTCCTGTGCCAGGCTAAGGCTCTCTCAGGAACTCAGATGTCCATCAGGACCCCTAACAAGTTCCCTGTGGGATTCATTGCCATGAACCTACCAAACAGCAGAAGGTCTCACGGAGGAAGCACGAGGGAGGGAATGAGCTTTGTACATGAACTAAGGAAGTTTAGTTTCAGCCTAACCCCCATGAAGAGCACATGCCTGGGTCACATTGGTGGGTAAATTTCAGGGACCCATAGGCAGAGAGGGCTGGCATCCTGTGTGCAGCTCCTGCAGGTGCAGCACAGGTCTGTGTGCACAGCAAGAACCCAGAAATAAACCTGCTAACTCACATCAATGGAGCAGCCAAGGAGAGAGCCCTTCTGGAGTGCCTTCTGGATGATCTTGAAGAGGTTGGGGGGTGGCTTCTGCAGCTCATACCATTCTGCAATGCCACCAGTGAAGTCCTCGAAGCCTTCAGTGGTGCTGCCACCAGAGAGAGACTCATATGATCCGTTCAGCCTGCACAAAACAGGGACAGACACACCCATCAGGCTCCTGCTCTCACACACACCCCCCATCAGGCTCCCTGTTCTCTTCCTTCAGGAGAGGCACTCAGTGTGCCAGCTGTCACAGCCTTTCTGCTTTCAGGAGCATTACAGCAGCTACAAATGTGCCCCTCCATTCAGCTTTGCTTCTTAGACCTCTGTACTTGGAAAACCCAGCATAAAATATTACACAGTCTTGCACACACCTTGCAGGTTCAGTCATACCAATGACAGGAATCATGAATGCTATCTGAAAAAAAAATAATGTGTTTTTTAAAAATTAAGACCAATTTGCCTCTCTAGTTCCACAGTCTTTAAATCCCTTTAACAGTTATGGGTCTGATTTTCAGCAGATCTAAATCTCTTAAGTCAATTCAAAATAGCAGAGTTAGGGGGCAGAATTCCCCTCCGGCCAACCCAAAAACGGAGATTCAGGTATGAGCACTGAGCACAGACCTGGGCACACGTACTGATGGACACTTTAAATTCCAGTATCCCTGCAGCTGGGGGTGCTGTGGGGAAGCAGGGCTGTGCCTGGGGAAGCCTGGCCCCACTCACTTGGCGTAGGCTTTCTCCAGCAGCGCGCTCCAGAACTCGCCGCCCTCCGCCGAGTGCACGAAGAGCAGCTCCCCGCCCTTGGTGGGCAGCCTGTCGTCCACCACCACATCCACCCACTCTCCATACTGCCAGAACTGAGGGGGAGAGAGCACAAACAGCCATCTCTGTAGGAGTCTCAGTCGGGGGGAAGGTGCTCAGGACAAACTCAGGCGCTCTCTATAAGCTGGTCTCGAAGTTTGCAGTTTATTGTAAAGGGCGTGGGTGTACAGAGTCCTGCTGAGAGCTGCCAGCTCAACTCAGAGCAGGAAGGAAAGAGAGTGGGGGAGAGGTAAGAGAAAGAAGTAAGGGGGTAGGAGACTAAGAAATAAGAAAGTGTTATAAATGAGAAACAAAGTCTCCATATTCAGCAAAATTGAGATTGCTTTATTTTATATAGACAGAGCAAAGCAGCGCGCGGGGAAAACGTGGAGGGGTCACCACCCACCCCACGCTTCCACCGAACTTGGTTTGCAGCTCTTTTTTATAATATGGTTTTCCTTGTACTAATCAATGTTATTGTTTTGTTGTAGTATTTCTGCCAGGTAAGCAGTGGTGGTTAAAGAAACTTTTAAACTCCCGTGGGACAGCTCTTCGGACAACTGGTCATGTAACCATCTGGTCTTGGTAGATAAAAAACAGGAGAAGTAGGAAGCCTGACTTTTAGCAGATAGTTTGTGATTGATTACACAAAGGTGGGAAAACTGATTCTGCAAAAAAAACTTTTTAGACTGTGGGAAACCTTTTTTTTTTTCTTTTACCAACTGGTATACAATATTCAATATACAAAATTCATAACAGGGGGATTTAAATGGAATGGGTTTAATCATATATTTCTCTTTATCTAAGTCTATGTTTTTTTCTTATTTTAAGTATTCTAGTTTATACAAACTCTAAAACTTCTATAATTAACATGAATCATTTATCTATTATCACAAAAGTAAGAGAAAGAAATAAGAGAGCGATTTTCCCATTTACAATACAATAAATCTTCTTCTATGTTGAATATTCTAATTTCCACTAACCAATCTAGTACAAGATAAAAATCCTATAGCATTTACATACAGCCTATAAGAATCATTACATTACCATAATGTGTTATACTTTAAACCCTAAAAACTATTCTTTGGACCCCTTCTGCCAAGCTAGCAGGGTCTTCTCTGACCTTTGGAGCTGCTCTCCAGCAGAAGGCATTGCTCTATCAAGAGGGAATTACTTTTGGAGGCCATCCTATTGTCTTGTAGTTATTTAGTGACTAAGGTTTGGTATCTCAAAGATGGCTTTCATTTCAATCTTGCTTATGGTTTCCATATTCTCAAAATCTTTTGCTAAGCACTCATATTTATAAGGTTTTCCTGATTCATCTTTCCCAACACATCACCACCCCATCCTCTGCGCTCCCGTCACCAGGATGTTCAGTCTCCCCAGGGAAAAGCAATCCTGGTCTCTGTGCAGGGATGCACATATTCAGCTGGCTCTGCTCTGGGAGGAAGGGCCACAAAGGCAGCCCCTGCTCCCAGATCTTTGATTAATGGCCATGTTCCTTCCACCACCCTTTTTGGATGTCTCCTTTTTTCCGTCTGGCTCTTTGACATCCCACGTGGATACACAGCCAGCCACACTGGCTCCTGCCCAACAGCAGGAGCTAAGGGGAAAAGGCTGTTTTCCACATACCTGGAAGTGGAAAATTCCTGCGTATTTATCCTGGAAGCTCTGGTCTTTGGGAACAACACGGGCCAGAATTTCTTCATTCAGGGTGAGAGAAGCAATGGCAGCCAAGAGCCAACAGTCCCCTGTAAAAAGGAAGAGAAAACAAACCCCAAAGCAGACAGCATTCATTATTCATACTTTAGTTTTTGCACTGCTTCAGGACTGTGCATTATAACCAATAATTCCCTCAGCTGGGATAGGATGATCCCTCCCATTTCTTTATCTCTGAGACAGATCAAATACATGAACACAAATACCCTCCAGACCCAGGCAAGTGTTTCCTCAAGACCAAAGTTGTAAAAAAAAAAAAAAAATCAAAGCAGGCTTTTTCTGACCTACCATCAGAGTTATCACCCACTCTGGCACTGTTTTGAAAGAAA
The DNA here is from genome assembly GCA_030060385.1 of Muscicapa striata striata. Lineage (NCBI taxonomy): Eukaryota > Metazoa > Chordata > Aves > Passeriformes > Muscicapidae > Muscicapa > Muscicapa striata. The sequence continues at coordinate 816,896 of JAREIS010000252.1, read as the reverse complement.
ACTTAATACTCAATGGAGTGTCTGCAGGATAGGAAGCAGCACAGAGAAAAGGCAAAGAGCCTGTGGGCACACACAGCTACTTAGGGGTGCAATTTCTCCTCAAAGAGTCAGTGTTTTCTCAGGCATAGACTGCATTATTTTCCTTTCTCCGTGTTTAATAAACATGTAGCCTTGCTCTCCAGAGACCTGTCCTGTGGGCAAGCTCCCTTTGAGGTCTCTGGCCAGGCTCCCTGCAAACAGGAGCTCCTTTCACCTTGCACATCCCTGCAGGCTCTTGCTTGAGGCCTCTCTGTTTGGTCCCACATGTGTGTCCAGCACAGCCAGCAGAGAGCCAGGAAGGGCCTGAAGGCAGGCACTGTGTCCCAGTCCCACCCAGCTCCCCATCCTGCCTGCCATGGAGCCACACACCAGCCCTGCACTCCACAGCCTGCCTGCAGCCTGTTTTTCCACCCCTGCACGGGGTGGAGGAGACCTCAGCTCCATAAACATTACACCCCTACTTTCTGTAATTCTTTTCAGAGCCCAGTTTTACTTTGGCAAAGCAGCTGCCTTTCTGCTCAGCCATGGGCCTCCCTCCTGCAGCCCATTAGCGAGGTGCTCAGAGATTTACAGACCCCAAGGATGCCCTGGCTGCCACATCCCGACACAAAACTCCTTGTTGCCATCACTGTTCCCTTGCTTTGTGAGTAGAGGGTGGTCAGAACTGCACATGAGATCCCCCAAAAAATCCTGCAGTGTTGGAACCTAGAAACCTGGGAGTTTTTGAGCTTTCTGTGCTTTCTGACTCTGACCCCTAGAAGAATGCTGCTTCTGACCAAAGGCCTTGGAGAAGGTGATGAATCAATCACCAAATTTAGGTGATGGAGTTAGAGTCACTGGTGTGTAGTTAAAATAGAAGTGTGTGATTTCACAGGGTGAAAGGTTTTAAATTTGAGGTTTTTATAATATAGTAATAGGTGAGTGTCGTTAGGGTGCTGCTGGGAGCCAAGAAAGCAGCCCTTTCTCAGGCTGCTCAAGGACAAACACCTGCTGGAAACATGCTATTTTACAGAAAGCATGTTTTCAAAGAGGTGCTGCCTTCTTGGACCAATGAGTCTTTTCTATTTTGTTTTGCACATACTACCCTATATAAGTGTAGTGTTTCTTTTTCTCCATTGCACAAGGAACTATGTTGCATTATCCTTCCTGCCACTCCTATAGCCAAAATGCAACAGGTGTGAGACAAGATAGAGGATTTTTTTTTTTTCTTCTTCCTTCTTCTTCATGATTTCAGGTGGTGATTTCTGGTTGGGTAGTTAGTGCTGCACTGCAGGCCACAAAAGCTTAGTTATTAAGTCAAAAGTATAAATAATGTGTTAGGTCTTTATTAGACTGTTTAGCTTTAAAAAACCTTGTAACTAGCTCAATTCACCTTTATTTTGCCTGTTTTTAGCTGCTAGCTAGAAGTGTTACAAAACTCTCTGTACTTTAAATAACATTTAATAAACAACCAAGCCCGAACACAAGAAAATTCATCTCCATGGTTTTAATCCTAACTCTAAGTGAAGACAGAAAAAAAAAAAAAAAAAAAAAAAGAAAAAAAAAAAAAAAAAAGACAAGCCACTAATTAAAAAGCAGCAGTCCCTACACAGCCACCACTCTCCCATGGGAAAAGGCTCAAAAGCTCATGGGTGAGAAGCTGGGATCCAAATGGGAGAAAGTCTCTGGGTGAATGAGCTCTAAAGCAGCCCTCAAGGTCCACCCCCAGCCCCAAATCCATCACTGCTCACACAACACCAGCTGGAACAGGGACAACCTGCAGCTCCCTCCAGGCTGCCCTGGCCCTGCTCAGCTGGCCCCCAGCAGCAGCTCTGTGAAATACACCTGTCCCACACATCTTTTCACATCTCAGCAAAGGTGCAAGAGGTGAAATTGCAGGATAATTTCAAAACCTAAGGTGCTTATACTGCTTCACAGCCTGGAGGGGAAGAACTGAACATAAAACCTTCCCTTCAGCCCTGCCTCTGGCTGCTTGTACTGCAATGGAAAAATCAGCATGTCAGAGGAGTTTTCATTCAGGACAGTCACCTTGCTGTTCTCCTGTGACAGACTATGAAGCAATGATGAAATTCTCCTCCCTACTCTGTCACAGCACATCCATCTCACCCTGCAAAGTGAGACTCTTCTCACAGCCTCCTCCAAGGAGCTGAGACCCTCTTTCTGGGAGCTGCATCCAGAGATAGCATTATGTCCTGCTGGGAAAGTCAGGGCCAGGAGGAAAGAGTCTGGCTCAGAGGGAGGCTGCTGCACCATTCTTCCCAATAAATGTTATTGTTTAGTAGTATTTTAATATATTATTTTATATGTATATTAGTATACTATAATATACTAATATAGTATATTAGTATTTCTATTCCATACCCTGGGCAGGGGCTGGGCAAGCATGGGAAGAACAAATGAACAACTCAAATGGCCACAGCAGCTCAGGAAGGCTTGGTCAAGAAGCTGATCAGATATACTCCAGATTGTGAATGTACACTTCAATGCTGTAATCTTTGAGTCATGTTTCCCCTGGAGGTAAGAAGCAGGGAAATTCAAGGAGAAACTCCCCCCCAGAGGGCCTCCACACCCATAAGCAGAATTTATAAAGAATTTCCTTTACTTACTAGCTGTCCCCATCAAGGCAGACTGAAACTACAGCCTGTTGTAAAATCTCTCAGTTGAACTTTATACTGGATTCTAACAACAATTTGGAGTCAAACACAAATCTAAACTATGACAACTCTGGGTTTAAAGGCAGCTGCAGCATATATGGAAAAGATCCTATGATTTCCATACTTAAAAGTGCTCAACAGTCAGGATATCATCTCTACTTTGTGAACAGCCATCACTAAAAGCACACCTGATAATCCATACCATGGATTGTGATTATACCTGGAATTTCAGCCTGCACTAAGCAAGCCTGAGCAGCATCTTTACCAAATAGTCTGAACTTTCAGAACTTGTGCTTCTGCAAGGCTCTTGATAGTGATTTTCCTTTGACAGGGAAGGAAAGTCCAAGGACAGGCTGACAGAAAGGTTGCTTAGATTCTGAAAGGAGTCTTAGCATGGCTAAGTATTATTAATACATAATTTTTGTAAATGAACAGTAGGCAGAACAAGGTTATCAGAAAAGGGAATATTATCAGGCTGTGAGTTTATCTATAACACATATCAATAAGAAGTGCTATTTTTTGTCCTGTCATGCTTACTTTTTCCTACTTTCAATGTTTTACTTGTTATTTCTATATACCCATCTCTGCATTTACCTAATCTCCAGCTGTAACAAGAATGTTAGGGAAAAAAAAAAGTAATTGCAAAGCAAGCATAAATAGCCTTAAGGGCTTAAAATTAGCCATTCTGGAAAGAAAAGACAAACAAAACACACCTATCAAATGCCTGAAGGGCTGTAAGCAAAAGGCAGCTCTTCTGGTCACTGCACAGCTCATGTAAGAGTATGGGCAAAAGGGAAAAATGTATGTTCTGCCAATCACAGGCTCCTCATTATTTTAAAACAGTCTTGATTAACAGCTGCTGAATGTATTTATATTAATGCCACAGCACTCCAGGAAGTTTTCTGGTTACAAACACGAGGCTGTAGCAACCCACTGGCAGTAGAGTGGCTGTCAGCATCAGAAAACCAGGGGTCTGATTTTTGAAATTCAACCTATTCAATTTGTTATTTTTCACACATTTGTTACAGGAGGAGACACCTGCATCCAAACAGCAGGGACATCCTGGGCTGTTTGCACACCAGTGTTGTGATACCATGGTGACATCCACTCCAAAAAAAGGTGGTTAAGGGTGAACCAGGCTTCTCTGGCTCTGGATCCTCCCCTCAGCTGTAATGAGTCACCACATCCCATGTGTTGCCATTTGGAGCCAAATACCATCACTGACTTTGCAGATCTGATACTGCAAAACCAACTCCAAATGCTCGCCTTCAAATGTTTCTCCTAAGGAAAAATTCCACAAAACAGCAACAAAACCCAACAGCAACAAACCAAACCAAAAAAAACCAAAACTCACAAAGCCAGAATAAAGGATAATCCAAATCCCAAGGGGCAGAACTTTGGTGCCTGGAGAACCTTTCCTGCACTGATGACCTGGTATGCCTTATATGCATCACAGTTTCTTATAGTCCAGATTGAAACAAATTTATGCACCTAGACAAAGACTCTTGAGCTAAAAGGAAACCTGCTCATTAGCTGAGCTGTTTGGTTACACATTCCCTGCCAAGAAGCTGCCATGCAGATATGATGGGACTGTGTGCTCTGGATGCCTCATTTGTCCCTGCAGTACTCCAAGATGTTCTGAAGGGCTGAGAAACAGCAGTGAAACTCCCCAAGGTCTGTTGCTTTTTGATCAAGCCTTTTGGGGTACAAATGAGACTACAAAAACTTCCTATAGAAAAGAAGCAGCAAAATAAAAAGTACAGGTTTCTGAAAGCACCTGGCATCTTCCAGTGCAATCTTCCCTATAACATCCTAAAATGTGATGGGACATGAACATGCAAAGTAAATACAAAGTTCAAGTAAATGGAAGCTTAAGCAAATTTGCCAATACAAACGCTGGTGTCAGATAAAGCAGTGGAAAAAAGAAAAAAAAAAAAAAAAGCATTTGGACAGTGCACCTGCCAGCCCCATTGTGTGAAAGTGCAGAGATTCCCTCCAGGCTCTTAGGAACTCAGTGGCTATACAGAGATAAGATAAAAACCATCCAATTTTTAATCAACAACTGTCACACAATCCCAAAATCCTAGATTCATGAGAAGACAGGCAGGAGAGTCATCACAGTGACAGTGAAAAAACAGGAGATACAAGAACACTGACAACCTCTGATTCAAATATAGTCAGGAAGCACAAAAATACCAGCTGTGAGTCACTTCATATCCTCTGGTGAGACCATAGAACCCCCTGAGAACATCTGACTGGTCCAAAGACCACCAGGGCAGCAAATGTTTCCATCAATTTAGGACAGAGTTTGGTATTAGCAACAGCAATCTCACAGCTTGAAAATGAAGCTTCAAGTCTTTCATTCCCATGCTCTTCCTGCCACAGCATCTGCAGAGAAAAGCTGGAAAAGCAGAAGGCAGAGAGCAACCAAGTGGCTCCAGAAACCAGCATCTCTACAGAAATGCCAGATGTTGAAATGGCAGCACAGAAAACTTTAACTTCAATTTGAAGAACTTCTTACCATAAAGTTTCACAACAAAATGAGATAACAGATGTCTGGCACATGTGTTTAAGCACTGGGACATGCTTCATGCCAAACAGTCATGGTGGGAGATGTGGTACTGGGCAGAGAGAGCACAGGAAGGAAGCTGGTGACATGGCAACAGCCCAAGGCACAACAGAGCCTAACCTGCACCGCTGATGATATTGGGGCATGAGGAAAATCAAGTTCACAATCTAAATATTTTTGCTGTCATGGATTTTTTTCTACAAATTGCATCTGGTTGCCACAGCACTAACCTAAAAAAACTTCTGAATGAAAATATAAGCACAAAATACAAGCTCCTCTGCCTGTTACATTTTTGGACATGAACTCACAAATAGCAATGGGACCATGTGGGACAAATTAGTCGCAATGTGGTGAATATTTGAAAGCAAATAAACAGAACGTGGGTCCTTTGCCAACTGCAGCAGCACAGCACAGCTCGTATTAGTCATGTTTCCTATGTGAGTGCTTTCCCTAAACCAGCTGTCTGTCTTATCTAAAACTCTCTCACTACAGCTATGGAATGGGAGCCTGCTGCTTTCACTTCACTTTATTTCTTCTCATTTCTCTGCAGACATCCTCCACATAAAACCCCTCCTGTCAGGTGAGGCAGGAGAGAGGCTTCCAGGCTGGGATAGCTGGGCACTCAGAGCCAGGCTAAGCCATTTGTTCCCAACTATCCCCTGGCACTTCCCTGCAGCTCCAGAGCTGCCCTGGAGAGCCCCACCAAGGGCATGCACACAACTGCTCTTCCAAGCAGAGGCAGAAAATGAGTCCAGCTGCTCTCAGGCACATGGATGTGAACCTGAAAGGAACTGGCCATGATCAGAAAAAACCATCAGGAAACCAGCATGTGCCACCCCTGCTTGGTGCACACAGAAAGGACACTCATGATCCCCACCTGCAAATGCCAAGGAAAGGTGAGAAAGGTCTGGTTTGACACGAATGAAAGTGCTAGGATGCAAAAGGAGGTATTTACAGGGTAAGTTACAGCCATGTACAAACCCTGGTGTCCTGCATGGAAAACTGAGCTTTGTGCCCACCTTACCTAAGGCCCCTTGGCAGATGTCGGTGCGAGTGGCTCCGCCGGCGATGAACTGGGGGTTGGCACACAGCTCCTGGAACAGAACGAGCCTGGCATCACACACAGCCCCAGGCGGGGCAGGGAACAAGGCCCTACCTGCAGCAAATTAACCAAACCATTGACCACGGCAGATGAACAGCACGGAGATGGAGCAGGGCAGGAATGGGGGTGGGCACCAGACACAGCAAGCACAGTGAGAAGGAGAGCAAAGCTCGTGTGCAGCCACCTCGCTCCACAGGACGTGCTGGAGGTGCCCTGCATTCTCACACACGTGCACACACTGCTCTGCCATTACCTCCCCACCACTGACTACACCAAGGTCTTCCAGCAGTGCCTGGGGCACCCCGGACTCCACCTGACCCCATGGCTGGCAGGGATGCTTCGGGAATAAACCGCACGGTGCTCAACTCACGGCTCTGCTGAGGGAAAGAGTTATCAGGAAAGACAGCCCCAAGCACTACCCAAAGCGAACGGAGAGTTCTGGATGGAGAGGAAAACCACTTTTCTGATTTGTTTGTTCCCAGGCAGAGCGAGGCACGCTGCCAGCCTGTCCCCGGAGCACAGGGAGCCCCGAGCATCCGCACGGACCGGGCCGGGTCCCGCACCGCGCCCCGACCGCCGCCCCCGCACCGCGCACCCACCCAAATTTAGGGGAGGGGGAGGGAGAACAGCCGGGGGACACTGCGGAATGACATCACCGGGGATCCATGGCACCGGGAACCCCCTCCCCGCCGCCCTACCGTGGGTCTGCGCCAGACGACGCCCTGAGTCTTGTGCGAGCGGGGCCCCAGCTCCCGGTACCCGAGCGCGGCGGGGCCGGCGGGGAAGGAGGGGTCCTGGAAGAGCTGTCCCTGCTCCAGGCACTGCTGGCGCAGCGCCCCGAAATGCTGCCCCAGGTAGGGCACGGCGCGGTCGTGCCGCCCCGCGCCCGCCAGCACCGCCCGCTCCTTGGCCAGCGCCTCGGCCACCCCCGCCATGGCACAGCACGGCTACAACAGCTCGGAACAGAGCGGCACGGCTCAGCCCAGCCCCGCCCGGCACAGACCAGCCCCGCCCGCCATCCCTCCCACCGCTCAGCCCCGCCAGCACCGCCCGCTCCTTGGCCAGCACCGCCCCGCCGCGGCACAGCACAGCTCGGAACAGAGCGGCACGGCACATCCCATCCCATCCCATCCCATCCCATCCCATCCCATCCCGGCTCATCCCGGCTCATCCCGGCCCATCCCGGCCCCAGCACCGCCCCACCCCAGCACAGCTCAGAACAGAACGGCACATCCCTGATTTATCAAAATAAGAGTATTGGTCTAACACCGATACTCAGCTGTGACGGACAAGAGAGTCTCTAACAATTTAAAGTTAGGAAGTGTGTGTTTATTCAGCCATGGCAGCAGAGTGAGGTAATCCTCTGATACCACTGCAAAATCACAGGTGATCACAGAGTCTATTTATTGACAAAGGATTTAAACAAATACATATTCATTACATAATAATAGCCCCTCCCATTGCCCTCTTCCTATGGTAATTAGCTTGAATAGCTATTAAGCATGAGTGACTGACTTCTTAAATTAAGTCTGGGGTCATTTTTATGGGGAGGGGTCTTAAGAGGAGGAAGTAAGGCGAGTTTTCCTCACCCTAAACTCTTGACCTTTTCTATCAATGACAATACAAATGATTTCTGGGAATAGTCCAATTTCTCAAAGAATGGGTTTCTGGTTGCACTGTCTATGTTCCTTTGGGTCTGCTCACTAGTTTCGTCTTTTCCCATTGTAAGCACAGCTGAGCAAACATAAAATGACAGACAATCAATTATTTAAGTTTCAGATAACTACTCCCTTCTAACTTTTAATTATTTTCAGCAAGGTAAGTAAAATCCTAATTTTCTAAGATTAGTGTTTCATCCCAGCCCCGCCTGCCATCCCATCCCATCCTGGCAGCCGGGATGGAGAAGTTTCCCCTCCCGCTCTTCTCTCACCTCTGCCTCCCTGCACGTCTCGTCAGCTTTGCCCCTGCGCCATCCCTGGCTCCCCTAGGCATCGACTCAAAAAAAGTTGATATTTTCCATGTAAAAACCAGAACTATCCATGTCAATTCACTAAACCTAGACGAAAAAAAACACCCAAAAAACATCGTCAACCACAAAAAATCGTCAACCACAAAAAAAAACAAAAAAGAACCAAAAAACAAAAAAATACCCCCTCCCAAAAAAAAAAACCCAGAAAAACAAAAAACCCACCACCACAAATAAAATAAAATAACAACCAGAAAAAAAAAAAAAAAAAAAACAAAAAAAAAAAAAAAAGGAAGGGAAACCCTAATATGTCTCAAATCACACTGTGGTACATCTGTCCTCCGTGTTGTCACCTTGTTACAACTTTGAACACAGCAAGTAACTGAGGTCACTTGCAGCTTGATTTGCTGGTGGTCACTGCAGTGCTTTGCCATGGACCCACCTGCCCTCCCTGCACAGCCCAAATCACAAACAGTAAGTCCTGCCTGAGTTTCCCCAAAACACACACACGTGGTGTGGGGGGAGAGAGCATCTCCGTTCTGGCAGTGAGCTGCTGCCACCCCCGTAGAACAGCCACCCTCCAAGGGAGGATTCAAACCATTTGTTTCATATTTTAAGTGTGACTCAGGAGGTGCTGGGGCCAGGCAGTGTTCCCTGAGCAGCACACAGAGGCTGTGAGCCCTTTGTGCTGCACTCACTGCCCACAGTGGCTGCCCTGGAAGGACAGGCAACTCTTTTTGTGCACTGTTTTCCAAGTCCTGGATGCATGAAACAGTGGTTTGGGGCCATCCCATCTGACTAAAATGAACATTATTGCGTGAAAAATGCTTAAAGAACCTTAAATTACTGGAAGTACCATTTGCTGAGATGTGTTTGGAAGTTTTCCTTCATTGCTGGCACATGATGCTCCAAAACATTGTGTACCATTGTCTGTTTGCTTGCTAGTTTTGCACTTCCATCATTTATCATTGCTCTTCCTAAGCTCAGCACAAGTCCTGCTTGCACAGTTCATGGGAAGCCATTGCCACTAAACAGGAAAAAGAGGTAAGCATTGCCCATTCAGTTCCCAGTGTAGCAGAGGAGGCCCCCAAGATCTTTTTGAAGTTAGATACAAATGCTCTGAGCAGCACCTGTCTGTAGATCATGGTCACACAAGAAAACAACCCTGATACCACCTGGTTGTCCAAACCCAGCATGGCACAGTCCAACTTCACTGTGCTTTGAAGATGCCTCCTGTCCCCCATGGGTCAGAAGGGCTCTCCTTATAAAGAGAATAATGGCATTTTTAGCAGCATGTGGGAAATCAATCACAGGTGGAGAGGTGGAAGCAGATGCAGTAATGTTACGTGCTATAAGCTGGGTGCTCTCAACTGAGGGTGTGCCTTTAGCCAGGGTCTTCAGCATGGCTGTGCTGAAGCTTGAGCAGGACCCAGAGTGGCACTGGAGGTTGGTTTTGCCCAGCTGTTTAGATTTCTTAAGCACTGCTGAATTATCTCACAGACAAGGCCATCTCCTGGACCAGGAGACAACAGCACCTGTGTCGCATCCTGATGGATCTGGGAGCTGTAGAGCTGCTCAAAAAGTGTTTCTTTGGCTCCATGCAGTGGTTTGAATCTGGACAGCTGCCACAGGTCAGACTTTTCTGGTTTTGCAAGAATCAGGGTTAAAGGAAACCAGAGTCAGTTCAAACTAATGGTTTTCACTGGCCCACAAAAACATTTTTTGGTTTGTGAACTTCTCTGCTCTAGCTATTTTCCAGCAGCTGCAGAAGTTTTAGCTGGGTTGAAAATTTGTTGTATAATTACTTTGCTTTTCTTAGCTATCTCTAATGTGCCCCACAGATGATACTCACTGACCACTTTGTAATCTGCTAGCAGCTGCCAGCCTCTGCTGGGCAATGATCAAGACCAAGTGTGTGCAGGACTCTTATGTGGCTGCTCTGCTCAGTCAGAGTCACCACAGTTTTCTTAGAGTCTCTGTGGTGCAATGAGGGTTGAGACTGAGCCAAATGGAAGAGGAGAGGAACAGAATGGAACAAAGCCAGAAAGAAACAGAACCAGCAAGGATTCAATTAGCAGTGGGAGAGGTACCTGAGCAATGCAGGGAAGATGTGTATTTGCCACCCAGGCTTGTTAGCCTGGTCCCAAAAGTATAGGGACCATACTGTCCCATGTGGTTTAATGACAGGACCAGGATATATTGGTGTAATCCAGAATTTATCTTATTAACTGGGAAATTGGCTGTCTGTGATGGTTTGAAAGCAAAACCAGTGAGAAATTCCAAGTCAGAAATACAATCTAATAGGAAAAAAAAAAAAAAAAAAAAAAGAAAGATAAAATACATGCAATAGTACAAAAGAAAAGCCACTGACAGAGTCAGAATACAACCTGACACCTTACTAGTTAGGGTGGTGGTAGCAAGTCCAGATGAAGTGGTCTTGTTGAAGTGATCCTGTAGAAAGGCCTGGCAGCTCTTGTCCTCTGGAAACCAGTGGGTAAGGGCTCCTTTGGTGTTCCAAATGTCAGTTTTTATCTAGATAGGAAAGGCTTGGCTCCTCCCCTGGCTGGAGCATCTCCCAATGGGATGATGTAATTTTATCAGTCATGCAGTGGCACTCAATGGCCCATTAACAGAAGATATCTCCTGGAGGAAGGATGGGTCATGGGAAAGATAAACAACACTGCCCCATTTGGTTTTTAACAGATGGCCCATTATCAGAGGATATCTCCCACAGAGATAAGAATCACCTGCTTTCAGCAGATACTGATAGAATACATACCTTTGGGCACATCTTTACAGTGTAACCTAGGACCCTATCCCAGCAGCAATCTGAACACCACCCACCCACAGAGTGCTCTGCAGCCAGTAAATCCACAAGTCAGCTACTTCCACTTCCAGCCCAGCAGTAGATGTGGATGGGAGTCCACAATCTAAGAGAATGACATTCTTTTGACTCACTACATGAGCCAGTTCCTTCATTTTCCACACAGTCACACAATATGCCCATTTTCTTTAAAGAAAGAGGTAATTTCCTTTTGACTGTGAGACCAGTGTAATGCTCTTAAGTGTAAGTAGTGGTTCCACAAATAGTTACCCACTTGTGTCTCCCTAAAACCAGGCAATTTCAGAAGGAAAAATAAATCTGATTTCTTCTTAATCTCCCTGCACACCTGTAGCTCTTCAAAGAAGTCACCAACTCTCACATTTTGCAAGTGAGTGGTTTCAGCTGTTGCTGCAGCAGCTCATTCCTGATAAGGAGCATCCATTCAGAGCATGGAGTTTCAGGCAGGGTGGGCTTGTCCTTCCTTGTGCTCACACTCATCAACTGTGAGTCACTCAGAGCTGTTCTTGCATCATCCCTCCTCCCTCTTGCTCCTCTGTCCTTTCACTGTACATGGATACTGGGGAACAAATGGCCAACAGTTCAGGAAGGGAGGAATGGGCCCATGCACTTTCTGGGCTCCTGTTCTTCCCAGGAAATTCCCTGTCCTCATTGGAATGAGGGTGCTTTCCCAGAGGAAGAGGCTTGCAGTAGCAGCAGTGATGTTCCATGAAGGAAGGGAATTGCTATTCTGTCTGAGGCAGGGATCTGGGGAGGTACTGAGCTTTCCCCAACATCACAAAGTGGCTCCAGCCCTGGCCAGTTCAGTGTGAGGTGTCAGAAAGACCAGGATCATCAAAATCCAGCTGCCCAGCTTCCTTCCCCAGTGCTGAACCATCACTCTGGAACAGCCCAACTCATGTTGTGGAGCTTCATGTGTGGGGTGCAGGCATTACCTCTGCAGGATATCATCTTTCTTCCTCCTCAGGCACCAACAATTTTATAGTTTTTATAAAACAACCAAGTAGGATCAGAGCTAATTTCAGATGTGTTTCCCAAAAGGGAACCTGCCAGGCTGTAACTTGTAGCAACCCTTCCCTCCCCAAACACTCACATGGAACATTGCAACCTCTAAAACAACAATCTTAGAGATAAACATTCAGGAACTTTCATAGCTCCCATTCTTCCTATTGATAGTCACTCCATTTTTGCAGAAATAGGGTGGGTAGGAACCTATACATTTAAAATATGAGAAGGCAAGCTCTCAGAATGAAACTGATCTGTTTTCATGCTGCAGGGTCTACAGTACAGCAAAGCAGATTTCATCATTAGCCAAGTGCTGCAGTACAGGAGAACCCTCTCACTTCTCTCTAATGTACTATATCAGAAATGTGTCTGAAACTGCTGGGTAATTGGCAGTTATTTTCTTCTAAAGAATTCCCCATAAACAGAACAGTCCTGACTGCATGGGATTTTCAGTCCCTTCTTTGAAAGCCAGGTGAAGCATTTTTCTGGTTTAATTGGTTCTTCCTTACTCCACTCATCCTCTTGCTACCATCAAGAGAGGGAGAGGAAAGCAAGTAGAGCCAGGCAAAAAAATGCAAATCCCAGAAGCAGCAAAACTCAGAATAATTGTTGTAACTATTAACCCTAGGGGTTAATACCACTTCAGCAGCAGTTTTTGTGTCATGAAGAACCTTAGAACTGTTTTTTCTCCTATAATACAAATGTTGCTGTAGTCAACAATAGTCCTCATCATCTCCTTTATATCCTCTAGATGGTGCTTGTGTATCACATTCTACACAAAATAAATCATAAATCATGCTGCTGCTAATCAAGTTTGGAAAATGGATTTGAAGTGCTGTGACAGATCACTAAAACCAAGTAGCTGTAGTGGACACACTGGGTGGCCACCTGGTCCAAGCCTCCCCCAGAGAAAAGGGTTGTCCTCAACCTCTTTCCAAATGTTAAAACTGAAATTAATTATTAAAATCTGATTATATTAGAGAATTATAGAATGGTTTGTGTTGGAAGACACCCTAAGTACCCTTGCTCAAGCCCCCCTACCAGGAGCAGGGGCACCTTTCACTAGAATGGGGTGCCCAAAGGCTCATCCAACCTGGCCTTGAACACTTCCAGGGATAAGATATCCACAACCTCTCTGGGAAACCTGTTCCAGAGTGTCACCATCCTCCCAGGGAAGATTTTCTATTTAATGTTTCATCTAAACCTCCCCTCTGTCAGTCTGAAGATACATTCCTATTTGTCTTATCACTACAGACCCTGTAAAAATTCCCTCTCCAGCTTTCTGGTAGGTTCCTTTAGGACCTGGAAGGTGCTCTAAGGTCTTCCTGGAACCTTTTCTTCTCCAGACTGAAAAATCCCAGTTCTCTCAGCCTGTCTCCACAGGGGAGGTGCTCCTACCCATTGTTTTCTTTCCCTGTTACACTCTGGTGATGCACAAGGGTTCACCCTGCTGTGCCTGCTCACATCTAGTGGCAACTGGAGTTACAGAGCACACAACATTATCAAGTGTATGTCTGAAAAAGTGCATGGAAAACAAAATATTCCCATTGTTCAAAATGACCTTTTCCAGTTGCTAGAGCACCCTGCTTTTCCATGAACGACGTTGCCAAATTTGCAGCTTACAGCAGTGGCAGCAAAGTGGGAGCATTCCTCCCATTTCCCACAGGAAGAGAGGAAATTTCAGCACAAGGCACTAATGTAGGGTGGGGAAATAAAGCAGTATTCTGCCTCATGAGCAAAGAAAGTTGGTCCTCCTGAGTGGGTCTATTTGACAGGAAAACAAATCGACCCTGGAAAGAAAAAACCCTCTCCTCAACCTTTTGTTATTCCATTCCTCACTCTGGTTCAGTACACAGACATGCCTGGAAGTACTGAAATGCAACAGGGATAAAATGCTGGCCACCCTTTTCCTTTACTCAAGAGAATTCAATTCAAGAGAATTATTCAAGAGAATGAGTTTAATTTTGGGGTAACTGGTATATTAATTCCCTCAGCCCAGCCTTCACTGTCTGGAAGTGACCAAGTAATTTTATTTCCTCCTTTGCATTCACTCTCTTCAAATATTTGCAGACAAACAACCTGGCTAGCCTCTCTTTGGACTCCTTATCTCACCAGGTTTCATTCCTTTAAAATTCTCCCTTCCCTTCCCCACACCTTCTGTCTAAATTTACCTGGAGGTAGTCATCAAACATGCTGCTTGGCAAACAGAGTTACTGTTTACCCAGCTCTCAGCTGGACATGGGTGGCTTTGCTGGGGAACCCCAGCCATTACACAGGATGACAGCAGAGAGCAGCTGTGCTCCATGGAAAATATTTCCTCCTTCAGTTCCCAAACCTACAAAGGCAGCCACCTTGCCAGGGAGGTGTGGACCCCTGTGTCAGTATGGGGTTGCTAGGGTAGAAATTGAGTTTTTCTCCTACAAGAGCATGAACCACTATTTCCTAAGGTCTATAAAGCCTTTTGCACCCAAGGCTTTCTTTGTTTTCTGCCTGTAAATATTTTATATGCAGGAAACACCACCAGAAGGCTGTAAATATGATGGGTAATCTCTCAGTAGCTGATATGAGACCCTGTTCTTACAGTTGGGGATATTTTAGTGACTTCTGCCCAAGGTGACACTGGAGAGGGGTAGCAGGACTTACCAGCTTCCCTCCTATCTGGTGAAAAATTTCCCATTTTTGGCCTGGGTCATACTCCTGTGTTGTATCCTTACCCTCTGCAAGTGACCAGCTGTCAACTTCACATCTCTTGTAGCTAATAAATTAAATTATAAATTCATACTGCTTTGAGAGTACCAGAGAGAGTAGTCTTTTAAAGAAAACTTGTTATTTATGCCAGAAGTGAGTTCAATTTTCCCTAGCTTTAAAACTCCATGGCATGTCCATGCAAGCTGTAGCAATAGATATCCAGCTCTAGGTTTTGTGGCTGCACAGCCCTCCAACAGCATAAAGTCAAATTTCAGAAGGAGGAAAGGAGTCTTGAGTCATTTTCACCTGGATTTTTAAAGGTCTGATCCTTAAACCTGCCTTTCAGCACACGGAATGCACGCAGTCTCTCCATCTGTTAACAGGTGTGCCTGCAAAAAGTTCTCCCTGGCTTCTTGCTAAAAGAGTGTTTTAAAAAGGGCCAACAAAACAAGCAAACAGCATGGAACAGCAGCAGGCAGTGCCCATAATCCCAGCCTGGCTGTGGCTCCCCGCCCGTCTCCTGGTACGTGTTTGCTCTCCTGGTGCCTCTCCCTGCAGGGCTGCTGGAGCACTTGGGGCAGCCCTTGGCTCCACCCGAGCCCACATTGCCCTTGTGGCCGTGCCCCAGAGGCAGAGGCAGAGCTCAGCACAGCCTGGCAGGGTGGGCAGCATGTCCCGGGTCACGGCCAGCCTGTGCCAGGAGCGAGCGGCGGCCGGCGGGCTCGGATCCATCAGCAATGCCATCAAGTACTTGCAGCAGGACTATGAAGCCCTGAAGCAGCAGTGCCTGCAGGCTGGCACACTCTTCAAGGATGAGGAGTTCCCAGCCTGTCCTTCTGCTCTGGGCTACCGGGACCTGGGTCCGTATTCCTTCAAAACGCAGGGGATAGTCTGGAAGCGCCCCACGGTAAGAGTGCTCTGTACTGAGATAACAGGGGGTTTCACTGGGCTCAAATCTAACCAAAGCCCAGATGAACATCTGGGTTAAATCACTGAATATCCCCTGCTCCTATATGTCTTTTTTTCTTAATTCTATCTTGCTTTACTTCCATGGCATAAGCAAAATTGAAACGGGGGTAGGAATCTTCTAAGCCCATTATAAAGCAGAGAATCCTATAACTGCCTCATGGAAACCTGCTTTCTCCCTATCCATCCCAGCTTCAGAGAGCTACAAGTCCAGGGTGAAATCCAGAGATGGATGCAAAAGCCCCACAGATATCCAGCCAGACCCAGGAGCCACGGGCTCTCATCTGTAACAGCACCCACACCAAGGTCTTGCCACTGTGCCCCTCAGTAAATCAGGCTAATACCTAAATAAAACCCCCTGCCTCACTTCAAGCTGTCTGTAACAGTTAAATAGCAACTGACTGGAAATGTTATTACCTAAATATGTATAGCCTAGAAATGGCCTCTGATTCTAAGAAAGTAATTTTCATCAGCAAAGATTAGATGATAATTTTTTCTTTTTAAAGGTACAAAGTCAAGGCTTCAGAGATTTTTCTGCGCTCTCATTTTTCAGGCATTTATTTCTGTCCCTGCTTACTTCTCCTTTGTCATTTTAGAGCATCAAGAAATATTAAAAAAGAAAAAGGGATTCCTCTCCCCCCAAATTACTTGCCTCCATCTGGTGAAGGAAAGGAGAATGAGAAAACCAGAAAATTTCGAGGCTTTATTATTTTTTTCACCTGAAAAGTGAGAAACAGAAACTTGCAGGTTGAGTAACTCCAGGTTTATTAACCCTGACAAGCCCATTTATCCATCAGCACCTCACTCTGGCACCTGGATGTTACCTCAACAAATACCATGGATGTGTTTCTTGGCTTTGCCTCTAGAGAGACAATAATGACTTCCTAATATATGCCATGAGTTGTTGGAGAGCTCAGAGTTGGGATAGGAGTGACAGTCTGCCATAATTCACTTGGCTTGCCCCAAAGAGCCAGGAGGAAAGGGGGGTTGGTGCTAATAAAAGAATTTTGGCCTCCCAGGAAGCTGGGTCAGGGTGGGGGAACATCCTCCACATTGTTGGCACTGGAAACCCAGCACAGCTCCAGTGGCACAGGCAGCAGCCACAGTCACAAACTGAAATAAGATATAAAGCCTGAGGTGAATTTTCATCTCCGTCTCCACAGCAGAAAAATTCTCAGTAGTATCACTGACAGTGGCTCGTAGCAAAGGGCATCAGGATTTTCCTCAATAAAAATACATGCAGCTCAATTTAATAAAGAGATTTTGTTCTGAGACTGTGTTAATCAGACAGAGGAGAAAGGATATTATTTTAAAGAAATGTTCGAAGTGTTTAGTAGTTTTTGAATATTGAAACAAGGAAGAAGAAAAGGGAACTTTTCAGACCAGAAAAGGTGATGAAAACTTTGAAATTGTGTCTTTCCAGGAGTTATGTGCCAACCCTCAGTTTATAATTGGAGGAGCTACCAGAACAGATGTCTGCCAAGGAGAGCTGGGTAAGCACAGTGCTTCTGAATTGTGTTTTGGAAAAAAAAGAAATGAAGCTTCATTTAAAAACTCCTGATACATGGACCATTTTGTTGTCTGTGTCCCAGACATAGCATGGAGGGACAGAGACCCAAGAAGAGGACTCACATACCAGCACTGCTGTATGAGACTGGCCATATGTGGGCTTGTAACAGCTATGGCAAGATTGGGAGGCACCAAACTGTCTCCTGGAGGAAGGAAGTAATTATGTGGAACAGCAAACTGGTTGGCTTCTGACCTCTTAAGACAGAGGTGGATGCCAGCTTAATCATGGGAGCACTTGCCCTGAGGCAAGAGAGTGGGACACCAGGGAAGTTTTCTGTTGTAGCCTAGTCTTTAGATTCTTTTATTTGGGAGGCAGAGCAAATTCCTGCCTCAGTTTCACACAAAGCAAATACACAACAACCAAGGAACAGAGCAGGAACTGGTTTAGTAGAGAGTGGTTTGGTCTGGTTTAGTCTGTGATGTGCCATCCAGCAGGATGGTCCAAGTATGAGTTAGGAGCAAGGATCTCATCAGAAAGAAATGAACAGAGAATGTAAACTCTGTGGTACCATCCATGACAAACAAATTGTTCCAAGCCCTTCATGCAGAACCCTCCTTTCTGCTTGAACAGCATGCATGTAGAGCTGTGAGCAGGGCCAGGAGCAGCCAGGAGCCAGCCACACAGACAAAAAAAGCAGTGCTGCTCAGCTCCCTGAATCAGGGCCTGATGCAGAGGAAATACCTCCCAGACATCCGTCACAAAAAACCTTCCTTACCCATTTTTCTGCAGTGCTTGCCTCTGGCTAAGCAGAGCTGCTGTGCAAGTGGCCAGAAGGGAGCTGTAAGGACTTCATCCCCCCTGGGAGTAGCTGCAGCAGCACTGCCTTCCCTGCCTGGTAAGATCCAGCTGCAGAGCACAGCAGCAGCAAACCCTCGACTGCACAGAGAAGGCTGAAACTCTTGTAATGAGAATTTGATAGATTAGACACAGAGAAATCAGCCTTTCTCCCTCCTGTGCTGCTAACTGCAGTACTCCTGACCTCACTGCTCTTCCAGCACATCCATTGTGCAAATGAGGTTGAAACAATTTCTGCAAGTCGTTGGCGATAAATAACACCAGTGCTGCTCTTGTAAACACAGCACTATTAAAGCAATTGCTAAAAATTCCCTGGTGTGTACTCCAAATCCCTGGGCTTGCACTCCAAATGCTAAAAATAAGATGCCCAATCACATACTTGCTCCAGGATATTTATTTGGTGGATGCTGGAACAGAGTATGGGGAAATCACTTACTGTATTTCAGGAGAATGGCTCATATCAGGAGTAAAAGTGACATTTCTTGTCACGTCCTATTTGGGAAGTTTCTATAATGGCATAAAAAAAATTTAAGAACATACACCTGAAATAAAACCTCATTTTCCCAGACAGTTTACAAGCTATAGGACTGAAAAATATTATCTGTTCTTAAACTAGAAGAGGCCAGTGCATTATTTGTGTTTAGGCTAGAAACTGAATACAAATACCCTGAGCCCTTTTCTGGTTCTGTCACCTGCTGAATATTTCTGTGGAGTCCCAGTCCCTTGTGCTAAATGGGCTTTCTCTAGAGAGATCAGTGCTAAAATCCATCACATAGTGGTAACAACAGAACTGGACCCCAAAACCTCCAGTGAATCTGGGGATGGTGCCTTGCTCTGGGTTTTCCCAAGGCAGCTTTTAGTGGGCAGTAACCCAAAGGCTGGTCCTGAAAACTATCCCAAACCTGGAAGAAAAGCCCCAAGATCTGATTCTGCTATTATTAGAAGCTTGGTTTTCTCTCTCTCACTCTCCCCTACACACAAAAAAATAAAAGAAAGAAAAGAAAAACTAATGAAAGATAATCCAATTCATTTCTGCAAGGCTGCTTACCATGGCTTCTATGCACACTGACCTTTCACAAAATAAGCTGCAGGCGTGGGACTTCCCTTCTAGCCTTCAGGTATTTGTTTTACATCTCTGAGGCATACCAAGGTTTCTTGGTATTTGATCCAATACTTTGAATATCAAAGTCCTTGTTACTAAAACCCTCATGTAAAACACTTCTATTTGAAACAGACCCTGATTACATATTTACATAAGCCACGTATGGGACTGGGTAACATGTGCTTTAGGGAAATAGAGCCTATTTTTAGTAATACTCTCTGATATATTTCTTTTCTTTTAAATATAGCACTGCAGGTCTGGGTTTATATGAACAAAAGGAACAAGAAAACCCGGAGCTGGTCTCTCTCCATTAAACTTATTTCTTTGACAACAGTGTAAGCTAGATGAATATCAGCTTGGGAAGTTTGATGGGGACTTGAAAGTCTTGGAATGTTTAAATGTTCTTTGAACCATATCTTTTTGATAGCCTAGTAACAACTTGAAATGTAGTCACATAGTCTTAGTTATTAAAGGTGACTTATGAAGTTTTCTTGCTGCTACCTGAATAAGTTAACCCGAGGACTGTTTGCAGAAGTTCTTAAGAAGTAAGTGGCATAAATTTAATTTAAATAATATAAAACTTACTGAAACCCCCTCAGTTTAATATTAGCTTTCCAGATCCATGCTATTTATATTCATGAGCTGCTTTTTGTTCTGAGTGCCCAGAGGCCTCTCCAGGCTGGCAGCTGGAGGAATTCCCTGAAGCCAAGGCAAATGCACCAGTTCACACCAGCCCAGGAGCCCACCCCATGTTCTTTGTGCATGCCTTGTCCTACAGGCAGATTTGGGGAGATTAGAGGTATCCTGGAGAACAAACCAAAGCCTGACAGCTCTGAGATAGATTTGATACCTGTTGAGGGAGCCTTTGAAGTGGTTGTAGGCAGGAGAGAACTTACTAGTACTGGGCTTGTTCTCTTATTTTGCTGTAGACATTAATACATGGCCCTTCTGACATTCAATCCCAAGGGCTCAGGGCTACTGGAGATCCTGGTTCTAGCAAATATATCCCATTGATAGAAAAAATACATTCAGTAACAACTCTGAGACCCCGAGGAGAAGAAAACCTGTTCCTTTGCTGGATGCTTCTTTGCTTTTCTGTACACAGCTGCAGAACAAAATTAATTCCCATGGAAAACCTCAGAAAATCTTTAGAAATCTCAAAGCAGAGGCAACCTGCACTGCCAAAAATTATAAGCAAGTGGGTCAGTGCTTCCTTTTTGTCTGGTGTGATGCCCCAGGTAGTACAAGCTCTGAGCAGGGGCTTCCAGCAGAGACCAAAGCTGAGTCAGAGCTGCTTGGCAACCCAGGAAGCCACAGCATTGGGTCTGGATCCTTTCTGAACACCAGGCACTGCTGAAATAGCAACAAGCCAGAGCAGAGCCAGGACAGAAATGCCTCTGTGCTGCCCAGTTGCATCCAGGAACCAGACACTTGGACTTTTGGCTGAAACTCACCATCTCTAAGTCAAAGAGAGTTTAGATGCTCTGTGTCTAGACACTTTGATGGCAGCTAAACAGAAACTGAGCACAGCTCTGGAGCAACTGAAACGAATCAAATTTCTCATTTATTTTATGGCCTGTGCAAGTGGAGCATGCTTGGGTAAACATCATCAATACAGAGGAGTCGCTGAGCTGCTGGGTCACCAAGGATTCACTATTGACTGCAGCAATTTAATTATCTCTCTAAACCAGGAGCTGCCTGGCTAGCACTGAGAGCATCAGCCAGCTCAGGACACCTGTGAGCAGCAGGGGATTCTATTCCAAGTGCACTAAAACTCAGAGTAATTCTCCAAGACCACACACACATGTGTGTGTATATATATATATATATATATATATATATATATATACACACACACATATACATACATATATATATACATATATATATACATATATATATATATATATGCACAGGAAATAAGCACAGCTAGGCTTCATGTTTACCCTTTCCACTACAAACTCAAGGTCAGGATTGCTTAAATTAAAAAAAAAAAAAAAAAAATACAACCCACCAATATTTCTCTTTGCTATCATTTCAAATGACTTCCTATCCAAAAATCAAGCTGGATTACACACACTGTGTTTGGCACTTGTGTGAAACTTTTGTTCATGAAATATGAGACTGGACAGAAGAAGGGATATGTATCCATAAATGATTGAGCCTTGGAGGGCTAATATTGAGAAAGCTGGCTTTTTAAAAAATAGTTATTTTTATAAGCTGAAATACTGAAACTTTAAACCCATACAGTGAGCAGAAATGCTTTTTGATATGGAAGGAAACAACATATTTAAGGAAAACCCCCAAATCTTCTGCCTGATTGTTCATCCAACATACACCATCCTCAGCAAAACCTGGAGTAGTTTCTCACTCACTGGCTTTAAAATCCTGGCCAGGATTTTAGGGGAAACCATTCCAGGTGTTGCACATTGAGAAAGCCCCAAATTCTCACAGCTGCAGGTCTTCTCTGGTGTCACAGGGTGGAGGGCCACCACAGGAACACCAGGGACACCCACTTTGCCACCTTCTCAAAAACAATCTTCTGCACTTCATAGCATGCCAGGGACAGCCAGAGCATCAGAAAAATGAGGATTTCAGTTCTGACTTGATATGGCTTTTCATCTTCCTCCTCTGAAAATCCATTCCCCAGGTTTATCACCATTATTCCTACCTCTTCAAGGAAAACAGAAATTATAACAGCTTAAGGCATATGCTGTACCAAGAAAAGCCTCAAAGAAGTAGCTACAAAACAGATCTGAGTGTTCTCAGTCTTGTTTTTTCCTGCATCTACATTTCCTCAGGAGAGAATGTTCTTAAAGCCTTTTTCCCCCCACACCTTGTGCTCTGATAATTTAGCTTATTTTATACATAAGTACCTAAAGCTGGGAGGAAACTTCCAGGCCAGCAAGTTGATCCCCCCTGAGAAGGTTTTTGCTCATATATGTTCTATAGTCTGAGGCTTCTGGACTTTCTTTTCTATATGCAGTGCATCAACTTTTCCCTATTTCCACTTTAAACATCTCACAATCCTTTTATTTTATCTCCTTCTCTGCAAAGGAAATATTATCTTTCAACTAAGAGCTCTTGCCTCAAACAGCTTTTCTGCAAAGTAGCATTTAACCTGCCTCGCACTTCCTCTTCAAACTTCACTTGTATAGGATGAGCAGGACAGATTTTTTAACCTCTTCTCATAAAAAATGCAGGTGGGTGGGGGAGAAGCAGGCAACCCAACCATTTGTCTGCCTCCTTCCAGCTTGAATGCTCTTTTCTGAATGTGGCAGCCAAGATAAGGCAGAGAATCTGGGAGGAAGGCTCAAGCAACACCTCACATACTAAGAATAGATTTTCCCTCCTCTGGAGAAAGGCTTGAACTGCCCCAACAGGTAGAACTCTATCACATAGCATATCATGGGTTTGGAGCCATGGTGTGATCAGCCAGCTCAGGTGGTCCCTGGGTCACTCCAGGGTCACTCCTTTACAGGGGTTTCTCAAATAAACTCACAGGAACCATGTGGGTGCCTCCCGTGGGGTATGGGCAGCAGGGAGCACCTGGCAAGATCCTCTTCATCCTACTTTTACACTTGTATTCACCATGGCATCAAATCATAAACCCCAAGGCAACATAAAGAGTTAACTGCTGCTCTAGGATGTTCAGTCTTGCTGCAGATTAAACTCTTTCTTTGGTTCCTCAATTTGCTTGTTTGCTCTGAAGCAAGAGCTGCCATGCCAATTCCTTCTGCAGAGTATGCACCCACCAAAGGAATTATGTCTTGGCACAGATAATCCTCAGGAAACCAGGAAAATGTTAGTACCTTCAGAGCAGTTTTGTTTTGCTAGGCTTTCTGCACACCTCAGAAATAAAAGAGAATCACAGAAGTTCTTCCTGCTGTTTGCAGTGTGCAAACACCACGAGTTTCCCAAGGGCACCACCTTTGGTGTGACAGAGGCTTTGCTTACCCAGCCTCCAACCCATAAACAGGTAACCAACCCAGCAAACAGTTCCCGCTGCAAGGCACACAGCCTCCAGGGAGGGCTGGGCAAGCCCAGCCTTTCCAGAATAAGGAATGGGCCAAAGAAAGGACTCACCTCCTCACAAAGGTCCCAGGAGACTTCAGCTTCCATTGGACTTCCAGGCAAATCTCTGGGAATAGCTCTAAGTTTGAGTGCAGACCTTCAAAGAAAGGGCTGAGCAGGAGCAGGCACACAAATATTCCTGCTATCCACTGAACCTTCTCCAAAAGATAGGAATACAAGTCCCACCATCCTTTAATCAACCCAGAGCTTTTGCCCTCTCCTGGACATCTCCTAAGCTCCAGATGTGGTGGCTGGAGTCTGAAGTCTGCCAGATGTCTGCCCCAGGTGTGGTGGCTTGAGTCTACTTAAAGTGCCAAAGGTCATTAACTCTGTCCTGCCCATCCACCCTTTGGAACCCACAAACCTCTAATGCCTTCTCCTTCTGGCAGTGTTCCTGATCTCCTGGGGGCACTGACAAGCTTAGGTAAAGCAGCCTGTTTTTACAGCTTCATTACAGAATCAAAGCCCAAACTGGACCATTGAAATTACTACGATGGTCAGCCTCAGAGGGCCCAGGATACCTGTGTGGTTTGGGTGAGTGGAAAATGGGCAAAAGAGAGAAATAATAGAACAAGAATAGATTTCTGAAGCAAGACTGAGTCTGGCATAGCTCTTAGCGCTGGCACTTTATTCCAGGTGAGAGTGTGACTTAATGAAGTTATTAATGAACTTTTCTACCTTGCCATGTGTGTTTTTAGGTGATTGCTGGCTCCTAGCTGCCATTGCATCTCTCACTTTGAATCCAGATATTCTGTTCCGTGTTGTCCCCAAGGCTCAGAGTTTCCAGAAGGACTATGCTGGAATCTTTCATTTCCAGGTACCTGTATAACCAGGGGATTGAGAATAAAAAAGGAAAATGCTCATATTTAACTAGAAACAGCTTTTTGTTTGTTTGTTTGTAACACATGAAATAATCAACAGTTACAGTGTGTACATGAAATTGATGGGGGAGAGAGAAAGAAAAGAAGAGCAGAGTTAAATAATGTTAAATGAGACCTGCTCACTGGTGAGGTTCTGCTGTCTTACAGCTGATGGGGCTGTGGGGAGTGACACAGATTTTGTACACTGAGCTGAACCATCAGGCTGCATGAACCCAAACCAAGCTCTGGTGCTGCCAGCTATTGAGAGTGAATTCAGGCTGGTGTGCTTCCTTCTCCTTCCTCCCTTTCCCTCCCTACTTTGCCTTTTTTCCTTGCCTGTGGAGCCAGAGTGTTGGGATTTAGCCAACCTGCTTTGACTGGAGGTTAGATTCAGGTTGATTCACCCTGCTAAAGGGGCTGTTCTGGTGAGGACAGAAATTTTAGAACACATACCTAGCCCTCCACCAGCTCACCTTTGAGTGTTACAGTATAAATTATCTCTCCTTTCAAGAATGCACAAATCCTGGAATAGACATTTCTAGCTTTGAGCCCAAAATTTGGCACTAGCAGTGTTTCATGCATTTCATAGTATTTTCAGAAGGGATTAATCCTGTTTAGATGACCTCTCCTTACAGGCATTTTTACAGGCATTTTTATTTTTTTTTCCTTAAAGTTTGAGCCTTGAGATAGTTCAGAGCATCCTATCTCCATGCTGGTTTTCTGGCTGTCCACCATGTAAGCTCAGTTTACATGTTTAGACAGTGTTTTTGATGCTATGTACACGATGCTGTTAATATTTCCTATCAGCAAAATTTAATATAGCATTAAGAAGCCTGCTGAAGGATACACAGAGCTGGTGTCCTGGTTTTAAGGACAGGTGTCTGCCAATAAAGGAAGAAGCTTCTCTTTGAAATGGAGAATGTAAATCCTCTCCCCTCCATCCAGATTATTACAATTTTGAAATTAAGGGGCTCTCAGGCAAAGATAGGAGAATTAGGAATAACAGTTCTTTACTAGGAAAATTAAAATAGAACTATAGTATTACAAAGAGCAATCCCAAAACATTGACAGAGACAGAATACAACCTGGCATCCTGTCAGTCAGGGTGTTGGCACCAGTCCCATTAAATGGTGGCTGCATCCTCTTGCAGTGGCAGATGTGGTTCAGCTGAAGCAGTGCTCCTGTAGAAGGGTGCAGCCTTCCTCCAAAAGTCCAGGGATGATGTAAAAAAGTCCAGCTTCTCCTCTGGAATCCAGTAGAAAGAAGGTATCTTGCTGTCCAAAATCTCAGTTTTTATCTGGGTAGGAAAGGCTTGGCTCCTCCCCCTGGCTGGAGCATCTCCCAGTGGGATGATGTAATTTTATCAGTCATGCAGTGGGACTCAATGGGCCAGCAGCAGATGATATCTTCCTGGAGGGAGGATGGGTTGTGGAAAAGATAAAAGTGATTGCCCCATCTTGTCTTAAAGATGGCCCATTAACAGATAATGTGTGCCAGGGAGATAAGGAATTACTACCCCACCTGATTTTAACAGATGGTGATAGAATACACATTTCTGGCCACATCAACCCAACACAGCTGGGAAGAGCTTTTCTCTATTACAAAGGAGAGGAATCCAACATAGGAGCAAACCCTACAGTGTTTTTTGCAGGGGGAGGTGACAGCAGGTGAAGGGGTGGGAGGGTGGTAGCATGGAGGTGTTGTGGGCACACCAGCCTCCATCATCCTTTATTTTCTTCTTCCCCTCAGTTCTGGCAGTATGGGGAGTGGGTGGACGTGGTGGTGGACGACAGGCTGCCCACCAAGAATGGGAAGCTGGTCTTTGTGCACTCGGAGGAGGGCAGCGAGTTCTGGAGCGCGCTGCTGGAGAAAGCCTACGCCAAGTGAGTGGGAGCTGTGCCCCTGCTGCTGTGCCAGCCACAGCACCCTTCATTCTAAGGCAGCCCCCTCCCATTTAAAGCTCCCTCTGGGTCCATAAAGGGTGCTGCCATCTGTATTTCAAAGGGCTTGAATTTTCTTGCCCGAGGTCACATTGATGACCAACCAAATTCTGAGATACTTTTAAATGATAAACCCTTATTTCCGAGGTACCTTGTGCTTTCAGGTGGTGATGGACCCTTGTATAGCTCTTACAATTTCTCCCCCAGGTTGAATGGCTCTTATGAAGCTCTAGCAGGAGGGTCCACTGTGGAGGGCTTTGAGGATTTTACTGGAGGCATCTCTGAGTCCTACGAGCTGTGCAGGGCTCCTTCAAACCTGTACCAAATCATCCAGAAGGCCCTGAGAGCTGGATCACTGCTTGGCTGCTCCATCGATGTAAGAGGCTGACAAAGCTTTACCCTCCTTGCTCCTCTTCTCTGAGCTCTGGCCCAAACTGTGACAAAAGCCCAGACCAATCTAAGATATAGGTCTGATAGAAGAGAAAACTGAATTAATATGAGATCTTCATTGATCAAAAATTTTGGACAGGGTTCTAAATAACTCAATGCCCATCATGTCTCCCTATTTACACGACAGCATGTGATAATACTTAGAGCTGTGAACAACCTACTGGTCTTCTGGAACTGCATTCTCTGAATGTCTTTTCTCATTCAAATTTTGTGTGATTTCAGCTCCAGACACTCAACTGCCAGAGGCAAACTCACTGAGACACTTTGTTGTAGCCTGTAGTCTGATCCTGGCTTTGGTTTCCAGTCCTAAAGATTACTGACACCTGTAATACAAACACTCTCAAGTTACAGATGATGTTGGAACATGTTTTGGAAACTTCACACCTTTCACATCCTGTTTCATTATTTGTTTGCATTGTGGCATATAAAATTACCAGAGTTCCAATTTTGATGTATTGGATCTTGATTAAGACAGGCTAGAGCTGAGTTCATGTGAACATGTCTTTGCAGGTGGCTGGGTCTGTCACCTGTGCTGGGAATTTAAATTTAGATTTCATTGTACATTCTTGAATTTCTTTTGTGCTCAGGCCACATATTAAGGGACATGAAACTGCAGCTTTTGCTGTGGATCTCACCTTAATTTAATATACTTTGCATCAAGAATATTGGTATTCATTGTGCACACCACTTTGGATATTTTCCCCATATTAATCTGATTATGAAAGCTCAGTTCATGCACAATATATAATCATAATTGTGCATACTTTTATTGCTCCAGATAACTGCTGCAGCTGAAATAGAAGCAATCACAAGTCTGAAGCTGGTAAAAGGACATGCTTACTCTATCACTGGAGCAGAGGAGGTAAGCCAGCCTCTCTGGGGCCATCATGCAAACCAGCTTGGGGTTGCAACATTGCAGTGCCTTCAACTTTCTGATGTCTTTCAGTGACTGACCATAAAAATGTTCCTAAATCATACACATTCATACAGAAAAAGGAAGTACCTTGGTCAGAAGCTGTGTACAGGTGGTGGTGTGAAGCACACTGGGCAGTCTGCCACTTGTATGGTACCAACAAAGTGTGAAGGTGGGCCAAGCTATTACCAAAATTCAGGGTACAGAGAGGAGGAGCAGGAGAGGAGGCAACAGTTCCCCACGTGTTTATGTTGTGTGAGGTGGGAGCAAGCACTTTCTCAGTCAGAGCTGTTTAAAAAATTAAAAAAAAAAAAAAAAAAAAAAAAAAAAAGATTAAAAGCCTCTTTGATGAACTCTGCTGTGAGTCTCATCTTCAGAGCAAGCCCAGGTATTCCTGCTCCTCTGAAACTGGAATCCTCACACAGATGCCCATGCCAGATAACCTCCTTCCAACCTTGCTGTGTTGTGCAATGTGTCCTGCTTTTGAGGATGTAGATGTTCTGCTGGTTTGTAGCTGATGATTTTCCTTGCAGGTTGCTGTCATTATATGAAATGGTGAGTGCTGCAGCTAATGGCTCGCTTGGTGGCACTGGATAATGTAAAATAAGGGTGGAAGGCATCTAGGTGTCTTTTAACTATTGCAAATTGTAATGGACTGCATCACCCAAGTGCAAATCATGTTTTATCCTATCTGAAAAGCAATTGCCCTCTGATGATTGGAATAATGGAAGTGCTCAGGCTCTGTTTGTTGTGGATCTTTCAGGTGTATTACCGAGGACGGCCAGAGAAACTAGTGAGGCTTAGGAATCCCTGGGGTGAAGTAGAATGGACTGGATCTTGGAGTGATAAGTAGGTTTTCATATGCCCCTTCTTCCCTGTCTTTGGTGTATTTTGGAATCTATTAAAAATTAAATCGGGACAATGCAGTTAATCCAATCACAAAGTGCATTTAGGAGAGATACTAAATCACTTGGAATAAAACACTATTAATTTATTACCAAGGTTGGATATTGACCCATTCCTTCCAGCAGGCTTTAACATCTGCCTCAGGCAGAGCCTTCTCATCAGAGACAACAGCCCTTGGTTTAACTCTGTGTTTAACAGTCTAATGAAGCCATATCCATGTCATTTTGCAAGACACTTTTTCTCAGATTGATCCTGACAATGGTCCCAGAACCTAAGTAAAATATACAAACAAGTCCTGCTCCTGTGGGTTAAAGCAGGGATAAACCATTATACCTCTGCTTTGACTCTGAGGTTGCTCAGCTCTACATCACATCAGAATTTGGTACCTCCCTTAAAATCTTGAAAAAGTGGGGATGCTGACTAAGATAAGGACAAAAAGTTTCCAAATCCCTTAGAAACTGTCTGGGCTTCAACTATCTTGGAATCTTGGGAGTGTGGTAGTGACAATACCTCTTTTTTTTTTTTTTTTTTTTTTTTTTTATATATTTAGAATGGCATAAATTTTACTGTCATTTGGGCCACAATATATTTTTGCAGGCAACACTTTGAGTTTTCACTTTCCTGTCATGACTGACTGCAGCCTGGGTGCTGATGTATCATAACTAAGGATACAGATAACATTGCAATTAATTTCACTTTTATCAGATCTGCTTTGCTCAGCCCCAAGGTAAGGTGCCTCAGGTACACACACATGCCATATCCTGGTTTTGTCACACCTGTTTTGCCATGGGACAGCCTTGCTGAGGCAGGTGCAGCACTGCATTGTCACATGGGAGCAGATCAGAGCAGAATCCATCCTGAGCACATTAATAGCAGAATGACAAGGAAGCAATGCTGTTTTCTGCAGTAAATTTTCTGATTTCACCTTTTTACTTTCCTGTTCTTTCAAGACCCCCAATAAATGAAGGTTATATAATCTCCCTAGGGAGGATATCAGGCATCCCAATAGATCTTAAAATGCAGAGGCTCTGACTGACTTTCAGGGTGTGAATTTCCTAATCCAGCCAGTCTGTTTGTACCTTCTGGCACCTGGCAGGGGAGATTCAATTCAAGGCTGATTTGTGGCAAATATTGTTGCAGTCTATTTCCAGCCCAGCACAGTCAGGTTGCAGGGTGTCATTTGGAGGGGCACAAGGTCTATTTGTTGAAGAAATATATACTCCTTTATCAGCCCAAAATAGAATCTAACTCAGATCTCACTGTAGAATAAAATGCAAGAGCTGAACAGTGTGCCTTTGTGCTTTGTCTGCAGTGCTCCTGAGTGGAATTATGTGGATCCCAAACAAAAGCAGGCTCTGGATAAACAAGTAGATGATGGAGAGTTTTGGTGAGGATCGTTCATTTAGCTTATTTTTTTTGACATTTAATGTGCCTTAAGCAATCCTTTCAGTTGGAGGGAGAAAAACCTGCCAGCACCAAAGGGGTTAATAATGACATGCATGCATGCATGCATTGTTAGCCTCTTATTTATCTCCCTTCCTATTCAAATATTACCTTTTATTAGAGCTTGCATAACTCGGCACTTATCCAAAATATAGAGACCAGATGGTAATAAAATTAATGAGGTGGCAAGAATGAACCTCAGCTGCTCTACATTCTGAGGCTTGTTTTTCTGCCTAAATGCTACACACTAATGAAAAAGTTCAGATTACCAGCTTGGGAAGAGCCTGTTTACTCAGACCTAATCGAAAGCCTGTCCTAACCCTGATCTGATTCTATATGGATCAGTGCTGAACTGATGTCACTCTGTCCCAGCCTGGAAAGATAAACGGGCACCATCCTCCAGTGCAATCAGCTGCATGGGCCATCAGGCACAGGGAACTGAGAGCAGACCTCTGCTTGCAGCATGAAGCAATCTGGGTCTGTCACTCATGCAAACCTGCTAGGAATGGTAAAAACAAACATCAGTGATTGGACTGAAGCAAAACACCAAACTGAGACTGTTTTCCTACAGAGTGATGATTTCACAAGGGCCAACTCTCACTCCCTTCAAATGGGATCTCCTCACACATATTGTTTCACCAGTTCCAGTGAGTTTGTTTATGAAGCATTGTCCATGAGGGATTGCCCACAGCAGGGGATGACAGAAAATGGTTTGACTGAACCCATAATGTGTAACAGCCATTGACAGAGGCTGTCTCCAGAAGATATGGCTCATTCAGGCAGTGGCCAATTTTGTTTTCCAAAAGCCAGTTCCAAGTTTCAGAATTCAATTAAATGCAGCTTTGGACAGCTCAGCAACATCAATGTTTGCTGCCCTGTTGGGAGAGGTGTCCAGCCACAGCCACCTCTTCTATTGCAGGCTGATGGATTAACCTGGTCTCTTTGTGTGCCAGGATGGCATTTTCAGATTTCCAAAGGCAGTTTAGCCGCATTGAGATCTGCAATTTGACTCCTGACACACTGACAAGCAACAAGGTCAACAAATGGGACCTGACCGTGTTTAATGGACAGTGGAGACGGGGCTCATCTGCTGGGGGCTGCCAGAACTACCAAGGTAAGGACCCAACCAGATGGGCTTTTGGGGAAATCCCAAACAAAACGTTCAAAAACTGCATGTGAACTGGAGAGGGTTTTGGTAGAAAAAAGGAGTTTAGATGGGGTTTTGTTATGGTTTTGAAATCAAAACCGGTGAGAGACTCCAAGTCAGAAATACAATTTAGTAGAAAAAAAAAGGGAAAAATAAAACACAAGCAATAGTACAAAAGAAAAGCCACTGACAGAGTCAGAATACAACCTGACACGGTGCTAGTTGGGGTGGTGGTAGCAGTCCAGATGAAGTGGTCTTGTTGAAGTAGTGATCCTGTAGAAAAGTCTGGCAGCTCTTGTCCTCTTACCTTGTGGGTAAGGGCTGCTTTGGTGTTCCAAATCTCAGTTTTTTATCTAGGTAGGAAAGGCTTGGCTCCTCCCCCTGGCTGGAGCATCTCCCAGTGGGATGATGTAATTTTATCAGTCATGCAGTGGAGCTCAATGGCCCATTAACAGAAGATATCTCCTGGAGGAAGGATGGGTCATGGGAAAGATAAAGAACGTTGCCCCATCTGGTTTTAACAGATGGCTCATTAGCAAAGGATATCTCCCACAGAGATAAGAATCACTGCCCCACCTGCTTTCAGGAGATGGAGATAGAATACATACTTTTGGGCACATCTTTACATCCTAGGACAGGTTTAGACAATAAGCAAAAGCCTAGGAGTTGAAATGAAGCTCTAATTCACATTTCTTTCCTCATGCGGGATTACCAGCCCACCAAGCAGTTAATTCATGGCAACATTATTGTTTTTAACTCTGTCTGCTTTTTCTGCTTACATGGCTTTTGCTGCTGGCTGGAGTTATCCTCTGAAGGGTTGGAAAACGTCACAGTTCAGTGGCAGTGCTGTTTCCAATTCATTTTCAGGTTACCTCTGGAGATGCTGTCTGACATTTGGTCCTCTTGCAACAATTACAGCCTCAGCCAAAGACGTTTCCTGGAGATAAATGACCAGCTGGAATTAACAGTATCAGCTCCTCCCTGTTGGTCATTAGTCCCAGGAAACACCCTGGTGCTTTGATTTCCCATGGCCCCAGCTGATACTCAGCATAGCTGTGAAAACCCATATAACTCAATGGAAAGAACTGGAAAAACTCCAAGCAATAGTCCCTCCAGGGAGACAGTCTCTATAGGTCTAGTGACAGCCCATCTTGGCCACAATGACAGCAAAGCCTTCTCCTTTTTGTCTCCTGTTGGGAATTCTTAGCGACATACTGGACCAATCCCCAGTTTAAAATCCAGCTGGATGAACCAGACGATGACCACGAAGGGAGTTTGACCGAGCCATGCTGCACTATCCTGGTGGGCCTGATGCAGAAGAACCGCAGGAGACAGAAGAGAATGGGAGAAGGTCTGCTCAGTATTGGTTATTCACTCTACCGGGTAAAGTTTGTTCCTCATTTTAGAGACTTCATTCCTTGTTCTGTTAAGCTGGAAGAAATTAGCAGCGTGCTACATCTTGACACTCAGCTCTATGCTTCAATAAGATCTGGATTTTGCAAAATGATTCAATTACTTCTCTCATCTCTTCCTGACCCCCATAATATGGGAAGACTCAGATAAATTGAGGCTCAGTTTTTTCCTGCTTCGACAGGATGGCAGCGTAAATTATCGAGCCAGTAATTTAGGAACAGTCTCATTGAGAATCTTCTTTTACAGAATCTGAATGGGGGCAGGCTTGGGGTGCCTGGCAATTACAGATAAGTGTTTCTGATTACAGCCTATCATTAGCCCTCAGTAGTCACTTTCTTTTTCGTTATTATTTGTCCCTTGTATTTCAAACTTTTTTAGATCCATTGTCTGCTATGTGCTACTGTTCTGGTTCAGTAAATCTGGGGCTTTGTTTCCCCTGATTTTTGCAATATTGCTAAAAATATAATGTAAGGAACAATCCTACCATGTAATATCTAATTTCTGTGGTGCAAGCAAATGTAAAAAATTCCAACCAATATCCTGTGTGAAGAAAAGCAATTAACTGTTGTATAGACTTCACTGGATGAAGATCATTAGCCAGCACAGGTGGAGCAGATGGGAATGCCTGACTTTTGCTAATAGAGCTTGTGTGGGATGCTCAGAATTACGGAAGGTTTTCCTTAGTGCCCCAATGCCTGCATGCACACCTGGCTCTCACTGAGCACATTTCTGAGCTGCCTTCTCTGTGGTACCAAGCACCCTCACCTATCAGCATCCCAAATTTGTGCATTATGGATGTCTGTCTGCTCCCATCACTGAATACAGCACAGGAGAACTTCTTGTGCTTTACATGTATTCCATCCCATCTGTGTCCTCTGTGTCCTCACCCACATTAGGGTGACTCTGAAGTCCTTTAAAAGACTTAATTTTTTTTAAAACCTGGCTGCTAAGTCATCTCAGGTAGGCACCCATCTATGATCCCAGCTCCTTG
The DNA here is from genome assembly GCA_030060385.1 of Muscicapa striata striata. Taxonomy (NCBI): domain Eukaryota; kingdom Metazoa; phylum Chordata; class Aves; order Passeriformes; family Muscicapidae; genus Muscicapa; species Muscicapa striata. The sequence continues at coordinate 783,461 of JAREIS010000252.1, read as the reverse complement.
GATCACACGCTGTAGTAGGTTTGCTTCATTGCAACTGATGCTGTGGCTCCAGTTAGGACTGCAGAGATGATGACCTAAAGCAGATCTCTCTGCAGAAGAAGGTGAAAAGATGTTCAAGTCTGCCTACCTGCCCTGCAGAGCTTTTTTTTTTTCCTGCTGACAACAGCTGTGTGTCCATCACCCAGCTCCTGCCCTTCCAGCCTGCTGGAAGGCAACAACACCTGGGGTCTCAAGGGGCCACTCAGGCTCCAGAAATGCTCTGTGGGTGGTATTTTTAAAAGCTCTTTTGGGGCTTGGAAAGACACTCTCTTTGGCTCTCACTGAAATCTGTGCTCTCAAGACAACTCATTGTTTTTTGAAAATTTGCCTTATATTTGGAGGTACAAGTTAACATAGCGATTCAGTTAATTTAGGAAGGGCCAAATATTGAAACTTGCTACTTGTTATAGTTGCCTCACAACAATCTCATAATCCCCAGGCTGATTGCTAGTGACAGTAACCTTATGTTTTCATCACATTCAGTAGCAGTAGACTGGTGGAGTTTGGGCCTGCTGTGATAAACTCTCTGGTTTTGGTTAGCAAAGTAGTACTAACTTGTTGACTTTTCTGACTGAGCATTAAAGACTTACTCAAGTATTTCCAACCAACAGTATCATTCACAACACCACATCAGGGAAAAAGCTCAATATGCTATAGATTTCTCTGGGTGAAAATTCAGTTTTTCCTTTGGAACAGCTCTAGACCAAGACAGAATTTAACGTGCATCTGATACTATTATATGTGGTTGTAAATGAATTTTTTTTCAAAAAGTGTCTAAAGGAGACTTTATCTGAATTCTTTCCCCTGCTGGTAGGTGCAGGTATTTAGCAGCACTGTAACAGTGTCTCTTTCCCTTCCTTCCAGATTCCTCAGGAGGTATGTAGTCTCTGCTGAAGACTTCCAGCCTCCACACGGGCACCTCCTCTTGCACTGGAGAATTTAGCTGCCACAATGACTTCTTCCTTACTAATGATAGATATCTCTTCTGGAGAGCTTTGCCCTTGAATCACTGGACCAATATCTCAAGCTCTGAATAACTGTTTTCAAGGGACTGGGGAACAAGAATTTATTACAGATGCCTTACTCCCAGTCTTCATCTCATTTATACTTGTTGGAATCTGGCTTCCAGGACGTTTGTACAACCGAGGTCAGGATTTGTCTGTTTAGCTCAGGTGAAGGCAGAGCAGGATCTCTGCACTGTAAAACTGAGAAAATGTAGCTAATATTGTTTAGAAGAAATGCCAAGTTTCTGTGGATCCGTTCCTTTTACAGTTCTGAGCTGGGGTTCCTGGTAATGAACAAGCCCTGCTCAACCTCCCCTAATCCCCCCAGATGTCAGTACTTGGGCAAAGAGATTTTCATTGCTGAAGAAAGAGACCCCAGGAGTGTCTGGCAGTAGGAATATCTGCTCATTTTTGAGGTCCAGCAGCCTACACTGCCAATTTTTCCTTGTCTTTTCAGCCCTTTTCCTCTCTTAGTAAATGAATGTGTGGTCATGTAGCAATTAACTGTGTTCTTTTAGTAGCCTTGCAAATGCAAAGGGAAAATGAACCTTATATACCTGAGAAGATATGGATCTGTCTTCTTAACCTTTGCAGTTCCACTTAGCTTAATATTGAGTGAGGGGAAAGGATGGGTGTGTTGAATAAATACCAAATGCAATCTTATGTCAGAACAAAAGAGGAAAAAACTACGTTTTTCTAGTTTGCAGCAGAAAATCTGAATGATTATACAATGTTTGGTAAGATTTTTGGGTGCTCTGGCCTTAGATAGTGAGAAACCTTATCCCTGCATCAGCCACACTGCATTTTTTGTGTGTCACTGAATCAATACTTTTGAAAGACATCTTTGTGGAGGAAAAGTCATGAATGGGAGTTTTATAGTGGGGATGTTGTTCTTACACTACTGTTCCTTCTTATGTTAGTGTTTTATTTTATGAACTGTGCAAGGTTTAACTTACTAAAGAGTATATTGGTATTAAGGAAAATTTAAGTACTGTTTTCTACAAAATCCAAATGAATATCCTTAGTATTACTAATAGAAGCTGGGTAAATCACCTAATGTGGCCCCAAAAGTCTCACGCTCGTGACTACTACTTTGTTCTGTTTACTATTATTTTTTGCCTGTTTAAAAAAACCAGAAACTACAATTCCTATGCAATTAGGAGGTTTATTCCATACCATAAATTGCTCAAAAATATTCTGAAAATTATATTTTTCCACTAGCTGCCTATGAAAGCAAAGAATGCTCAACACATGGAAAATTCACATTATAGTAATTTGATCAGATATGAGCACACATTATGTTGCTTTTAGTTATTTTAGGGTACCAACTGTATAGAGGCATGTGAAAAGATAATCTTTCAGAGGAAGATCCTTGCCCTTTCTAATCATCTGTCTGTTTCCCATGACAGAACCCTGGCAGGGTTTTTCTTTCGTGCCATCCCTCGCGGATTTATTGTTTTACGCAAAGAAAAGCTCGAGACAGCTTCGAAGCGCTGACATTGGGATGGGTGGCTGGCTTAGCAGGGAGCTGCCGGGGGGTTTCTAACCAAAGCACGCTCTCCACAGCTGGAAAGCAGCACAGATGTGCAGGCAGGCCGTGCTTTCTTCGCCAGGCACCAGCCTGCAGCGCGCACCGCGTCCTACGTGAACCTGCGCGAGGTGTGCGGGCGCATCACGCTGCCCCGCGGGCACTACCTCATCGTGCCCTCCACCTTCGAGCCCTACAGGAATGGCGAGTTCTGCCTGAGGGTTTTTGCTGAGAAGAAGGCTAAATCACAGTGAGTACCTTCCCTGAAAGCTCCCCTTCTGCTGGGGAGGCACGCCAAGGAGAAGGTCGTGTGTTGCACGCACATTTCCACAACCCGTTTTTTCCACAATGTACCACAGTGAATGCACATCCATGGCAGATGGTTTTTCAGAATAATGGCTCTTCAGAGGTGTCCACTAAGCACTCAGCTGGGAACAAGATCCCTCAGCTCTGTGAAGGAGGAGTTCCCACAATGAAGCAGTGCAGGATTTGAGACTATGATGATGATGAGATGGTTTTAAAAAGGGTTGTATCAATAGCACCCATTGTTGAAAAAACAAGAGTCTGGGTGGAAGACAAGAACAGAAGGCTTCATTTCCTATGGCAAATATCTTCAAAGAGTTGGGGCAGGCAGAGGTGGGATGTGGAGCATGGGAAGCAGGAAGTGTGGAGACTTGTTCTTTGCAATTATTAATACTTTATAGTTCAACAGCTTTTTTTCTTCTTTTTTTTTTTTTTTTTTTTTTTTTCTTTTGCTAATTATTTTAAAGCAAGACTTTAAAGTAGGCTCCTGATCTCTGGTTGTTTAATTTCTATCTTTTTTTTCCTCAGGATGATGGGTGATGAGGTGTCTGCAAAGCCATACGAGGTTAGATGCCCTAACTGGGCAGAATTTTCCTTCATAATGTGGGAGTAAATCAGGGGCAAGATTTTTATTTCTCACTAGAGCTGGGATTACAGAATGTTTTTGTGATGAGGAGAAATGTTTTTTCCCATGGGGATTTTTTACATTTGTCCATGTCTTAGTTTCACATTCATTTTTATGTACCTGGGCCATGTGGCACAGAAACTTTATCCATGTAGACTGAGCTGGAACACACTGAATTGTCCTTACCTCCAGCATGGGTAGGAGAAGGTGGGGAGGGCACATTTCAGTAGAAACAGTCTTTCTGAAGCCTGGGAGAAGCTGCAAAAGGATTCCAAGGAGCTGCTGGATTGCTGTGGCCAAGTGCAGCAACATTTTCTCTGTGGCTATTTTCTAAAACTGTCTTGGTAACAGAAGAAAACTTTCTCATCAGCCTTAGGAAATATTTGCTCTCAAACTAAGCCAGCCCCTGGCTGGTCATGATTTAAGTAGTGCCTCTGTTTTGCCATTGCTGCAGAGCACATGCTTATTTCCTGTTGCTGTAAATAAGCTCCTGTACAGCATCTTTACAATATCCACAGCTCACTTTCTAGAACCACCTTGTTAACCACTCTCTTGGCCATCCCTTTCTTCTAGCCTCATGTGGATAACAAAGATATAGATGATGAGTTCAAGACCCTGTTCCAAAAGCTCTCTGGAGAGGTAAGTAGATTAAAGTGAACAAAAAAGACCAAGACCTCTCTGTTATGATTATACAAATATTTGACTTGCCAATTCCTTTTACTGTCTGTTCAAAAAACCAAGTATTTCTCCCCTTTTATTATCTCACAGCTTCAGTTCAGTTTATTTTACAATAGAGAAGGTTTTCTACATTGTTCCTCTTATTGGTGTAAAATGTGATTTTTTTTTCCCCTTGGTAATGCAAGGCAGGGAATAACTTTGAAACTAGGGGCAATAGGAGTGAGGACTGTGAAAATATTATCCCAGGGTGAAATAAATTACCTGTGGAGTTATCATATAATTCTGACAATTGCTTGGCTGGCCAATTCCTTCCTTTTTGTTTAGCCCCAGGAATTGGGAAACTGTTGGCTGGGCTTTTTCTCTACTTAATGTATTTGAAAAACTGTATCTACAAAGCCCTGCTGTGTTAGCCTGTGGCTGTCATGTCAGATTTCCTCTTAATGAACATGTGGCCACTGCTGCTGGAGAGGGAAAACATCCTTTTAGTTAGGAGGATCTCTCTGAGTTTTGAGAGGGCAATTTTAGGATTGTTTGGTTGTGGTTTCCGTAAGCCCTGAAAATCTCAAATGTTTTCATGGACCTTTTTATTCAGTCAAACCTTTTAAAAAGTTGCCATTTACTTGATCATGTCACCATAACTCCTAACAAAACACTTATTTCCTGGCTGAATGTCTAGGAAATATGATTGGTTTTGAAGATCTTCTCCCTTTGATATCTGAGGGTAAATGTGAAGGGTTAGAAAAAAAAAAAAAGGGTTTACATGCCTTAGATTTGGAAAGAAAATAGTCTCTGGATGTCTGATAGCAAATCAATAGAGCTTGTTTCTCTCACAAAAAAAAAAAATTTTTTGTGTTAACATCTACAATATGTTTTGTTTTCCATCCAGGACTGTGAAGTGACTGCAACTGAACTTCAAAGGATCCTAAATCGGGTTTTGGCAAAGAGTAAGTGACATTATGTTCTTCCCAATGGATGAACAGAGAATGGGGTCTGTGCTAACAAAACCCAGCTCTGTCACCTAGGGTTGATGAAAAACTGAGTTTGTGTCTGGTCCCAGCTGAATTTCTCCTGGCTTGTTGAACCTCTAAATATGGGATGGAGTGGAAACACTGCCTGATGCTTCCCTTCCAAAGGCTGCCAGCAGATGTTCTGCAGAGGCACAACATCCCCTGGACTTTTCTGGGACAACCACCATGGGCAGTGTTATTAGGCTGCTGCATGACTTCTGTGGACAGATAGAGGCTTACCACCACCAAAACAAATAACACCCTCTCCACTGTGGAAAAAACAAAAGCCATATTAATCAACTGAAAGAACATAGTAGAAGAAATGTCAGAGCATTTTTTTGCTACCAAGATTTTAAGGTGGTTGATATCTCCAGCATTGTCCTCAGAAAAATATTTGTCTTAAACTATTTCTGACTTGGACTTTTATATTTCCTTTTTGTACAGGAAATGATGTGAAAAGTGATGGATTCAACATTAACACTTGCAGGGAAATGATCAGCCTTTTAGATGTATCCTTTGAATGTTATTTCACCTTGAAAGTTTCTCTTTTGCAAAACTTCCTGACAAGCTGGGTTAAGTTTACACTTCAGTTGTCCCAGCACATGGCTGGGGGCAAAAAATTCAGCCAAGCATCTCTATCAGCTCATGGTGGCAGAAACCTGAACCATTTAATCATCAGCTGCTCCTCTCACCACATTTCTCATTTCTTAAACTTTTTCCTGAATATAGTGGGGAGAAGAAGTAGGGCCTTTCTGCCTGGGTGCAGCTGTGCAGTTCCAGGTGCATACACAGCATGTTTGGCAGGATGCAGGTCCTGAGCTCATCCTCAGCTGCTGTCTCTGAGCCAGGTCCTGCTTGCAGAGCCCCGAGCTCACAGCAGCAGGGACAGGCTGAGCCTGCTCCCAGGGGGAAGGCTGCAAGTACCAGCAGTGCCTGCCTCCCTTCTCCACAGCTGGGAGGCACTTGGGAGCTTATAAGGGTTGAGTAGCCAAGGGAAAAGGAGAGGTCAGCTCCTCTGCCCAGGTTTGTGTAGCTAAAGGAAAAGGAGAGGTGTCCTGGTTTGGAGGACAGGTGTCTGCTATGAGAGGCAGGAACCTCTGTTTGAAATGGAGAATGTAAACCCCCTCCCTCCAAATTATTATAATTTTGAAATTAAGGGGCTCTCAGGCAACGATATGGGAATTAGGAATAACAGTTCTTTACTAGGAAAATTGAAATAGAAATACAGTATTGCAAAGAACAAACCCAAAATACTGACAGAGACAGAATACAACTTGACACCCTGCCAGTCAGGGTGTTGGTAGCAGTCCCATTAAATGGTGGCTGCATCCTCCTGCAGTGGCAGATGTGGTTCAGCTGAAGCAGTGCTCCTGCAGAAGGTGCAGTTTTCCTCTGAAAATCCAGGGATGATGTGGAAAGGTCTGGTGTTCCTCTGGAATCAGTGGAAAGATGGCTGCCTCAGTGTTTAAAATCTCAGTTTTTATCTAGGTGGGAAAGGCTTGGCTCCTCCCCTGGCTGGAGCATCTCCCAGTGGGATGATGGAATTTTATCAGTCATACAGTGGGACTCAATGGGCCAGCAGCAGATGATATCTTCCTGGAGGGAGGATGGGCTGTGGAAAAGATAAAGATGATTGCCCCACCTGGTTTTAAAAATGCCCATTAGCAGATAATATGTGCCATGGAGATAAGGGTCACTGCCCCACCCAGCTTCAACAGATGGGGATAGAATACACATTTCTGGCCACATCCTGTATTGTAACCTAAGACAAGAGGCCAGCACCTCTGCCCAGGTTTGTGTAGCCAAGGGAAAAAGAGAGGTCAGCACCTCTACCTGGTGCTCCTTTGCACTGGTAGGGTGAAGAGCCATGTTGTGAGGATCTTGCTAGTGTTGGTGTCATGACATGGCCATACTGAGGCCAGCAGGGATTCACTGGGGATCTTGTGGATAGCTAGCTGTTAGGAGAAGTGATGCCATTGCCCTACACTCCACAGGCTCCCAAGCCTAATGGGATAACCCAGTAAGTACAATGTCATGGTGTCCAAATGCCTGTTTCTGCATAATTTTCCATTGGAAGGGATGCTCAAGCCCTGAAGGACATGGGGGAAGACTCTCTGGGTTGTTACTGGACTATCTTCACTTGCAGCTCCTGCCTCTGGCGCCTAACAACTGCCTGCTGCAATGCCAGGCCCTTTTCCCCCTAAGGACTCTAATCTACTGTTAAGTGTACAAAATGTGAGTGCTTTTAATCATGCTTATATATTTAGCAATCCCATATATCATTCCTTGAGAGGGAAGATAGCCTAGAAATTCTTGGCATGCCTTTAGCCAAGCAAATGTGGAGCTGCAGGCATGTCTGTGGGAGATGGAGATGCATTACAAATGAGAGCTAAACTGGCATTAGCATGACACTGTGATGGGTGAGTTGTTTTCACCAGAACTGATTGCTCTCCAGTTTTGTTAAGGATAAAGGAATCCTGATTTTTGAACTATGCCTTAACATGGCCCAGACCGATGGGACCGGCACCTTGGGACTTGTAGAATTCAAGACACTTTGGATGAAGATTCAAAACTATTTGGTAACAACATTTCTGACTCTATCCCCTTCTCTCCCCCTCTCAGCTCTGAAGTACAGAGCCAGAAGTGAGATAGAGCTAAACCCTCCCATGCAGGTGTAATTGGAAGCCTTCCTTCCCAGGGCTCAGGTTTGTTCCAGGGTTCTGAAACACCTCTCAGTCAACAGGGCACAAGCAAATCCTCTTTCACCTTGGCCCCATCATTCTCCATAATTTGCAATGCCTTACAGAAAGACAGATTAACTCTCTTTGATTATTGGCAAAGACAGCTCTCTCTGCTGCCTGCTCTATTAAAGCTCATATGAACATATCTCGGCTGTTGCAATATGTTGCATTTCTGGCTGAGCATAAGCAAACACAAGAAACATATTTTTAGGAGCTACAAAAAACTGCCTTTGTATTTTTGAAATCTTGTAGAACTGCTGAATTGTTCTTCTGGTAGAGGATTTAACATCCCAATAAGTTCTCCCAGAATGAAGCTGTCTAAAGGAAGGTCAGATTTGGGCTCTCCTGGTGTGACCACCTGCCTTTCAGGCAAGCCTGCTGCCACCATACTTGATATTGTTCATCACAGAGCATCTGCCCTGGAGTCCCATGGAGAAATCTTGGGTTTATGAAGACCCAGCTCTGTCCTAAGGCTTGTCAGAAAAGCAAGCTCCGGGACTCAAATCCAGTATTAACTGTAGGTCTGGGTGGCTTCTAATCCTGGATAATAAACCTTCTGGCAGTAGGAGGCATCTGTCATCTTGTCTGTAATATTTAGCAAGATGGACTTGGTCTGTTGCAGTGTTTGCCAAATGAAAGGATATTTTCCTCAATGGCCTGTCTGCCACCACGTAATGTGAAGGCAGGCAAGCTGCCAGCCCATGGGAATGTTTCCCACTCTGCTTGGCTTGTCACTGGCTGCTTGAAATGATTTCTTGCTCATTAATGTTCTAAAGAGTAGGAGCTCGTGGTGGTGGGGACAGTCCCTGTCCCAGCCATCAGTGGGCACAGCAGTGACTATGTGAACACAGCAGAAGTGGGAGTGACTGTCCTGGCACTGCACAAGCAGGGAGGATGGAGGGCATGGGCTGCATGGTGGGCTCACAAACCAAGGTTAAAGCCTAGAGGAGCCCTCTGAGTGGTTCACTGTGGCTTGCAGCCCTTGGTGAGAGCTGTGTTACCAAATCTTCATGGCTGCTGTGAGCCAGCTGTGCAAGCCCAGCTGCCTCCCATGCCCACACCATGGCACTGCTGCAGGAGCACACAGTCGAGTGCCCTCTCCCACTCCCTCCTTCCCCTTTGCCACAGGCAATCTACAAGAAAGTGGACAGTGACTACTCTGGTACCATTGACTCCCATGAGATGAGAAATGCCCTGAGAGAGGCAGGTGAGTGTGCTGCTCGGGGACACCACTAGATCACCAAACATTGGGAGAACAGTGGAGGTTTTTAATGGTTTTTCTTCTCTCCTGTCACTAGATCACAGCGTTTCCAGCGATATTCTCCCTTTCTGACAGTCACACACTGCAATCCTTTTGCTGTTTCATACATCAAACCCCATCCTCTGTTCTGCACTATGAACCACTGCTACTTTTGTCCATGCTGTGACCATTGCTTATCCATCTGATTATTACTTGCTCTATTTTTGGCCTCATTATTTCCTAATCCAATTGTCTCTTTCAGAGCTATGCCCAAACCCTCTTTTTCCTTCATTTCCTCCCACCACCTTTCTCTCCTCTAGAGAAGGTGCAAGCCTTATCAAGGCATGCCCCAATGATGCCCTCTCTGATGCCTTCACTTTTGGAGCAGAGCTTGCCAGCTAAGGGGCATCTAGAGGAGCACTGGTTTTTTGATTTTTCTTGTGCTCAGTGGATTTCATGTGAATGATCCAGAGACAGAAATAGCATGAATATGGGCCTGAATAGAGCCCAATGTGTTATGTGAGCAATTGGCTCTGCTATTCAGCTGCAGTGCCAAGACTCTCTAATTAGGGGTTTATCTGGGGAACATAGGACTGGTTATGCTGCGAAAAAATGTGAAATATGCAGCCTGACAAAATGCTGTGGGAGAACTCTATGCCTCTCTTCACCCAGCACAATGGGCTTTGGAAAGAACTCACAGAGGTGGGTGTGGGAGGAACAGTCCTGCACTTCTGGGAGGCATAGCCCTGCCCTTCAACCTGTAGCTGCAGCAGTCCATGGGTAAGTCACATCCCAGACAGCAAATTCCCCTGCTGTGCCAGTGAGTCCTGTGCTCTCCTGGCCCCCAGGTTTCAGGCTCAACGAGGAGGTGCAGCACAGCATTGTGGCCCGCTACGCCTGCAGCACCAAGCTGAGCATCGACTTCGACGGCTTCGTGGGCTGCATGATCCGCCTGGAGACCCTGTTCAGTGAGTGCTCCAGCCTTTGGGGCTGCCTCAGGGGCTTGGTGTCCTCTAGCTGTGTCCTGGTTTGAAGGACAGGTGTCTGCCAATAAAGGCAGAAGCTTCTCTTTGAAGTGGAGAATGTAAACCCCCTCCCTCCAAATTATTATAGTTTTGAAATTAAGGGGCTCTCAGGCAAAGATATGGGAATTAGGAATAACAGTTCTTTACTAGGAAAATTAAAATAGAAATACAGTATTACAAAAAAAAATCCCAACCCTGACAGAGTCAGAATACAACCTGAAACCCTGTCAGTCAGGGTGTTGGTAGCAGTCCCATTAAATGGTGGCTACATCCTCCTGCAGTGGCAGGTGTGGTTCAGCTGAAGCAGTGCTCCTGTAGAAGGTGCAGTTTTCCTCTGAAAATCCAGTGATGATGTGGAAAGGTCCAGTGTTTCTCTGGAATCCAGTGGAAAGACAGATAACTTGCTCTTCAAAATCTCAGTTTTTATCTAGGTGGGAAAGGCTTGGCTCCTCCCCCTGGCTGGAGCATCTCCCAGTGGGATGATGTAATTTTATCAGTCATGCAGTGGGACTGAATGGCCCAGCAGCAGATGATATCTTCCTGGAGGGAGGATGGGTTGTGGAAAAGATAAAGATGATTGCCCCACCTTGTCTTAAAGATGGCCCATTAGCAGATGGTATGTGCCACGGGGGTAAGGAAATCACTGCCCCTCCTGGCCCCAACAGATGGTGATAGAATATACAGTTCTGGCCACATCAACCCAACACAAGCTGTGAGTGTGGCAAATTGCATGGCAAGGTCAGGGTGCCAGCAAAATTGTGTCAGAGGAAGCAGCAGAGAAACAGCAAAAGCCTTTCTGTCTGAATGGCCACGGGGAATAGGGGACATGTTTCCATAACACACCATTCTCTTGTGCTTTACAGTCACCTGCAACTTCTGGTCAGTGCTCTGGCCCCTGCATTGTCCCAGCTCTGACAAATGGGACCATTCATCACTTGCAGTCCTTACTCAGACCTGATTTACAGGTTTGTCCCCAGATCATGCCAGATGCCACCACATCAGATTTTATAGCTGTCCTGCTGCCAAGGCCCATTTTGCTGCTGTAGATCTATTCTACCCCATGAAGCAGCTTAGAAATTATTTGTAAAAAGAAAGAAGAACAGCTGTAATATTATCTTAGAGAACTAGTCTAAATTTCCAGCAGATCATGGCAAAAGGCCAGACATTTACATTTTGTCAGACAGTGATTCTTTACATGCAGAACTCCATGGTTTATATCTAGTTTTCCCCCCTACTATTCTACATTTCAGAAGTGTTCCATCTCCTGGACAAAGACAAGAACGGAATCATCCAGATCTCTCTGCCTGAGGTAAGGCTGGTCAGATTGAGATACCACCTGATCCAACTGCAGCAGTAGACCACACTAAAACACACTTATTTAAAATCACTATTATAAGTGATTTAGTTACCATTATAAGAGAAACATGGTAGTGATTCAAAGGGCAAGTTTGTTTATCTGAAAATGTTCTGCAGCCCACAAGGCCTGTCTGAATTAGTAGAATGAACTTTTACTTTAGATGAGCAAAAAAAGTAAATATACCTTCAAAACACCCAAGGCTGATTGAGAGGGTGCATTTCACTTTTTTTAGGGGGCAGTGGTCAATTCATTAGAAAACACACAGCAGGGAACTCTTTTCTGGCAGAGAATGTACTGATCAACCTGCCAGAATTAGAAGAAACCTTTTAAGATGCAAGGTCTTTTTTTTTCCCCCCACATTGTTTTTAATGCAGATTTTTCCTGTTGAAGCTGTTGTAAAAGCAATCAGCTTGAGCCTTCCCTTTGCAGAACACAGGTATATCTCAGGAAACAGCTGGAAGGAGCCCCAAGAGGTCCATCCAATTAGTCCTCTCAGCTGAAGACTGGCTAGAGGGGAGGATGGCTAGGAAGCCCTGTGACTCTCAGTCACAGTCAGTTAAATCTAGCTGAAATTGTACTTTGCATACTCCCACCCTAGAGTTTTTCAAGGTTGAAAGTTGAAGCTTTCTCCAGCTTGCCTTGCAGAATTTATCTTCCTTTGGTAGAGACCCCACTTGCAATGTTGGAGGCTGATCCTGGCAGTAGATTTCCCTGAAGTTCAAGAGCAGATGGATCTTACACATATAAAAGATTAAAATGCAACTCCAGCCTTTCCCAGCTTGCTCTCCCAGAGGCATGGAGGAGTGCCCCAGTGGCATCCCATAGTCCTGATGCCCTGACTCCTTGTTCTGTTTCTCCCTCAGTGGCTGTGCTGCACACTGGTTTGAACCACAGTCAATTCAGCAGAGACCTCTGAGGTTCTTCTGAGCATGAATCCGCTTGTTTGGCATCTCCTTGCTGTGAAAAACAGAAAGAGAAACTTGTTTTTATTCCTGCCAAGCTACTTCAAGACAACAAAAATGATCTACTGACAGTTATAAAATAAATGCATTTTTAAACAAACAAATAAACAAGCCCAGGACTGACCTCCTTCACTTTTTCTGCCCAAATAGTATTGCTCTGTGCCATGCTGAAATCTCATCAATTTTGACTTAGGATGGATGGGCCCAGGTGGCTGTGGTTTGACTTCTGACTGTGCAGCAAAGTTCAGCAGTGTTCAAAATCCTGGAAGGGATCTCCATTGCTGCAAAATCCAGCATAAGTTTTGCTCCATGCTCAAGAGCGTGGGCAAAATTTCTGTGGCTGTCCTGGCAACCTCCCTTTGCAGACAATTGTCTGCTTTGGCTGTGCCAAGTGTCTGCAGAAGCTGGGGCTGAGGAGCTCAGAGGCAGATGCTGAGCTGCTGGGAGCACAGAGGATCTGGGCACAGACACAGCCCCAAGGATTAACTGGGAATCAGGAAAATGTGATGGCACTCCTCCACAAGTCTCGGCTCAGTCCTCCAGGAGGAGGAAAGAGGATGGAAGGTCAGATGCAATTTTCTGCAGTTATTTCAGCTGAGATCTTCTCCTGTGAATGCTTGTCCATATGCATGCCCAAAGATGGGATTTGGGGGTTTAGTTTTATGAGTGACTGGAGCTCAGAAGCTCATAAAGGCAAGAAACAAAAAATGCACACATAGGGGGTCCAGGAGCCTGAGAAAGTGGGGATGTGCTAATGTGGATTGTGACTTAAAGAAGAAACTGCAGCTAGCTGGCTTCAACTATCTTAAACTTTGCACTGGCTCACAGTGCTATGCTTTCCTAAGACCTTGTAAAATATTTGTCCTCTAAAACAAGCTCCTCTCTACATTAAAGAGTAATATCATAGCAAGGCAGGCAAGATAATCTAGCACTCTAGCACTCTGACAATCAGAAAATATTTCTGGAACTTGCAGTAATGATCTGACAAGACCATTTATGTTGTGGTCAGTGACATGTCTGACACTTGCTCCCCAGGAGCAGAAGGAGTGCAGGCTGACGTCTGTGTCCTCAAGGCAGATGTAGGGCCAGGGCTGTCCCCCTCTTTCTCCAAACCTGCTGGTTCCTAAGCTCTTTCTTTGAGCAGGAAGAAAGCTGTTGTTTGGTTCCCATCTCTGAACCCAGAATGCCCTGTGACAGACCCCACACCTCACATCTCCCAGCATTTCTTCTTGCTGCTGGCCTCTGACTAAGAGGGATGCATGACCTGTGTCAGTGCACGACTCTGCCTTTCTAATTGATGCCCTCTGCCAGTAAAAGAGAAATAAATAGTTGGGTTGCAGGATAAAAGCAGCTGGAGTGGGAACAACAGGCTTTCCATGCTGTCCCTCTGCACATATCCCTGGCCATGACCTGTGTGCAGCTGTCAGAGGTTGCCAGCAGATTCTCCTGGCAGATTTTTACCAGTGTACCCCCACTTGCCTGGAAGACAGAGCTACCTGGGGCAAGCTGAGCTCTCCAAAACCACCAGAAAATTCTGGTGAATGCTCTGCCTGTTCAGTAGGATGAAGGTGTCCTTCCCTGCCCTACATCTTGAATATGTAACTTGTCTCCTTGCTAACTGTGCAGCGGGGTGAGCTGGCTGCTTGCAGCTTCAGATTTGCTTTCTGCTCACATGCACTTTTCATGAGTTAATTCCAATTATGGTCAGAGAGGCCTCTCTCCACAGGACTGGGAGAACTCAAATATATGCAGAAATCCATTGCATGCTTCCACTTCTTCCCCTTTAGCAGCAAGCCAGATGCCCCCTCACAATAATTCTCAGTTATCTCAATGGCTCTCACCCTCCTGCACAGGATGGGCAGAGTGCTGCACTCCATCTTCCTTTATCTTTGGAAAGCAGGCAGCTCCAGAGGAACCACCTCTTCTTTCATTTGTTCTTTGAGCACAGCACTTGGCTATCAGGTCTCAGAGAACAACTGCTCAAAAATAAGCCTTTTCATGGGATTGAATGTGCTTCTCCTTTTTACTTGACGTGCCTGCAAAAGATGATTACTGTCCACTTGATTTTCCTTCCCTATGCTGCAAGCTGGGCAAATGTCTGTGCTCATCAGTCCTCCCAGGTAGTCCTGATGGGGCTAAAATAGTTTTTGCCTAAAATGCCTGCAGCAGCTCCTGTGGAAGCAGTGGGGCATGGTTAACTGGGCCAGGGCTTGGGCAGCTGGACTCTGCACTCTTACACTCTGCATGCTGGCTGTGCTTCATTTTTGGAGCTGTGAAGAGCTGCAGCTCTCCTTAGATTTGAGTAGCTCAGTCATGGGGAATTACAATGCAGCAAGTCACAAAGGTTCATGAAGTTGTGATCCCTTCCCTGTCACAATGAAAACTGTGGTGTGTGGCATTCTCAGAACTTTATAGGTCTGGCAGGGCTAAAGAGAACCCCACAGAAACTCTGCCACAGCTTTCAGATCTTTCTCTCTCCACTTGCCCATAGAAGTGTTTTTTTCAGCACTGCAGGCTGCAGGTGAACTGGAAACTTGAACTCTGTACATTGTTCTGGTAAAATGAGATTCACATTAGACCACATTCAGAGTTCCAAATGCAGAGTTCCTTGTGCACTGACTGCTTTGTGGCTGCCTACAGAGGAGCTTCTCGTGGGTATAAATCCTACCCCATCAACATCTGACTCCAGCTTTGCACCAGAGTAAGAGTCTGCTTTGTGGACAGGACAACCACAGGTATTTGGGATTCTGCCTATGAGCTAGGAGAATTAAAAGAATCAGCCTTGGATGTGCAATTATCTGTCACCTGTTTATCCTCACAGAATGGGAGATTCACAGGGGGATCTCTCCACCAGTGCAGGCTAATGATCAGATCCATGGCTTATGAGTAAGCACAGAAGTTAAATTTACAAATTCCTTTTCAATCTTTCAGACAATCCTGCTGAACCTGACTCAATGGTGTGTTTTCCTTCTTCCTTTCCATACAAATTCAGACAACCAGGCAGGCCTGGAAGCACTGAGATACTGTAGGCACATTCTTCCTTTCCATGTTATTCAGGATGCATCCAACATCCCAGCCTGCTATTGTTATCCCAGGCTAAGCTTATAGACTGGAGATTCAAATTCTGTAAAAGCAGGTTTTTGGAGATTCTAGGTGCAAAAAGAACACAAATTCCAAAGTTTTTGAAGTTTCTACACCACTTATGATGTCCCAACTGATAGTTCATCTAAAAGCAGAGCCCTGCTCATGCCTGACAAGCTTGTTGCTATGGTGCCTGTCTCTCTCTGTATAACTGGCACGTACAGCATAAAATCCTCCCTTTCTTTAATACAGCAAATTACTTCACTTGTTACTGTTGGCCACTCATTAACTCCTTCCTCAGTCTTTGAAATCTGTGCAAGTCTTTGACTTGCACTGTGTGGGCAGGAGGGGCTTGGGGAGGGTTGTGTGCAAAGATGAAGTGCAGGCAGCAGAAAATAATGCATAGGAATGTACCTGAGGGATGGACTCAAGAAGTACCTGGACAAAAGCTGGAATAACAACCAGGAAGAAGCTGAATGAAGCAGCTTTTTTTCCATTCAGGAGCTGAACAACATCAGGAGCTGGAGAAAATGTATTCTTCTGTGACCCTGTAAGTTTCAGGGCAGAAGACACGCACACTCCTTCCAAAATACACAGGGCTGTCTTAGAAAAAACTGCTCTTTTGCTCTTTGGAAAACTCTGTAAAATATTGGTAGTTATGTCTATTCACTGCCTATGAGCATAAAAAACTACATTGTCAGCCCAAGGAGTGATTAAGGTGTTTCTTCTAACCCACCTTTTATCCATTAAAAAAAAAAACAAACCCACAAACCACCAAGCTCAAAGGTATTTTCTTTAAGTTCAAATTAGCTGGTGTGCTCCTTGATGTGTTCCCTCACCAAATTAGGTTTTCCTGGGCTAGTTTAAACTGTGTAGCTTAATCTTGCTCTTACAGACAAGATAACAGAGAGGGCCTTCTTCCAGTGTCTTAAAGCATTTCAGACTCCCCTAAATTCCCATATCCTTTTTGATAGTCTCTCTCTTATTCTCCTAAATGCACAGATTGTCACATTTTTATCTCTGCTGTATGCTTCTTTTCAGCTGATACAGTGAAATGTTTCAGTGCTCCTTTGTTATACATAAAAACCACTGAGGCTGGTTTTGAAGGGGAACTTTCATTTTTGCCCTCAGTTGCTCAGTCCCTGCCAGTGAAGACACAAGCCACAGCTGGATACCAGGGTAAGCACCACAAATCTTCTTAAAGGTAGGTCCTCACTGTATCATGGATACATGGGCACAGTAACCACTTTTCAGTGTGAGTGGGTGTTTTCTCTGTGTTTTACTCAGCCCTGGGGCTCCATGGGGACACCACTGAACTTCCCACCACAAACAGCACTGCCCTGGCAGTGGCATCACAGACTATGAAGAGAAAATAAACAACAAACCTCCTTGCCATTGAGGATCTGTATTTAGACACAGAAACTGGTTTATTTCTAAACCAGTAGCTCTCATTGCCTTTAACACTTCTGAAAGCAGTCAGGCTGCTTGTTTGTGTGATGAAGTTTTCAAAGGAGAAGGAGAAAGGGCCAAAGCAGTGTGACATTGTTATCATGGTAAAACCATCAGTGGTCTCTTTAATAATGATGGGCATCCTTTTGCCTTAGCTATAGACAGCATGGGATTTGGCATTTCCAGAGATTTCTCATTTCTCTGCCTTAGTTTCTCAACACACCTTTAGCTGATTAGCCAGCATTCCTAGGGCAGTTCTTGGGCATAGATCTCTGGATACCTGGACTTCAGTGTTACTGATCTTTAATGTCATCCATGTAGGATTGATCAGGAAAGAAAACATTTATTCTAATTTAAAGATCTTTATTTGGTAATTGATATGAGTAGGATATCTGGCACAGTCACTAAGGCAGCCAGCTCAAAACTGTGTGTGTTTGTGTTTGTAAAACTGGTGTATTTATAAAACTGTGTGTGCTTGTAAAACTGTGTGTGCTTTCCCAAGCTGTAATCACACTCTTAGACCACTGTGCAAATTTGCCCAGTACACATACCAGAGCAGGTATGATCCCTTGGGAGTTTAAAGGAGCTTTGTGACCAACACAGTTCATTTCAAATTGTGTTTTGCTATGTTTTAAAAGATCACCATACTTGCTTATTAATTTGCATGGAGTTGGAGCTCAGGAAATGTGGTGCTTGTCAAACTGGGATTGATGACTGGTGGTGATGGGTGCTGTGGCAGGCAGTGGGGCATCCCACAGAGTCTCTGTGTTGGGATGCAGCAGCATTCCCAAGGGATATTCCAGTGTGCAGGTTGGTGTCATATGAAGGATGCTCCCATCTGCCTTGAGTGAAAGAATCTTTGCTGGGGAAGCTTCGCCCGGCAGATGGCAACTGTGAATACAGGAAACTAGAAAAATGTTCTCAGTTTCAGAAAGAATCTACATAGAATTAATTAAACAGAAGGAAAAAAAAAAAAAAAGGAGATTAAAGGAAAAATGAGAAAATCATAAAGTACCAACCTAATTTGACCTCTAATTTGTAAAGCACCTTTAGCCAGAACCCCGAGAGAAGGAGCTCTCTGAAACAGCAGTAGTAAACTTAATAATAATGAAACTGATTCCAGCAGAGAGTGCCAGCTTTCTACATGTTAATTTAATTTGAACTCATCTCAGTTTTGGGCTGGGATTCTTTTGTGTGTGTGTGTGCTTTTATACATGCTGATAATGTTTGAATTGCAGACATGCTGGTCTGGTGCATGAAAGCTTGAACGAGAAATTAATGAAATTTTAGTGTCCAAGCTGACTAGAGTACAAACAATGAACAAGTTTTATGGAGAAAGAAAATACAATTAATATCAGAGTTTACACCTTGCACTCTATGATGATACCAGTAATATGAGTAAGAAGAAAAAAAAAATCATAATTTTTAAAATTATGTGGGTTATAATTATAGGTTACCTGGCACTGGCAGATTTAATTTTGCCTGACCTCATAAAAATCCTTGAGCCACTCTCTCCACAGGATGCAAATATTATCCTAGTTTAAAGGATATCTCCCCTGAGTACCTGATATCCTGCCTCCATTCTATGATATAATGGAGCTAGGTAATGATGATACCCTACTGTAACTAGGAATGTACATTTCTTTTAACACAAGGTACATTTTGTGAAAAACATATACATGAGCATGTCTTGAATAATCACTGTGTTTGTCAAACCATGGTATTGCTTCTCTGGGTTGCTATACATACAACAGATGAAATTTCCTCAGATACCAGGAGAATGGTTTTATATTTCATCTTCCTTTTCCTCTGAATGAACTCTTCTGTTGGGGGACTCCTGGGAGAAAAAAGGTAAGTAAAATACTATCAGCCAGGTCTCATTCATTTCATTTAAAAGGAGCTGGTAACACAGTGATAGCTGGCTTGAGGATACTTGAGGATGTTTCCATCCCTAAGCACAAGATCATTTCATGGAGGGATGGAGACAGCTAAATCAGAACTCAGCTAGAGGAGGAATGATTCTGGCTGGACTAATGAGGTTCACTGCATTGACCAGAAAGTCTTCAGTGTATTTTGATATTGGTTCTGATAGGCTGAAGTTTTCTGCATTTTGTAGTAAATTATGCTCCATGACATAGGAGTGGTCAATAGAGAAATCTGGGAATACAGCTCATTCAGAGGCACTGGAAAACCAATTATACCACCAGCAGATCTCAAAAGTACCACAGAGCTAGACAAGCCTGTGCTGCAATATGCCTTCAACCTACACTCCCTATGTCTACATCTAATTTATTTTCTTAATTGCATAACAGTGCTCTTCCTAAATACACTGGGGAACCTCTCTTGGTTCTTTATCTATTGCTCAGATTATTCTGGCTGTCGTTGTATCAGCACGGTCCCCAGCCTAATTTTGTGCCAGCCCTCACAGACTGCTTGGAGAATGCTTGGCAGAGCCTTCAGCTGCTGCAGGGACATCTCCCAGCCCTCAGTCACACAGGTTAGGGCCACTGAAGCCATGGGACTGTTGTGGAGACACTGACTGTGTGATAGAAGGGCATTGTTAACATCTCCTGTGAACCAGAGCCAGAGGAAGCCTTTGGCAGTGCACATCCACAGTTTCAGTGGTCCTACAATACCCAGGAGCTACACTGTGTGTTCTTCAGTTCCATCTAATTTGGGGAATGACTAAGCCTTTATCAGTAGATGGCATGCTCCTGAAACCAGGAGCAAAATCACCCCCAAGTGACCCGACAGACAGAAGGAACCTCCACCTCCATTAATCCCACCACTGCAACTGGAATGCACAGGGGTGAAGGCAGGCACACAGCAAAACCACACAAGAGTAATTACAACCAGCAGTAAAAAGCCAAGTAACCCAAAATCCCAGTGTGAGGAGTCTGGTGGCCCAGGAGTATCATGTTTCATCTTGTTTTTCCTGACAGGGTCAGGATTAAATGCTTGAGAGAAGGTGTTTCTTGTTGGGACTCAGATGTTTATTTATTCTTATCTATATTACAGTGAGTTCTACAGCACTTCTAGCTAACAAGATAAAAATGGAGATGCATCTCACTCTCTGCAAGGCCTTTTAAGGGCCAAGTGTCCCATTAAGAAAGGCCACCTAAATTATTTTTACTTTTAACCCAATAACAAACCACCCATGGCCTGCAATGCGGGGTTTTTTTCTGTCCAATTACATATTACACACTTCCATTCAAACTACACACCCGTGATCCCAATTCTATCATTCAATTTTGGAAACCTTCTCCATGGCCTCAGGTCAAAAGCAGTGCTTTCTTTCTTGGGTGTCAGTGTCTGTCAGCACAGAAAATCTAAAATTCTCAGTTTCCAGGGTTCCAGCAAGGGAGCACACATCCCACTGCTGCCAAATACATCTGCCAGGTAATGGTGCACTTTCCCTTTCACTCATACTGAAGTTGAATTCCTTAAGTGTATTCCACATCTTTCAATGGCACCAGTGTGCTTTAACACAACATTGGTGCATCTGGGTTTCCACCACTCCTGGCAGGTAGCTGGAGTCTGCATCCTTTTGGCACTATCCCCACATTTTGCTGAAACTGGCCAAGAATTTAATAGTAATGTTCTGTAGATTTTGTGTCTCTTTTCCTCCTTTGTTTTCAAATTTTGTAGAACCTAACTTCTTAGCCAATGGGTTTGCCAGGAGCTCTCTCAAGAAAACATCTGCTGTACTCCAGGAGAAGATGTTCAATAGAATACTGAAGTAACACACTTAGATCTGATCAAAAGAAATAGATTTTTAAAAATTCCAACTAAAATGCAGAACTTCTTGTAACTGGATGTTGTTGGTCTACAGCATTTGGCAAGATGAGAAGAGGGTTCAAACATATGCATGGACAAAAGGGCAATCAGTGGTTTGTTTCAATCTTTATTGCTAAACCACCTTTTGAAAAATTACAAAACTTCACAATTTCAGGCTTTGAGCTGACCACTAATATTAGAGATTGAGAGCAAACCTGCTGTGAAGATTAAAATAACTCTCCATCTGTGTGGCTGCTCCAAAACACTCAATCTTGGACACTTTGAGACAGGATTGTCCACTGGATTGACCAGAGATCCCTTCCAGGAGACCAGTGCTTGCTCCAGGCTCCCTCAAATAGCCTTGTCCCCATGTGCTGTGCAGGCACCACCAGCACTTTGAATTTCACCCCTCTGGGTTGCCAAGAGCCTCCTGTCAGCTTCTGCTTGAGGAACTTGTGCCCTCTCAGAAAGATGTCACTATTCCTCCTTCTTTTGCTGCTTTTACTGCACCTTAAATAATTGCTACAAAGTCATATGTTTATTTTTTCTGTATAGATTTATAAGGTAATGGAACTATGAAAGGTATTTGCAAAGCCCAGTTCTGGCCAATTACTGAATTGGCTGAAGTATTTTTTGGTTAGTAACAATTGCTCTAAAGCAGAAGACAAGCTAGAAAGGCTTTTAGTTTTAGTTTAATGTGGTTTTTTTTTGTTTGTTTTTTTGTTTTTTTTTTTCCCTATAAAACGAACTTACAGTGGACTTTTGGGCACTAAGACATATAGCAAAATTATTTCATATAATCCTGGTCTCTCCCAGTTATTAATTGAGAATAACCTCCCTGGGTCTCTAGGGCTCCTTCAGGAAGCACAGCATGGGGAGAAACCATGGCTCTGATTTTTAGGTCTGATGATAACAGTGACTATAGACCCCAGATCAGCTGAAAGCATCCCTTCCTAACTCCTGTTTTCTAACAGCTCTAGAAGATCACTTGTGGGATGAATAAAAAACTACTAGAATTTAAAAAGCTATCCTGACAGGGATCAGTCCCCAGAGGGTGCCCAAAGGGACAAATATATCTGTCTGCAAACATGCTTCTTAGTGATGATGGTACCCAAGCTGTAATGCTTCCTTTTCATCTAGCCCTTTTAACTCACTCCCAGCAGCATAAGGCTTTGGCCTGAGATTTTCCCTGTCATCCATTCCCACAACCAAGATCTGTGAGACAAATCTGCTCTCAAATTGGATAAGACATGTACCAGGTGCTGCACCTATGAGCACTGCACAAACAGTGAAATCCAAAAATTGCCTTTCAGCACAGCCTGATTAAAACTAGTATAAAACAGCAGCAAGGTTTGACTGAGCCTCCAGACCCATTTTGTTGCTTTGGGATCTCTCTTGATATGTGACAGTCTGCTGGAATTGCAACACCATGCATCTTGGTGTTGAGGTTTAGAAGAGAGTCCTCTTTCAAAAAGGAAAAGCTCCTCTTCATGCAGGCTGGCAGAGCCCTGTGTCTTCAGTTACCCAAAATATCCTTTTAAAATTATATGCCCAGTTCCCAGGTGAAAAAGTTCTTAACTTTCTCAGTGCCACCCATCAGCCTGGGCAGATGTCCCAGACCATTGTGTTGAATACAGGTTCCACCAAACAAAAGAGGCCCCAATAGCTTTTCCCAGCCTGGACCCTGAGTGGCATCTTTGCTCCAAGTGAATTTGCAGTGCATTAATGTTTGGGAACTCAGTACTTTATTTCCCTGGTGATAAAGAAGGGGAATAAAATCTGGACCACACTTTTCAGGGTTTAAAGGAGTAACAGGAATACAAGACAATAAAACATGAGTTATCACTGAAGCCACAAGCTAGGCTCTAATAAAAGCAAAGGTCAGAGCAGACAATAAAACAGTTCATTCTTTCCAGTTCAGATTGGGAGGGTGCTCTAATCCTCAAAACAACCTTGTTGAATACACTCACATATGCCAGTGTCAATGGCTATCTCTAAAAATAATAATTATGATTCATTTTAGTTTTGGACACGAACTTTGACTATGAGGATCATGACTCAACACACAGGGAAGAGTCAAGGGGATGTCACCAGTACCTACTCAGAGGAAGGAGTTAGTATCACTTATTTTCAAAAGCATTTTCAAGGCTGGATCTGTTTAACTGCAGAGACCCACTTGTGCATGGCAGGACTGGTGAAAATGAAAACGTGCCAGCTCCTTTTGGCAGGGCCTGGGTGTTTTTAAGCAGAGCTTTTCTGGAAATTTTCTTTCCAGCTCAGTTGCTCCTAAGCAGAGGAAAGCTCCAGCTCCCCTGGGGTTCTCTGGGATGTGCTCCTGCCTGGCTGGGACGTGGTGCTGCTGGGGAGAGATGTGCTGCCTGGGAGCTCAGAGCAAGCTCCAGCAGAGCAGAACCAAGGGGAAAGACCCTCACAGGGATGCCCACCCCATTTTAAAGGTTCTCTACTGAGAAACCTGCTTAAGAAACACGGCCAGAATGAGCAAAAGGTATAAAAATCACAGAAAAGTGTTGCAAGTGTCTCTTCTCCCAGAGAGGCTTGAGGGACACAGTCTGATCTACCCTTGCTGTAATGGTCTCACTTTGATAGTCGAAATTCCAGTTAACACATTTTTTTTTTCAACAGGTAGAATTTATTATGTCCATTTCTATCCTATATGTAGCACCTTCTGTCTTTAAAGAAACATGGACAGATTGCAAAAGCTCCTAGGTATTGATTTTGTTCACACTAGACTTTAAATTTGGGCTGATTTCTGAGCAGAATAAAGAATACTGTGAATTTGTTTTAAAAGTAACTCCACTGAAACACACTAAATTTGGTAGGAGCCATTTAAAAGGTAACATAAGCCTTTTTGGATTTTATAGAAATACATATCCTTTTCTCTTTAAGAAAAAGAATTGGAATGATGTCTGAAAAATCAATTAGAATAAAGCAATGCCCCTGGCTTTCCAGATATCCTTTACACCTTTTATATCCTTTCTATCCAGCCAGGAAGAGATGCCCCTAACTTCATATCCAGTGCAGCTGTGCTGCCAGTGACTTGCACCAGTGCTGGAGCTGCCTTACAGAGCTGAGTCCAAAATCAACTGTCAGCACAGGATGGATCCCAAGTATGAGCCAAATCCCAGCTCACATCAACTGCTTTGATGCAAACCTCTAGCCAGGGACAAGCTTTGGGTGAGCCCTGGCATGGGGGAGAGGAATTTTGTGAATGCGACCTGAACACTGCAAGATGAAGCTCAGTTGGGTAATTTTAATGAAATCTTGGAGGCTGGAAGAGAAAATTCAGGAGGTGTTTAAAGAAAGTGCTTCTATTTCACACTGTGGTGTGGCAGCTGAAATTAAATTCTGATTAATATTGTACAAAAGCAGTAGTAAGTAACTGTACTGACCTTTGATTGTCAGTGCTTTTTTAATACATGCCAGAGGTCAAAGGAGTAAAAGACCAAGGAGATATGGCCAGGGGGCATGATGGGGGGAAAAAAGGGAAGGGGTATTAATGTAATACGTGTGGCATGTGCATGCCTGCTATTTAACTGCAGTTCCTGCCTGCTTCATCCCCTCAGGCAGCCTGAAGCTAATAATCCTGTCATCTGGAGAGAAAACAAAACACTGATCATCACAGTTTCACAAATAAGTAATTTTAAATTAATTCTATCACATCCTAATAAGACCAGCTCTGATTGTCTCCTATCTTATCTTGGATTACTTTATCAGCACTGAATATATTAATTTTGCAGATAAACCTGGGAATGCTTGAGCAGCAGCCAATGCTGAGTGTCTCTGTGTCACTGCCTGCACCTCTCTGACCTCCTGAAGTCCTGATGAGCAAGGCTCACAATGGAGGGAAAGCCAGGGAATTTCTCCCTTTCCATTTAGCATTGCCTGATGCCACCCCACAGCTGCACACCTCCCCCACTGAAGGTTATTACAGCCACCTCAGCTATTCCAGATTATCCCAAGGTTCAACCCAAATGCAAACCTGGAGTTTGTGACTCAGCTCTGCTATGTGCAGCTATGCTCCAAAGCAGCTGCCTCAACCATTGTGCTAAGCCCAGAGTCTGTTGGATGACAAAGCAGCCTCTATATTTTGATATTCCGATGATATGAATGGCACTGACAGGTGGGAGAGAGGAGAGTTGTAGCAATGGAGAAGAACCAGAGCGGGCAGAGGGAGACCTTGGAAAGCTCTCAGCCTGCCTCTGCAACCTGAGAAATGATCTTTCAAAATGCTCTTTTTGACAGAAAGTGCCTCTGTGTTGAAACAAATCAGGCTTACTGCATTTTCAGTCTCAGAAGAGAGCTGAAGCAGAATGGGAATATCGATGAACTGATGCAATTTCTTCTTCCTTAAAATTTTAATTTACAGGAAAGGTGTTTGAAATCAAAACATTGACATGATTTTAATATAATCTTCAAGGAAAAACCACTTGTGGTTTTGCCTTTTAAACAATAAAGGCGAAGCAAGGATATTCAAAGTAATGGTAAGTCTCTTAGGCCAGCAAAATATTTCCCATCTGGCCTGGCATGCTACAAACTGGGCACAAAATTCAGTTTTGGAACAAATGGGGGCAAGTAACTGCTATCACAAGCTGTGTAGGAGACAGTACATTACAGCAATCCTTCAGGTCACACTTTGAGTCCATGCAAGAAGGATTTTCTCCCTTCAAACCATTAATCACGCTGCTGATGAGCTCCAGGAGAAGCACAAGGTTAACTAATGTTCCCCCCTTTTGCAGACGTTTTTCTTTGAAGGGAGAGAGAGTGGCAAAGCTCAAGAGGCAGGAGTTCAGAAGGAGCTGCAAGAATCAGACCGATTAACACCCTCCTGCAGTCACATTTTCACCCTAGGAAAATGAAACATTGCTCAATTAGCAATATTTTATCACTTGTATTATAAGAGATCTCCTCTCTCAACAGCTGTTTATATTTTTTCCCAGTTAAAGTTACCTCTATTAAAGAGAAATAGACCAAATGACTTAATTGGCAAATGTTATTATATGTTTTCAAAAGGTTTGATCTGAATTCAAGGCTGGTGGGAGCAGCAGTGAATGATAGACTTGAGGCTCCAGTCAAAGTGGATAGTTTCTAGTGAGTGCTCAGAGAGGCAGATGTAGCAGGATGCTCTGTCTGGAGTGGAGGGGGAAACAACTCTAACAATAATACCCTGTTTGCAAAGCTATCAGCAGTGGAAGGAGAAGGGGGCTGGCACACTGCTTTTGGTGTTGAGTGATGCTGTAAACAGCCTGACTCATCATTCCCAAAGATAAACATCCTGATACTGAGGTGAAGATGTGGCAGGCCTGATAAAGTACCTGATATAAAGGGACAAGCAAGTGATACTGCTGATAACTGATCTAAAGATGCTGAGCTGACACAGCTGGCCTGGAGACATATGATGGGCAGAAAATCACTTTATATGTTAAAAACCCAGTCCCACTTGTTAACAGCAGTGTCTTCACAAAACCATAGAATGGTTTGGGCTGGACAGGACCTTAAAGATCATCCAATTCCAACCCTCCTGCCATGGACAGGGACACCTTCCACTGGGCCAGATCACTCAAAACCTCTTCCAACCCAGCCTTGAGCACTTCCAGGGATGGAGCATCCACAGCTTCCTGGGCATCCTCTGCCAGGGCTCACACCTTCTAACATGCTCCTTCTTGGAGTGTGCTTGGAGATTCCTCCCTGGAGTGGGGACATCCCTCAAGGTTTCTCCTTGAGGCTGAGTGAAAGAGATTTGCCTGCAGTCACTGGCATGGGTGAATACCATCAATCCCTACTTAATAATTGGTTTTGCTTGCTGCAGTATGATTGCTTCAATATTGGTTCAAAATTGTGTACAATACTAATAGTTATAGCTTCCTCTACTGTGTAAATAATTTTGATTAAGATCTTTTGGTCTGTAGCATCACAGAGGGTCTTTCCATTATTATTCTCCCTGGGCCACATAGTTTTCATGTGCTTTTATCTTTTTTTTTTTTTTTTTTGTCAGAAGCAGAGAGAGTTTCGTTCTTGCAGCTTGAATCTGGACTCTGTATTCAAACCACAGTGATTTTGAGAAGAGTCTGAGGGCAAGATGTGCATCACTGCTGCTCTGGACTGCTGCTGGTGGCATAATATGGTGTCTCTCAGGGGGACTCTGAGCACATCACGTTTGATGCTTGTGTCTTTGGCTCTTTTCAGCAAAATGGGTTTTCTTTCCCCAGTGGGTATCAGACACTGCACTGGTGCTGGCTGGCCCCAGGTTCTCCTGGGGAAGTCCTGTTCAGCTGGAGGGAGCAGCTTGTGTAGGGATTGACTTCAGCCCACCCCCAAGCTAAAACACAGGCAGCTCTATTTTAATGGTTTTCTACAAAATGCTGCATGCGACCCCTTAGTTCATGAACTTCCTTGAAAACAGTGACTGTATTTGGATCTTCTTGTAAGAGAATGAGGCTTTTGTGGCTAGACTAAGGAAGAGACCTGCTCCTAAGCCTTGGTGAAAAATACTTTGGGAGGGCTGCTCACAGGAGACATCCTGGCAGCTCAGACGTGGGTAGTGTCATAAATAAATGACAGATAATTTGAGAAGGGGAAAGATGAGATGAGAAAGTGTAAGGAATAATAATCAGAAGTTTAAAATCCCTAAGGAAAATATCAAGTCAATGTTTAAGGTCAGAGTAATTCTATTTTTCAAGCCAAATCATTGCCTTTATTAAGAATAAAAAGAAGTGATAATGTAAATGTCTTGACACTGTGTTTTTATTTCAGGCTTCGTATAAATACTTATATAAATCACTGTCATTCAAGTCCCTCCTGTATAGATCAGACCCATCTTTTCCACATTGTTTCTGTGCTTTTTCCATTTCTATCACATCAGCCCATTCTGACCTTGAGCAAGTCTCCCCCAGTATCTCTGTTCCCTTTCTGTAAAATGTGGGTGATAGTACAGTAAGCCTGCAAGGAAAAAATGCCCTGGAAGTACAATTCATAGTGGGTGCTGTGTACATAGCTCAAGGAAATAAGCTCTCAAACACAAGGTGAACCAGGTTTCCTCATAAACAGCTTTGATGAGGAGTCAACCTAAAATTTCTGTTCCCCTTGCCCTTGGCTTTTTGGGGTGTATCAAAACCACATTCCAGTGAAGGCCCCTGGGGCAATAGGCAATGCAATGTGGCTGGGGGATCACAGGGTGCTGGTTCAGATCAGTGCCTTTACTGTGTAGGGCTGTCTGCCAGCCAAAGGCTCCCCTCTTCCAAGCTCAAATTAACTTAATGTCGCTCAGCAATGCCTGCTCTGCATGCATCTGCTGCTTCACCTCTCATGTTCAGCCTAAAAAGGGGTCCTGGTTTGAAGGACAGGTGTCTGCCAAGAGAGGCAGGAGCCTCTGTTTGAAATGGAGAATGTAAACCCCCTCCCTCCAAATTATTATAAATTTGAAATTAAGGGGCTCTCAGGCAAAGATATGGGAATTAGGAATAACTGTTCTTTACTAGGAAAGTTAAAAATGGAAATACAGAATTACAAAGAACAATCCCAAAACACTGATGGAGTCAGAATACAACCTGACACCCTGTCAGTCAGTCAGGGTGTTGGTAGCAGTCCCATTAAATGGTGGCTGCATCCTCCTGCAGTGACAGATGTGGTTCAGCTGAAGCAGTGCTCCTGGAGAAGGTGCAGTTTTCCTCTGAAGATCCAGGGATGATGTGGAAAGGTCTGGCTTTCCTCTGGGATCCAGTGGGTAAGGGCTGCTTTGGTGTTCCAAATCTCAGTTTTTATCTAGGTAGGAAAGGCTTGGCTCCTCCCCCTGGCTGGAGCATCTCCCAGTGGATGATGTAATTTTATCAGTCATGCAGTGGGACTCAATGGCCCAGCAGCAGATGATATCTTCCTGGAGGGAGGGTGGGTTGTGGAAAAGACAAAGGTGATTGCTCCACCTGGTTTTAAAGATGACCCATTAGCAGATAGTATGTGCCACGGAGATAAGGAATCACTGCCCCACTGCTTCCACAGATGGGGATAGAATACACATTTCTGGTCACATCCTGTATTGCAACCTAATACAAAAGGACAGAGCCTGCACGTCTTGTCAAATGTTTGCTCTAGTGTTCACTGTCACATTCTTGGAGAGGCTTGGGGAAAAAAAAAATCCCAACAAATACAAAAAATTAAGGCCAAGATCACCAGGCACCCTGAACTTACAATTGTAATTGATAAGAAAAGGAGATCCTATGTTCGTGGAGATTCTGGGAATACCACAGCATGTCCTGGAGACATGAAGGATATGAAGGTGATTGGAACTAGGATACAGTAAAGGAAATCCTGCTTTCCAAACCTGATAATCTTCTGTGGTGCAATGTCTGGGCTGGGACATGAGGAGAGTACAGTGTTCATTGTCCACTTCAGGCCTGTCTGCCAGAACCTCCTGGAGAAGCTGAAGAAATGTGGGCAGGCTGAGCAGAATGGGAGGTGGTTTGAAAACTGGCTGAGTGGCTGGGCCAAGGTGGGAAAGAGAGGAGCTGCTACTCTGCTGTGTGTCCCTCTGTCCTGAGCCCTGCCCGAGAGCTGTGGGTGCTGAGTGGCAGAAAGAAGGCAGTGGGGCAGGAAGGAGAAGAGGAGGAAGGCAACAGCCAGGATGCCTCTCAGCTGTCCCTGGCTGTGCAGAGCTGATATATGGCCAGTGAGGTGAGCTGCTGTGGGAAGGAAGGAGAGTTGTTAGGATACTGCTGGGAGTCAAGAAAGCAGCCTTTTCTCAGGCTGCTCAAGGACAAGAAATTATAACAATGATCAAACACCTGCTGGAGATGTTGGCAGAAAGCATGTTTTCAAAGAGGTGTTGCCTTCTTGGACCAATGAGTCTTTTCTGTTCTGTTTTGCACATACTACCCTATATAAATGTAGTGTTTCTTTAAATAAAGCTCTCTTTTGCTTCTCCATTACACAAAGGTCTTTGCTGCATTATCCTTTCTGCCACTCCTGTAGCCAAAATGCAACAGAAGAGAGAGTCCAGCCATGTCCCTCAGAGAACACAAAAGGTTGGAGACCCACCAGGAACAGCAGCACAGCCTTGGTGGTGGTGCTGGAGGAAATCTGCCTTGGGGTCAGAGAGCCCCAGAGGCTGGGGTGGGTGGCAGCTCCCCAGTGCCCTTTCTGATGTGGGGCTGCTCCCTGAGCACAGCCTGCTGTCTGCAGGGTGATGCCAAGCAAAAGGGCTCTGACTGCCCTGTCTGAAAACAGGGGGAGTCTTGCTGCTTACCATTAGAATTTTGGAAAAAAGGCAGGGTGGGTTTTTTCTCCTGAGCCAGCACATCTGCAGAACTGAGGGTGGTGCTGCTGCCCTTCGCCCAGAGGAAGTCAGTGCCCGTCATGCTGCAGCAGGAGAGAGAGAAATCCTTGGGATTCTTTGGGAGTGTTGAGCACTCCAGCAGCTGCCTGCTTCAGCTCTGTCCTCAGAACCAGGCAGATGGGTCCCTGCTCCCCAGCTGAAGCTGGGAGGAGCTGTGTTCACTTCTCCCCTGAGTGTTGTCATGCGGGGACAGACGGATGGTGGACATCTGGAAGAGTGAAGGCATCCACTGGACATGGCTCTGTGGGGACAAAGAGCTTGGAGGAGAGCAGGCAAGGGCTGGACTAGGCTGTCCTGGTCATGTGCCAGCTCCAGTAGCCTCCAGGCCACAGGCATGGTTCCAGCTGCTGGCTCTCTGGTGCTCCAGGGCTCCAGGTGCAGCCCTGGGCAGGGCACAGCTGGGAGCACTGCCTGGTTGTCTCCACTGATGGGCTCTTGCTCTCCTTTCTTTTGCAGAGGGAGGGATCAGCAGGAGGAGGAGAAAGGGGCTGCCCTGGCCCTTTGCTCTGTGGTGGAGCCTGGAAACTGCCCAGGCTGTCAGAGATCAACTTCCACATGGGATGGTTTAAAATATTCCCCCCCCAATGATGCATCCACTGTTGATCACACAGAACTGCAACTGGAAGATTTCATTTTGCACAGAATGACTTGACTAAATGGTTTGCTGTCTGCAGAAATGTAATTTTAGAAAGGAGCTTAAAGCACCTGAGCTCTTGTGAACTGTGCTAGGCTCTTTGTCCTTGATCAGAATGGCAATGCTCCACACTTGAAACGAACAATTGTCAAGGTGCACTGACTTGTTAATATTCCCAGACACTGGCAATGAGAAGAGGAGCACGGTAAATATCACTTTTTCCTGCCTTTGTGACTCCAATTCAGACAGGCCAGAAGAGAATAAAGTCTTTAACAGAAGTAGAGATATGAGGGTTATGTGAGCTGGGGACCTCAAAAATCCAGGCTTGTGTTTTTCTGCAGCCAGTCAAGCCAGTGCCAGAGGAATACAAAATGCAGATACTCTGATTTTCTGTCATTTCTTACCCATTGTGCATTTTATATGAGGGGCTTTGAAAACAAGAAGAGAGAGACTCTGGCATGAAGGTGGAGAATTGATGTATGGATATGGCTTTCCCTCGAGAAAGGAAAAATGATGGTTGCCCGTGGCAAGCAATCAGGAAGATGCATCTGGTGCAGATTTAGGAGACAGGTACAGTGCACAGAGTGAGGCAGGATGTCTGTGAGACTTTGAATGAGATGCAGAAGCCAATGATGGGTGGAGCAGTTGCAGAGGGAGACCTTCATAGGAGCATTTTGCACAATATTGCATGTGGAAATGAGGGGAAAAGAGAAACAGGATTGTTTTTCTTTTAGATCCAAGGTTTCTGGGTTCCTTTTGGTCTTCCCATCTGTGGGCCTACTGAAACCTGTGTGTCTGAAAATTGAGAGATTTTCACTGAAATGCTGCACCTTTTAAGCAGCCCTATACTTACAGGTCTGGTACATGGCATGGGCATAGCAGACTTTGAGAATGGCCATAATAACCACACAAGATACAAAGAGGTTTTAAATCCCAGTGGTCCAGTGGATAATAATACTGGAAGCAAGTTCATTCTATAATTTGTATTCAAAGCCTGAGCATTAAAAGAGACACCATTTCTAGCACCTGAAATTCAGAACAGGTCTGCTATTCACCGTTGGAAGTTAACAAATAGGCGTGATCTCTTATCAATTTAATATTTGAAATGACACACTTGAAGCTTTAATTTTTCTCCAAATAATACAAAGCAATCTATGGGAGGAAGAGCAAATTTCAAAAATGAGTAAGAAAAGATTGTTCACTCTTTTATTATTACTCAGGAATTAGTGGAAAACACATGAAATTTTTAATCACAATAAATGAAACTGAGAAAATATGCACACAACATATAATTAAACTCCTTAAGTTTAATAAGTACACCTCCTTGCCACAGGATGTTTTGGATAGAAGCAAGAATGGGCAGCAGAAGCAATTAGACAGCATCAGTAAAAAGGTCTCTCATGGTCCATTAAGCTCTGGGAAGCAGGAACAACCTCCAGAAGACTGAACTAGTGACTGTCAGCAAATAGAGAGCACACCAGGGGGAGGAGCACGCTATGCTTATCCCATTTCTCATGCTTTTTTCCTACACACCTTTCACTGTTCAGCCTCAGAGACAGGATGCTGAGCTAAATGAACCTTTGGTGTGACCCTGTGTGGCTGTTCTCATAAATTATCCAAGGCACAGTTTATGGATGCTGAGGATGAAATTCACATTCACGCAGAGCACCAGTTGCAGCTCTGCAAATTCTGCAGGGCATTTACAGGGAGAATTTAAGCACAACCTAAGTGGCTGAGTTCATGCATTCCTGTGATCCCATTTCTCCCTATCTGAAATAGCACACTGCTTCTTCTGGGCTGCTTTTTGGCTTGGGTGCAATTTTATATGCAATTAGTCAAACATCCTCTCCTGCCATATCTGCCCTGTTGTGAACAATTAGCGCTGCATAAGGGAATACATTCTGAAGCTCAGATCCCGGGGATTCCTGTCAGTTTACATTGACAGCATGCTTACAAGGAAGGAGCTGACAGCCCAGCTGGAATTGAGTGCTAGCAGCCACAGAGCCAGCCACACAGCAGCCCACAGATGGTCCAACTCTTGCTCACATTTTCAGCTCTGCCTGCCTTGAACACCCTTTTGTTTTTATATATGTTGCACAAGGAACGTGTTTGAATGTCCAGAAATACATTTCTTAGTGTTTCAGCCACAAACAGAATTAATAGATATTTTAATGTGCAACCCATGGGAAGAAAATAGTCAGGTCATTAGTTACACACAGGACATTTTCTTTTTGCTAGAGAAGAGGGGACCAGCTGTTAGGAGGCTGACCTGGTGCAGTTCCCAGGGTGGCTGAGTTGCCTGAGTGCCAGCTCCACTAAAAGAAGAGACAGCTTGACTTAGCAAGAGAGATCAATTTGCTCTTGACAGTAGTTCTCCAAAAAAATCATGCTTTGTGCATGCCCTGTGCATTAAAGCCTGCTCATGAGTAGCTGGTATCTTACAAACTCTTGTAGAAGTTATTTATTAAAAAAAAAAAAAAAAAAAAAAAAAAAAAAAAAATCAGCTGTCTTCCAAATCTGCCCTCATGCAGAATGAAATTTTCTGGGGGAGGGCAAGAAGAGGTCATTTTTTAGTGATCAGAGCTCACATGTTGAAAAAGCTATCAGATGCTGGGTTATTTTAGCTTTGTAAAGACATTTAGCTGTGTTCTGGAAGTAATTGGCTTTTAGTACTCTGGCTAATCAGATCCCTTCTTGGTTTATCCTGGACTAATTAACTCTCATCTCTTCAAATTATTCCCAGTGCAGCTGATCACCTACAGACCTCCCATCCCCGTGCAGCAGCTGCTGTCCATCGCTGATAAGGTGAGACATTCTTTATCACTAGCTGTCTTCCCAAGCAAAAATAGAACAAAATGCTAAGCAATGCCAGAATAATGTACCAAATAGCAGCTTCTTCTCTAGCTGCAAATTTTTGCTCTCTGGGGAATGCTGCTTACAGTTCTAGATGCTGTTTTTCTATTATATGGGTTGTAACATGTTACCAGGAAACAAGACTCCGTGCACAGGGGACAGCTCAGCTTGATCAAGTGTCTTTGCCCTTCTGTGGCTGATGATCTGTGTGTAGTAAAAATCTGCAGCCCTACATGGGTTATAGGGTGAGGTGTGCAGCACCATTTTCCATCATGAGCAGCATTCCTGGGTTACACATCACTGTGCCCCCCTGCACCTCTTAGACAAGGGCGTGGATGCAAAGAATGTGAAAATTTAATTGTGGCTGTAAGAGGAAGACAAAGCCACACACCAGTATTGAAGCTCAGGATTTGTTGCTTTGGAGACCTTTACAAGTGCCATGCACAAGAAAACATCTGTTATTTAATGCTAAAAGGTAGAATGAAGTGGGATGTTCTTTGGAAAAGAGAGAGCTGAGACCACTGGAAGAGTTTGGGTTAAACATGCTTAGGAAGGCCATCCAGAGGGTTTGTATTTCCAGTGCCATTGCTGCGAGTCTATCACCAGAAATTCCCTGAAAACACTCAAAAGTGTCACAGAGAAGCTATGAAAGTCCACTGTTCAGGAAGCTTTTGCTAGTGTTTCTCTCTCTGGGGCTAAATGAGAAGATGTAACCTGTCTGTGTTACTACCTGCCCCTGAATTCCAGCCCTGAGGCTCAATGTCATGTAGGGGAAGGTGGCACCAAAACTGACTGAAGCTGTTTGCTTGTCAAAGCAGTCCCAGGTGGTGACTCAGCTGCTCTCTCCACCCAGATGGCCACAGAGAATCCCTTGCTATCTTTCCACAAGACCCTCTCTGATTATTTACATTCCCAGTACTCGAGCAGTCAACACTGGCATCTCCAGCACTGGAATGGAACCCTGTGAGAGCCTTGACACTGAACCCAGACTTTCAGAAGGGCCCTTCCTATGCAAACCACCCAAAATGCAGTTCTGAACAGCTGCTGCAGTCAATGGTGTCTGAAATGCATTTTTGGATCCGAGCATTGCAGCAAGGCCTGTGAATCTGTGCCTTATTAACCTTCCAGATGGCAAGCTGAGGAGACATCCCTTGGAAGATGGATGCACAGAGAAGTTTTAATTAATGGTCAATGACCTTTAGGAGTGAGACAGAGTGGTCTGTGTACTATGCAAGGCATCATAGATATCCTAGGAAACTGCTAAAATGATGAAAAATACTCTTTTTTTTTTTTTTTTAAGGCAGGATATTTTTCTAATAAGATTTCAGCGATCTAATTCAGATTGGAAATGTTGTTTATATGCTTTTCTCTCAAGCATTTTCACACCTACTCAGACCTCCAGCAGACCACCACAAGATAGTTGGATGGTCCCTCAATGTAGATTTATCAATATCCAAATCCATCCTCTAGCTTTACTTGTCCCAGGACATCCATGAGGAGTTAATCTGCTAAGTGTGTCTTCTCAAATTCTATTCCCTCACTCTATTCAAAAATGAGTCTTCCTCCATGTCTTCCAGAGACATCAGCCACAGCGTCTGAAGTGTCTCAGGGTCAGTGATCCTTTTTCTTAGGGTTTTGCCTTGTCCTGGTTTGAAGGACAGGTGTCTGCCAAGAGAGGCAAGAGCCTCTGTTTGAAATGGAGAATGTAAACGTCCTCCCTCCAAATTATTATAAATTTGAAATTAAGGGGCTCTCAGGCAAAGATATGGGAAACAGGAATAACAATTCTTTACTAGAAAAATTAAAATAGAAATACAGTATTACAAAGAAACCCAAAACACTGACAAGAGTCAGAATACAACCTGACACCCTGTCAGTCAGGGTGTTGGTAGCAGTCCCATTAAATGGTGGCTGCATCCTCCTGCAGTGGCAGGTGTGGTTCACCTGGAGCAGTGCTCCTGTAGAAGGTTGCAGCCTTCCTCCAAAAGTCCAGGGATGATGTGGAAAGGTCAGGTTTCTTGTCTGGAATCCAGTGGAAAGAAGGTAACTTGCTGTCCAAAATCTCAGTTTTTATCTAGGTAGGAAAGGCTTGGCTGCTCCCCCTGGCTGGAGCATCTCCCAATGGGATGATGTAATTTTCAGTCACACAGTGGGACTCAATGGCCCAGCAGCAGATGATATCTTCCTGGAGGGAGGGTGGGTTGTGGAAAAGATAAAGATGATTGCCCCACCTGGTTTTAAAGATGACCCATTAGCAGATAATATGTGCCACAGAGATAAGAGCCACTGCCCCATCTGGTTTTAGCAAATAGTGATAGAATACACATTTCTGGTCACATCCTGTATTGGAACCCAAGACATGCCTATAGGAGTGTTGAGAGCACCAGGAAAGCATTGAGAGTGCATCAGTGGGCTGCACGCCAGGTCTGGTGATCAACATGGAAAGGAGAGGAGAGGAGTGGATTCCTGCCAGGGAGTCTGATCCCACCTGCTGAACAGCCACAGGGAGGCAGGAGCACTTTGAAGTGTTGGGTTTGCAGGGAGCTGCTCTGCTGGTGTAATCAGCTTTGCCTGCTGCTACACCTCCCTTGAAGAGGCAGCCACACAACATTGATAGTATAAATTACATGATTCCTCTTGGCTGCAATTTCTCTGGGTAAAGCAGACATAATTTGCACAATGACATCTAAAAAGGATGCAAATTCATCTGTATGTTCAGATTACATCCAGCTACTTTGAAATTGCAGGAGGCAGTGTGAAAGCTGGAGTTTGGACTGTTACTTGATCCCTAGTGCAATAACTAGCTTGAAAAGCTGAATGGTTAAGATTTCTACTGTCATTTAGTCATACTCACCAACCTTTGCCCAGAGAGACTTGATCTGTGGTTAAGGGTTGGGGGATAATTAGATTCCTGTCTGCTCAACTTCTGAATTGTTATGCCTCAGCATGACCAGTTCAGCTGAACAGTTCCCCTGATGTTAAGGGATTCAACTAAAGAAAACTAAAGCTCATTTTAGAAAGGCAGTGTAAAACACATGATTACTAGTTTTTTCCACAATGAAAATGAATTAATAATGTGCAAGCTCACCCAGTTATCTTTCTATTGCAACGGTTTCAGCAAACAACGTTTCTGTTATAAAAAAAATTAATTTCATCATACCACTCTGGTATTCCCTGTTTCCTGTATTTAAATATAAAATATTTGTTTCATGCCATATCATTCATCCATAGAGATTTTGAAAGTCAATGAATGGTCTGAGTACTGAGATACTCAAATTCCTGCAGCACAGAAAATTATTTATGTTTACAATGAGTATCCTCACAGCAGTGGGAGCAGTGATACACCCCACAAGAAACTGCTTGTTTTACTTATCTCTCTGTCCAGCAAATCTGCAGGGCATTATCTAGAAGACAAAAAATCTTGGCACTAGGGAGTATGAGAACTTCACTATTTAATGCAAACAGAATACTAGAGATTTAGAGGGAAAATGTTAAAATTTTTCATGATGCCTAATGACCCTCTCTGGATTTAAGATTTGGATATCCTGTCCAAGATGCCTTATTCCCCTCAAGCCCAACTAGATGAGATTGTTGAGATGTATATGAAGTAACCTTTTCACTCTTTGTTCTGGGATTAGCAGTAGAATATGGGCCAGTGTTTTCAGAAGTTATTTGAATAAGGCTTAGTGAACTGCACATGGAGAGCAGCATCCTTTTTGTACCTGGATGTGAGTTATGATTGCTTTTTGATGTGTTTTCTGCTTCAGGCTTTTTAGTGCTGCTGGATACGAAGACTTGCAAGGTTTCAAACAAATGCTTATTTAAATCAAATGTAGAACTACATCCGTGTTTTATTTAGTTTAGGGGCTTTGGTTGGGGTTTTTATTATTATGTATTTTAGCCAGTGGGAAGAGGGTAAAGAGAACCAGCAGCTTCCTGGCTTCCCTCTCAAAAGGAGTGCTTATCTGACTGCTTTGTAGAGGGTGATAAATCCACTTTGCTGTTATAGATCAGATTCTTCAGCGACTGTACCCTAAACAAAACATAAACCCAAATATTGCACAGAAGGGTATTTTTTCCCATAGCTTTTGAGTTTTCAGTATAAAACTTAAAATTTCACAATTGAGTATGTTAATTTTTTGCCTAAGAGACTAAAGAACTTTCAGATTTATCTTAAGACTTTGGTATTTGTAGAAGAAAATGAGTGCAGCAACGTGATGTCAGAGTTGGTATCTTTCAAGCATGTTTCTCTGTTGTTTTCTTCAGAAATTGGTGGATAATTTCTATGAAAATAAGCACATAATCATTCCTAACACAGCTTTCCTTCTCATCAGAGTCAGACTTTATAGAGAGCAAGAAATTTATGCAAGACATAAGCATAAATACTGTAATGTGGTTTGGTTTTAACTGATTTCCTCCTTTTGCAGTTAGAATGGGATTGAAGATTATTTTTCCTACAAAGACTGTAGACTGGTCAAGTATTTCTTCTGTTGAGCATAAAAACCTTTTATTTTACTGGTGTCAATGCACAGCCTTTAAATGTCCAATCTGTAATTCTAGGCAATTGAGCATGGTGTGAAGCACTTTACATGGAAATGCTTGCTCAGGGATTCTCTGGGCTGGCAGTGGATTCTCAGACTTCCTCAGAGCCTGCAATGGCAATGCCCACCCTGGCTGTGCTTTTCACAGTTGGAGTCTTCACTCAGATCCTTGAAAAAGTTAACCCATCATCACAGGAAAGTAATGGGAAATTAACTATTGCAATGTCTGATAGACAAAGCTGGCAGCAAACTTTTGGGGAGCTGGCTGGGCCAGTCTGAACACCAAGAGAATTCAGCCAGGGGAGACTCAGTCCCAGGGCATTAAGCAGTTTAGCTTCACAGAGTGCAGCAACATTTCTATTTTAGAATTGTTGACAACAATTGCACCTGAATACCAAGTAATAAGTGCTTGAAATGACTCCAGAATGATTATCACAGATGGATGTGTAATCTAACAGTCAGAGGTGATAAAGTTATTGCAGAGGCTGAAAAGAAGTCCTAGGATGCCACTTTGTATTCCTCCTTTTCCAAAGCCATCCAAGATGCTGCTTGACCAGAAGTGAAAGTAGTGTTGGTATGAATTAGAAGCACTTTGGGCAATGGTTAGGAAAAATGTTAAGGTTATGAACATCTTCTTTTCCCATAAGAACTGAAGTAGAAGCTCAATTCAGCAGCAGCTAAAACCTCATTGTCATACAACTGGAATTACAGATCTGTGGGCAATGTTAAATGAAGGTATCACTCCTCAATATTTTTAACAGTATAGTGCAAGAATGACAATGATGAGATAAAAGGCAGATATGGGTGACAGTTTAGGAACTAAATCTGCTGTAATCTACTTGAGTGTAAATCCACTTCAGCTGCACAGCTCCTGGGAGTGATTCCAGGGTGAGAAAACAGAATTTCACCCCACTGTATTCTTTTGTTGTCGTGTCTCTTTCTTTACAATTTTTTACCTTGTAGTCACAGCAGATAAGGTGAAACTGTAAATTGTATATTCTCAGAATTGTATATTCCCAAGGACTTTCCTGTTTCTAAAGCTGGAATGTGATCCAGCTAAGGAGGTACAGTCGAGATAACCCCGTGCTAGTATGAGCAGGAGCAAACAGAGTGCTGAAAGATTTCAATAATGATCCTTTAACTGCTGGGGCCAAAGGCAAATCCCCATGAATTACAAAGGACTTGTGATCTTGCTTTCCAGCAGGTGCCTCAAGCTTTTGTGGCAATCCTGCCTTTGCTTGGATAGCAGTGAGAATAAACAGACTTGTGAAGGGACCAGGAAAAGAAAGCCTCTTTCCACCAGGATTAATAAACAGTTCTTCCTTCCATTGTGCACGCTGGTTTTAGGTGTAGAATCAACACACTGCAGGTTTTGTCTGGCCCCAGAAGCAGGGGCTGGGATGTTGGCAGCTCTGCCACAGCCAAGGGCTGCTAAAGGAAACAGAATTGGGATGCCTGGGATGGGAAGAAGACATGGATGCAACATCAGTGCCCCTCCTCACAGAACAATTTGTCAGATAATGGCAATCATGCTTTGGGATATATTCTGAATAGCCTATAAATTCAAATTGCCTTAGTCAGCACTGCAGCTCGTTAGCATTAAATCACCATGGTATATAATCCAGAAGGTAAAACCTCTAAATCTTTTGAAAGGTTTGTTCTTCTGACTAGTAATTTAACAATCTTGTAAGAAGCTGAGATATAAGAGCTTTCTGGCAGAGAAATAGAGAAGAGGCAATGGAAAAAGTGTCATGTACTCATCTGAATCAATTGTAGTGTCTAACTTACATTTCTAATGAATTATGAAAGGTGAGATGATTTCTTTCATTTTCCTTTAAACTAAACTGGGATCAGACATTGTGATTAAATCTATATTGAGCCCTGCTCCCT
Source organism: Muscicapa striata striata (assembly GCA_030060385.1). Taxonomy (NCBI): domain Eukaryota; kingdom Metazoa; phylum Chordata; class Aves; order Passeriformes; family Muscicapidae; genus Muscicapa; species Muscicapa striata. Next base: position 743,381 of record JAREIS010000252.1, on the reverse strand, counting down.
TACATGCCTTTTTTGTGTGTGTGAGATATCCAGGGTTTTTTGGCAGGATAAAATATATATAAAATCAGGATTTTAATGTACTGCAAGTGCCTTGTTGCATTTGTTTTTTGTGTCCTGTCCAGGCTTATCAAGATACCTGAATGATTATCAGTATTTGATTAATGTCTTCATTTCAGTGCTCCCTTTCATATCTCTTGGGCTTTACTCTGTTTGGGTTTCCCACTGTTTTTGCAAACATAACCTAAAAACTTGACACAAAGCCCAAAGAAATAAATAAGCATATTTCTTTGGCCTTGAATGTCTGCAGTAGACAACATGCTAACTCAATACAGAGGCTGGGTCAAGCAGCTTCTAGTTTTGCTTTTCCTATGCTGATATTTTTCCTCTGGGAATTCTGCAAATGTTGCCTAGAAACACCTGAGCCTCAGAAACATCTGAAGCACAGCAAAAGAGCCATAGAATCACATATGTGGAAAAGCCCATCTGTTCCCACCAAACTAAATTTGAGGAGACAACTCCCACATATTTGTACTAATCAAAAAGCTGTTTGACCATTTTTTCCTCAAAGGTGTTTTACTATGTCTTGCATCACCCCTAAATTTACCAGTCAACCTTAAAAATTTAATCAGTGCAGTACATTAATATAATATTCTGCTCATTCCTGAATAGGTATAAGTAAAGGTTTTAATTACTAAAATTATGCAGTTACAAAAATGATTTAATGAAATTATTCTCCCCATTTGCATTCAGGGACTGTCTGTATGATGAGGTGTGGTAAATGGCACTGAACTGTGCTGAAATAATTCCCTGTGTGCTGTAACTCTGCCTAGGGCTGAGCACCTCAATGGTTTCAGATCCCAGCAAAATCAAACCACGGGGAAGTGCTCTGAGTGCATTGTAAGGAGGGCTAAACATAATGTATGGCTTTTGAAATCACTCTCCTTTCAGCTTTATTGATGGACTTAAGATCTTGGCATGGATAAAATGACTTCACAGTCATAATCCAAAGGGAAATGTCTCTGCTTTCAGAAAAGTCCTTTCTGTAACATCTTTAGCCAAGACTGGTGCAGAAACCATGCCTTTCAGGAGAAGGGTTCTGGATGATGCTTTAATTAATGCACATCCTCTCTAATCTGCAATGATGTCTGTTTATTTCAAAACTAATTACTTCATTATGCTTTCCTCTGCTAAAAAATCTTTGGTGCCTGAATGAGACTGCAAACTCTTTGGGGCAAAGACCACACATAACAAGATAACGTTATGTTTGCTAAATAATGTAAAAGGAAGGAACCTTGTGAATAAAATATATGCTGAAGTTTTGTAACTGGTTATAGGTAAGATTTCACAATTTATCCTGCATTTGCAGTCATAAATAATCCTTTTCTTCAGATTTATAAATAAATCATCGGCTGAAATACAACCTGCTACCCAGAGAATCTCAAATGTTAGAAAAATAATTTCTGACTTGGCTATGATGGACTGAACAAGAACTCCTGGATTCAAATCAGTTACAACAAAATTTCACGGTCCCCCTTTTCTTCATAATCTTTGTGTAAGGAAAGAGCTGCAATATCCTTCAACACTATTCCAAAGGCAATTTTTTTCTAAAAGTTACAAGTGTAACTTTCTAATCTTAACCACCCATCCCAAACAAATCTGGTCAGGATCCTTCTTTTAAAGGTAAAGCTAAGTGGTCAGCCATGGAATGGAAAACTTTGCCTGCCAGTATTTACAATGGGAAAAAGAAAACAGACTTTTACACATTTTTAGTGTTTCAAAAGGACTGCTTTTCCACAGATGAAGAGAGTGATAGTGAGAAAAAAAACCCTGAGATGGAGCAAATGTGATGGAGAACTGTGAGCTCTTTCAAGAAGAGCTCATTAAACAGCCAAAGAGCTGTGATTCCAGTGCCAAGAAAGATGACAGCACTGCCTGAAAGCCAGATTTGAAAAAAAAAAATAGAAAGAAAGAAGTAATTAGGAATAAGCAGTGATATACAATCAATAAATAAGGGTAACATAGAATGGTCAATTATAGATGAGAATTTATGAGGTGTGGGGCATGGAGGAGGGATAAAAAAACATGAGAGCGAAGCCTTTTAGTTCCTTTCAGGCTGGGCACAGTTTGGGCTTTTCTATAGGGGCAGGACAGCCCAGCATTGGGGCTGGTGGCTGCTGCCCTCATCAGCATGGAGAAATCCCTTTGGAAAAGGGGCTGCTATGAACTTAGTAGTGAAACCAAGCCTGAAGTTTGTAGCTCCAAAGAACAGAAGGAGCCACCTCTTAAGAGAGGAATGTCAGTTTCTTCCTTCCCTTTCCTGTCAGGACTGAGCAAAGCCTTTTCCATCCCAGCACAGACTTCTTCCTCCCTGCACAGGAGTTCAGCAGAGCCAAGGTTGGCAAATTTGAATAGTTGGGAATCTTATTTTCACACAGAAAGTAACCAAGTGTTTGAACATACTAACACAAGTAAACTGGATGTCCTGGAAACTTCAGTTTAACCAGACACTAATGAGCTTCAGAATACAAAATATATTGGGGCAAGTGAGAGAAATAAAGAGGTCAGGGATACAGGGAAGTTCTGAGCTGATGGAGATGTACTTAGCATTAGATTTTGAAAGCCTGTCATGTGAAGTTCTTGCTACCTCACCACCACCCACGTATTTGACATCTTGCCATTGTCCATCCATGTATTTAATATCTGATGCTTTATTGTACCAAAAATATATTGGCATTGCTATCCCAAAAAAAGTTAGTTTGTGTTCCAGTTTGTGTTTTACACTTAAAAAAAAAAAAAAAGTATAAATAATATAGCCTTAATACCTAAGTACAAAGAAGGGCAAAGCTTTAAATGGCACTAAACTTCATAAAAAGGAGTAATTAATATTATGACAATTAATCTATTGAGGAAGACTAAACGGGCTGGATTTGCTTTTCATTAGCAAGCATGAAGAATTAGATGACTCCCATGGGGATCTAAATATCTGAAAGTCATCTTATGCATGACAAAAAAAGGCAGAATCCCTTTCTCCATGGAGCTAGGCTGGGTTTCAGCCATTGCTCTGGGGAGCTGCTGTCCCTCTCACTCCCATGTTTTGTGTTCCCAGATTATCACAGAGTAATTTACCCCAGTTCCAACAATTTTCTTTTTCCTCACCCTCTTCTCCCACCTTCTGTTGCTCCCCACCCACAGTTTTGCCTCTATGGACCAGGGAGGGCAGGGACATCCACCAAAGTCACAACTCAATGCACAACCTTCAGGGCTGGCTGGACTTTCCTGACCTGCTTGCACCTCTCCTTTTAGGAATTGCTGATATAATTTCTTAAAAAAATTTTGTTTGTTTGGGGTTTTGTTTTCTTTAGCGTTTCTTTTGCTAAAGGAGACTTGCTAATCGAACCTAATCTAGTCTAGTCTTCAATTCAAGATAATCCTCTTGTTGCTATGAATTTCAGGGTGGCAACAGCAAGCAGGAGTGGTGATCATGTATTTTCCTGACAGCTTTAGATTTGTTATTATCTCACCTGATAAGAGCTGACAGATATTAAACTACAAAAATGCATCAGCAAAAAGGAAGAAAAGGATGACATGCAGGGAGAAACCTGAACAAACCTGAACTGTTGCCTGTACTGAGTGCCAGATGAACAGCTGATACAATTGGCACAACTCAGTGGTAATGTGGCTACAGCAGAAGAGAGTTATTTTTGTGTCTGTGTGAAGAAGGTAGAAAATAAACATGGAGATGAAAGATGAGAACAGCTCAAATCCAAATCTCTGCATCTTCAAGGTCAGCTCATATCGAATTCTGAGATCTTTCTTTCTGCTCCCCTTCTTCTGGCTGCACTAATTCACACTACATGGCTGCTGCTTCACATTGTGGACTTTTGGAACAGTTTTGGAGCCTGATACTGTGGTTTTCAGTATGTGCATCAGAACAGATGCCAGAGGAAGTTACAAAAATTCTAATGTAACACTGACAGAGCTATCCTCTAGCAGCTTCTCCATGGTTTTGCTATGAAATGGAGTTAATGCAAATTGCTGCATGCCTACCAAGAAACATAAAAATGTGTAGATATGGCATATATAAGATGCATGTAAATTAATTCTTAATTCTCTGAATTAATATTTGACCATATGTTATGAAGCTAAGGTTTTGCATGACATTTAGGTAGGACTCAATATAAAAAATCTCAACATCTTAGGGAGTCATTATGCAGTGCTATAAAATTGTGACATTTTAACTTCTGCTGTTATTCTACCTTTAGGATTGTAAAGGTCCAGATATTTGCACTGGAAGGGTTCTCAACCAGCTGCTCTATTTTTGTCACAGCTTTGTTTGAACACATCTGCTCAGCTCTCTCATTCTCTTCTCTCATGGGGACTTTGCTGCGATTCCTTATTCTTCTTTCCTTGTGTCCTCAAGGAATACATAAAGCTGCTCTCCATGCAAGGGAAAAGGTAGTGCACATTTTTTTACTTTTCTACATGGCTTAGTTAAATGCTTCTAGGCAAACACACTCTGGCTACACCAACCCTGCAGATTCATGAAATGCAAGGGCCAGAATCCAAGGGCCATGGAGGCTGATTTCTTCTGCACCTGAGTGGAAAGCTCAGCCTCTCTGTTTTGGACAAAGGAAGGCACATCCCTTCTGGTTTGAAAGACATTTTGCTTATCAGAAACATTGTGAAAACTTCTGTGAATCCAGCACAAAAAGGTACAACTCCACCAAACAAGCCACAAGATCCATGCTGGCAGGGCTGAGCCCACAGCCTGAAACACAACCACAAACTCCTGGGAATTTTTCTAAGAGACAGTGAAGTGCCTTTGACTTAAACTGCAGCTGAGTGGCATCTGGAGGCTGCAGTTTTGAACACAGATACCTTTTGGGGGAGCTGGGTCTGAGGGACTTGCTTGTAGCTGCAAGTAGGAAGGAATTTGTGTCCTGCTGTCCCTGAGCAGTTCCCTGTGCCAGGGACTGTGCTGCCCACTCCAAAGGCACTGTGGCACTCAGCTCTGCTTCTGACTGATGCAAAGGTCAGAAAGTGGGATTTGGGAATTTTTCCAGGGGGTAAATGGGTGGGGCTGAGCACCTTAATTTAAAGAGACTGGTGAGTAATGAACTTGTAAGCTGGAGGTGAAAGATACTGGGGTCCTCCTATGCAGAACTTCAGTATCGTAAGGCAAAAGAAATGAATGTGCCAAGTGTGCTGTGGGCATAGGGAAATTCATCATGAGTTTATACTTAAGGGTTTAGAATGGTGCTGCAAATCAAACACCACATATTGCATTTTGTGTTTTTGAGACTTTTCTGGTCTGGGGGGATGAAATGAAAGGAACTCATAACTGTGTTAAATTGTTTCAGCTCCTGGAATTGTTCCGTTTTACATTCTTCTGCTGGAAATTACTGTTTACTGGAAAGCAAGGGCCAAATGTAGTCACAGGACTAGTGGCAAGTTCAATTTGACTGTAATCAGAAGAGTACAAAAATGTCCATGTGTTCAGCTGAAGAATTGGCCTCCCAGTAAGTGTGATTTTGTCCAGTTCTCCAATTAGCCAGGTATCATTTATTTCTGTGATGCACTCTAAACTATATTGATGGAAACAAAAATAAAGTGTGGCTTTCTGTTAACTAAAACATTTCATTAGTTATGTAGGTCAGTAGGAAACAAAAAAGTAGTTCAAACTCCATCTTCCCCACACTGCCAGTCTTTCTAATGAAATGTAATTAGCACTAATTGGTAAAACTACACTGATGGCTGGTTATTAATGCTTTGTGTATTGGTCCCAGATGTGAGTTTATGGCTGTCAGTACTAATGGCTCAGTGAAGGAAAAAGAATTCTCCTTTCATATTCCTGTCAATTTCTTCAGGGTGCCCCCTGCTCCCTTTAAACAAGAGTGATTATGTTTAGGGAAGAGAAAGATTCTTCTTAAATCCTGACTTTGTGAGAAAATGAATGCCTTCAGCTCTCCTTTGAATTTGGTAGGATTTGAAAGGAGCCAGCGCTATTTAGCATCTGCAGAATTGGGACTCTACAATTTTAGGGCTGCTTTTCTTGAGCCATCATAACTGTTAGTGGTTCAGAATTCATCAAAATAATTATCCTCCTAATGGCTTACCTGTTTTTGAAAGCACAGTTATGAGGGAAGCCTCTCTTATAAGCAATCACCTTAAAAGTATTCTGTTGCTTAGAATAATTGTTTTCCTGCAGTCCCTGCAATTACTGCATGTCCAGCAATCACCCTCTTCACACTGAGGTAGGTGAGAGAGCTGGCCTTTTTTAGACACAGATGGAGGGAAATGATGAAATCAAGGTTTCCAGCGCAAATCTGCCCAGAGACATGTAGGGGGCCAGTCTCCTGCAGAGCCAAGCAAGGACAATGTGATGGTGAAGAGGAGGGTCCCCAGGAGTATCCTTCTGGGGACCAGAGCACACTTGGGAATAGATTGGAAAGCACTCAGGAACTCATCAGTTCCAGAATACTAACAGTAAGACATCAACACTAACACCTAAGAAGATAAAGACTCCTTTGCAAAGCATCTATTTATTCTTGTATGGTTTAATAATGGGCACCTCCCCAGGTCACCCATGCACACCTTATTTTTGTGAAACATCAGCTCATTAATATTTCTAAGTTCAAAGAGAAACATGGTGTACTACAAGTATGAAGGACGTGGCTGGATGCCTTATCTGATATATAAAGGAGTTCAACAAATGAGTTTTTACTTGAAAATGCTTGAAAGCTTGAGCCTGTTAAGAATACAAGTCGTACAGCATATCTCAGGCTATTATCTTTCATAAGGACACAACAAGGTCATTACAAATCTTAGCCCTGAATAGTTTTGTGCCTACCAAGGCATTCAGAACTCCCTTTAGCAACTCCTTGCATTTTGTTAGATGATGCTTGAGCTCTTTTTCTTCATTTTGTGTGCAGAATTGTGTTTACACCAATAAATACCTGTGAGCTCGAGGCAACAGCTCTTCCTTGTGGCCGATGAAATGGGAAGCTGCTCTGTGGCCAGGAGGTCTGCAATATGTACTTTACAGTCTGGATTGATGTTCTGCAGCCAAATCTCAATGCCAGTCATTGCCATTTTATAATTTAAAATAATTAATTGTGGACTTCTGTGTTAAGCTGTTCTTTTCCCCACGGACTGACCACCCCTTTACTCATTCAACTGCTACTAACATGCCCTGGGGTCCTTTTTTTACAGCCCCACACTGCCACAGATAAATTCTCAGCTACAATCCTCACCAGTTCCTTTTCACCCTTTCTGGAGTCCAGTTTAAGGATGAAACTTACCTACCCAACAGCCACATCACCAGGACATTTCCTTGTTTTTGAGCAGGTAAAACAGGGAGAAGGAATAACTTAATGTCATAATCAAAACCCCCAAACACTTAATCCAATACCCACTATTTTGGGTTACATTTTGCTAGCAAATTAAAGATGCCTATGACCACTCATGCATGCACTGAGGCCAACCAGAGTGCCAGGTACCCAAGAATTTGGACTGCAAAGCCTCCTTTCTAGCTGGCTCTTACCACAGTGTCCTGGTTTTGGCCAGGAGGGACCAGTCATTACTGAGCATCAGTCAGAGGGTGGTGAGCAACTGTGTTGTGCATCCCTTGTTTCTCTTGGGGCTTATTCCTCTCTCCCTCTCTCTCTTTTCCATTCTTTTTCATTCTAATTATTATTATCATTAATATTCTTACTATATTTCACTTTCTTTCAATTATTAAACTGTTCTTATCTCAATTATTAAACTGTTCTGATCTCAACCCATGAGTTCCTTCTCTTTTTTCCCCAGTTTTCCTCCCCTTCCTTTCAGGATGGTGGAGGACTGGATGAGCTCATTCATTCCCTAGCTCTTTTTTTTTTTTTTTTTTTTTTTTTTGAGTGAATGAATTTGTTCCCTTTCAAACAATACCTGTCGGCAGTTCTGGAAATAATTAGTCCAGACACCTTCCCAAAGAGCAGTGTGAATGAGACAGCAGGTTTGGCTGCTCCTGTCCCTCTTTTTTCCTGGTTTTTGAGCATTCTCAAACACTTTCATGTGCCATGGCAGCAGCTGTGCAAGGTTCACGTTGCAAGGGCACCACTTGGCCTGGTGATGCCACAGATTCTCACACTGCCTTGGATCCTTTAAAGATAATTCCTACTTCTTGACACAGAGAGAAAATCCTTGTATTGTATCCAGGAGTCAGGGCCAAATGCTGTGTAGGGTGGGTATAGCCTTCATATTCCTAGTCCTGGGCAGAGTCAGTGTTGCTGCTCTTGTCACTTGGCTTGGAGTGAGGAGCCACTTTTTGGGTTGGATGCCTTTAACTGGATTTTCCAATCTAGCTTTTTATCCAGTACAGACCTCAGAATAAGATAATCAACTAAAAGAGGGCAAATGAGAAGATAAAAATAAGAGACTGAAGCAGATGAATATATGTGGCAAGACAAAACAAAAATCCTGCAACTGCAGGCGTTATACACACAATTATTTATTCATGGAGGCGATTACAAAACCCCAGGAGAGGATGGGCTGTAAGCCCACAGCCAGCCAGAATCTGGCTGGGATGCTCACCCTGCACTTGGTAGAAGCAGCCAGGAGCTGACTGTGTGCACCAGCTGGAGCAGAGCTGAAGCCTCCCCCTCCAAGGAGGGCGAAGCTGGCCAGGAACACCTCTCAGCACATGGCAGCATCCACAACCTGCCACGAGGAAGATGTGATCTCCCACCACCACCTCCATGTTCTGGGGCCCAAACAACAGGAACCTGAGTCTGGAGGGTGCAGATGAGCACTGCCACTTCTCATCTGCATTCTGAGGAGTGGCATTTTTAGCTGCAGAAGCAGTGCAGGGAGATGGGAGCAGCTTTATGGGTATATATGAAGAAAACAAAGAAACAAACAAACAAAAAAGTCACATAATCTCTCAGACTTGTTTCCAGCCCATCTGCAGCAGTACCAGGAAGGGTTTACCCCCACCAGAGGCAACTCAGGGTTAGTGCCCACAGGTCTGAGGCTCGTCTGTAACTTGCTTCAAAAAAATAGTGGAGGAGCAGCCAAGTGTAGGGAGGCACAGAAATCATCACATCTGGGTGGGGTAAACAGGGCACAAATCCTCTGAATTTTAGTCTGTGCTATGTAACAGCAGCTCAGAGCCTCAGGTCCAGCCTGCTGATCACTGCTCTGGCCCTACCTCAGCTCAGGAGGATGCACTAAAATTGATTACAGATGTCAGATTTGGTCACAGAGCGGTTGTAGCCCTCCAGGCAACCCATCCATCCCTCCCTTCCAGAAACAAAGCCCAAGCCAAAGTGAAGCAGCTCCATCCCCTCTGCCTCTCTGTGGTCAGGGTTGCCTCAGGCTCCATCCTCCTCCAGCAGCATCCTTTTGCTGCTCCTCACTCATTTCAGGCTTTCCAGGGCTGCAGGAGCCCTTCTCTGCTCTTGGCTGACACAGATTCCTGCTAAACTCCTTCAGCCACGGGGGGGGCAGCCCCCAGCCCCTTCAGCACACCACCTGCCCACCTGCCCAGCAAGAGGTGAATTTTTACAGTAAGACTTTGAAGAAGAGCTGCTGCACAAGAAAACCTTGATTTCCTGGTGCTGTTTGGAGCAGTGTGCTGCCACTCAAGTGGGGTGGCTGACAGGTGCCTGTAGTCCTTCCTCAGGCTGAATGGTGTCAAAGGTGCAGCTGCACACTTTGGGATAGGAGTAAATGGCAGAAACAAAGGTTAAGCAGCACCCATCAATGCTGACAGACATTAGTTCTTTTGGCTCTTCCTCCTCAGAAGTGTCTGGCTGCTCCACTCACACTGAAGGTGGACATTGCAACCAGCACTTTGTGTTTTAATTGATGGAGAGCACGAATAGCGTCAGATTGCTTGGGACATTATCTTTTGCAATTCTGATCTCAAAAATGAAAGCTACCAAACCAGTAACATAAAAATACTTTCATTACAGGTAACAGGAATTGCTGCCTTATTGCTCTGTCCTGCCACTTGTAGTAGTCAATGGCTTATTGCCTCTGAAGAGCATCTCTAACATGTAACCATGCCTGTGCTGTATTTGCAGGACTACTACTGACCTGAACTCCCTCTTTGGGCTGGCTGGGGACATGAAAACTGACCTGATCAGGAAATGATGCTTGGTGAAAATGCTCTATAGTTTCCATATTCTCGTGTTTTAAAGGAGCAGCAAAGGTATTCCAGAGAGAATACATTAGCTCTGAAAATTGGCCACATACTTCCCCATTCTTACCAGCATACCTGCATTTCACTGTGAGATGCCCATTTTCTCCAGGGGAGATAAAGAACTATGCTTCTTACGCTGGCCTTTGAACTGATACTTGATTTGAACTAAAATCTCTCCTGAAGTTTTAGCTTGGAGGAGACAGCATCAGGTAGCTGAGACAGTTGAAAAGAACTTCAGCTGTTCCAGCTTTTACTATTAACTTTGAAGCATCAGGATGCCCACATGCTGTTAACATTATCCCGTGTACCTTTGGTCTGTGTTTGTACTGAGCATAGGTATGTTTCATTACGAATGTGTCTTCTCTTGTCCCTGGTTTTGTTCCCATTGATGTGTCCCAGGAGTGTTCCAAACACCTTAATGTGCTTAGCAGAGCCCTCTTCAGCTGCCTCTGAGCAAGGGAAGAGATGCAACGTCCAGGAGCGGGCAAAGGGGCAATATCCCTAATAGCACACTGGGAATGGCACCAAGAAACACGGAGCTACAGCAGCTGCTGGAGCCACGAGACCACGGCTGTGAATTTCACAGATTCACTAAATATAGCTGGATGCTGATTCCCAGCAGCAAATTGCTCCAGCCGGCAGGCCCAGGCGTCCTGCCTTTCCCCAATGGCAGCTGCTGGGTGAGCGCGCTTAGGAATACTCCTTCCCACTCCCCAAAACTGTGAAAGATGCAGCGCTGCTAAAGCGCGTCTCGTATCTAGCGCTCTGCCTACGTGACGGAGCACAGGGCGCTCCAAAGATGCTCCGTCAGAGCTGCGCACCGCCAAACCCCGTTTGAGGTGAAAACCAGCAGAAAGTACCGGGAGCTCAGCCTTAACTTGGCCTTCCTCCGCTGGCAGCGCTGGGTGCCGGGGGTGCCCGGGCGGAGCGGCGGCGGGGCCGTGCCCGCGGCTGCCATGCGTGCTCGGCGCGCCGGGGCTGCCCGCGCTCCCGCCGCGCTCGGCTCCCCGCGCCTCCCGCGCCTCCCGCGCCTCCCGCGCCCCGCTCCGCGCCGCGCCGCGCCGGGGCCGGCCGCGCCGGGCAGGTGCGCGCTGCGGCTGCCGCTGCCCCGCTCGCAGGTAGGGCCGGCGGGCTGCGGGGCGGCACGGCCCCCTGTGCGGTGTGCGTGCGTGTGTGTGTGTGTGTGTGTGTGCGGGGGTGTGCGTGTGCGCTCCGCCCGGCCCCGGCGGGCTGCCGAGCCGCAGCGGCGGAGGCAGCGGCAGCGGCCGCGGAGGGACCGCGGGTGCGGCGGGGGGCCCGCAGGTAGCGGAGCGGAGGGGCACGGCCGGGGGAGCGGCGGGCGCGCGTCCCGGGGCTGGCGGGGGCGGTGCGCGGCCAGCGCGGAGCCCGCGTGCAGCGGCGAGGCGGAGCGGCTGTGTCGTTGCAGGTGGCGGCGAACCGGATGCCTTTGGCGGGCAGAAGATGTGTCATGGGAAGCAGGCGAGCGGCGGCGGTGCCCTCCCGGCGGCGCGGCGGCGGGCGCTGGCCGCGGCGCTGTGGCTGCAGCTGGCGCTGAGCCTCGGCCCGGGGCTGGCGGCGGGCGGTGAGTGAGCGAGGGGCCCCGGCCCCGGCCCCGGCCCCGTCCCCTCCTCCGCCCGGCCCCGGCCCTCCCCAGCCGGGGAAAGTTCCCCCCTGCGCTCCCCATCCTCCCGCGCAGCCTTTGGGACCCCCGGCAGGAGGGAGCCTCACCCGGCTCGGCTAGGGAGCACCGGCTCCAAGTACAGCTTCGTTTTGAAATAGCGTAATTTTTTTTTAATTTAAAGGGAAAAAAAAAAAAAGCCTTGCCCGGCCGCGGTCCGCTCAGACATCTCTTGGATGACTCTTAGTGCGAAATCCCCATCCAGCTGGGGAAGGCAGGAATTTGGGATGGAAGCTGGCGATTCGGGTTTGCAAACGCAACGTCCTTCAGCACTCTCCTAGTGGAGGAGCGACCCAGCCTCATTTGGCCTTTTTAATTTTAATTACCTTTTTAACGCTATCATTTAAATTATTGAGCCTGTGAGATATTTTCAGCAGGTACTTTTAATTACAAAATTGCTTTAAATTGGTTCCATAATTAGACTTGGATTACTGTAAAAGTCTTAAAGTAAACTGCTTTGCTGTAAAATGAACTTAGCTGTGGTAATGAGAGCAGCTTCACATTCCAGCTTTAGCATGGTGTTATATATTTGTGTTGGGGAAATAAGCCATTTTATGATTGAATCACATCACTAATGGCAGACAGAGCCCAATATAAAAATTGCTTGGGCTTCTTCTCATGCCCAAGACTTATGCCAAGATTTTCTAACTTGAATGCCTAAGCCCCAACAGCTCCAGTCCAGATGTGTTTTCTGTCACTGAATATGGACTTACAGGAATACATCTCAAGAGGACTTCAAAAGGTCATCTTGTCCATCCTCCTCCTGATGTGATTCAGTCCTAGTTTTCTCTCTGGAGACGATAATGCCATTTTCCAATAGAAATCCTGTGACTGCAGATGTGATTCCAGCTAAAAAAGCTTTTAAACTGTTGCAGTCCCTACATATCCCTCTTTAGAAATCAATGGCTTTTTTAAAAAATATATATTTTATTGCAACTGTGTAACCCTTGATTTCCTGGGCAGCTCATGTTTCAATGTGCCGGTGCTTTTCAGCCTGTTCTGTGCCTTTCTCGGGATTGGAGTTGTGCGTGCTCCTGTCCTTTTCCAACCTTATTCTTATGGCTCCATTCATAAAAATGAAGCTGTTCCAAGGCCCCCTCCTCCCTGAGGCTCTGCATATCCCACAGTTTGATTGTCAGCACTTATTTAGCCGATTAGTGCAAGAGGTTCTTCAAAATATGGTTTATATCTCCCTCAAATGGAATAGTTTTCATCGCAGCCTGCAATAAATTGTTGTGTGATGCTGATTGTTATTAACACTGCTGCCTTTCACCTCAGTAGTGCAACTAATTCTGTATCAAATTTCATTTGTAAATCATTTTAGCATCTTTCAATAATTTGGGGATTTTTTTTTTTGTCCAGCGTCTAGGAAAAGGCAATGCACTGAAGGATTGTGCATGGGCATAATCACCAGTGAAAAACATTCATTGCTGTTCTGATTATTGCTGTTATTTCCCAGAGTGGTTGTGCTCAGAAGGTAGGCACTGTACAAATCCCAGCTGTAAATGTACAGTCCTTTCATGTGGTAGAATGTACGGTTGTTGGGTTTCTTTCACCCTGAATCATTTGAGTGGTAAAAATAATGAGCTTTGTAATTAGAACAGAGGGCTGTGAATTAGCATCCCTCCTATTTTAGGCTCTGTTGTATCTGTGAGCAAGCTCACTGTGCTTACGTAGCTTGCTGTGTTTGCTGTGAGGGCTCAGCTTTTGGTTCCTCAGCCTGTGATCCACAGAACTTGTAAGCAGCTGTTGACCAAAGTTGTGATTTCCTGGGACCTTTGAAAATTTTGTTTCTGTAGGACTCTCATTTTATGGATTTGTGTATTTAGACACAAGGCAAGTGGAATTACTGACTGGTTTGGAAAATGTAGCTCCAGGCTCTTTCTATCTTCTCATTATCTGTTAAATAAGGATAATCATACTTCTCTCAGAGATTTGAAAAGAGCTTTGATGACATTTAATGAAAATACTATGGAGGTGGAAAGAATTTGTTTCAAAAGCTTTAGAAAAACAGCACTGACAATATGCTGAAATAAAAACTACCTCACATATTAAAACATTAAAATGAATAATTTAGGGTTATTTTTTCTAGAAAGCAATCCACAGCTTATATTTTGGATCCCATTTACAGCTTCTTCCCTTCCTTGGCTGATACCAGGATTTGTCTCCTGTAATAATCCTGTCATGACTTGTGTGACTCCTTCTATTTTATATCTGACTAAGCTCTATTGATTGTCACGTTCTACCATTTCACCCCAAATCAATACTACTTATAACTCTTTTTTTTCTTGTCAATAATCCTACAGAGAATAACTTTGTTTATTACACTTTGACTTTCGCAAAAGTGAATCTAGCGAAAAAATTTGCTGTAGAAGTGAACTCAAATGAGCAAACCTTTCAGCTACCAATATCCCTCATTCGTCCCTGATGTATTTAAACTCTGCTGATACCAAGGATAAAGTATATCTCTCATACTTCAGCCTGTGGCTTTCATTTAATCATTTTTGTTTACAGAATCGCAGAATCCTTTAGGTTGGAAAAGACCTTTAAAAATATTGAGCCCAAGTGTTCACCCAGCACTGCCAAAGCCTCCACTAAACCTTGGCACCAAGTGCCACATCTACACATCTTTTAAATACCCCAGGGGTGCCTAACTTCACCACATCCCTGGGTAGCCCTGTTCCAATGCTTGACAACCCTTTTGATGAAAAATTTTTTCTAATATCCAATCTAAACCTCCTCTGGTGCCACTTGAGGCCATTTCCTCCTGTCCTGTTGCTTGTCACCTGGGAGAGGAGGCTGTCCCTCCCCTGGCTACCCCCTCCTTTCAGGGGATTGTAGAGGATAAGATTCCCCCTCAGCCTCCTTTTCCCCAGGCTGAGCCTCCCCAGCTCCCTCAGCTGCTCCTCATCAGGAGGGACAAAAAAAGAGAGAAAGCAGGAGCAGGCTGGCAAGGCTGGGATGAGGAAAAATGAAACGTGTGTTGGATGGAGCTAATGACAACTCACTCTGGAGTTTTAAGGTATTATACAGAGTTTGTTATGAAAATCATAGTATGGAGATAATAGCTGTAACAAAAAAATTTTAAATATACTTCAAATTCCTGCAACTGTATTCAAATAGGGGAGGATGATGAAAGCTAAAAGGAGAGGGAGAAAAAAAGTACAAAAATGTTCTGTTATTGAGGTTTGTTATGTGGTCTTTTACCCAGATGTGACTTGGGCATGTGTCTGCTTTGTTGTCATGGCTCAGCTGGGTGAACTCTGCTCTTCTGCAGGGCCCAGTGAGGAGCCCCAGGGCTGCCACACATCTCCATAGGCTTGGGGAGGGCCATGAGCTTGTCTTGCCTCCTGGCCTTGAGCAGGGTCAGCATTCTGGCTGTCTTTCATGGCCTGTTTCATCTCTCTGAGGTTCCACTGCATGCTCCAGCTCCTCCGAAGCCTGGATGGCTCCAGTTTCTCTGAACTTTTCTTAAGTTTTTGTCATGCTCTCTGGATTGCTGGTCATTCAGACCATCAGCTTGCTCTCATGGAACCACTTCCCTGTGGAATGTACCTCACTGGCATTGAACAGAGCTGAGGAATGTCCTGTGCCTTGGAGCTCTGCTCCTGCTCAGATTTCCTGGCTTCCTTTGTTGTCATTATAGGATGATGCTGGGTTATATTCACCTTCTGGTTCCCTGTACCTCCCAGGGGAAAAAAAGCCCTTTTTGGCATTGTAATCAATTTGTGGTGTTTCCCTGGTTCATGTTCTGCAGGCAACATCCCTGCACATCAATAGTGCTTTTAAGCTGGGAAGTACATCCTGCATGATGGCAAAGAAATCTGGCATGTTGTGAAACCTTCAAATATACTGAATTTTCATGATTCCATGAAGAATAGTGGTGAACTGCTTTCTCTAGACCAAGGCTGAACTGTTACTGCTCTGTGACTGTATTGCATTTGAATGAAAGTTTGGTAATGCCATGGTTATGGTAACTAACCATTGACTTTGTATGTAGTGGCCATCAAAAACAATTCCCTCAGGTTTCTGAGGATGGTGGACTTGTTTGCCTGGGTAATACAAGTTTTTGATGTGTGCTGATGATGGAGATCTGTGATAAGACTGACTTTTTGGTAACCTGATGTTGTTCCTGGCAAGAAAAGCCAGCCAGAGATTTGCTGTAGCTGCCTTACGTGTGATTTGGGGATTATAAAGAAGGTTTTCTGAAAACTCTGAATGTTTTCTGATACCCTCTCACTAAGTCTGTAGTTAATGTATTTTACTGTCTCCCTCTCAGTGCATCTGCTTTGCTTGTCAGGCAAAATAGACATTCTGGCCTGGAGTTCCCTGCACATTTGATGAAACCATCAGTTATTCTGCAGGATTGTTTATAACCTCCAGCTTATTGGGGCAGCTCAGTGTTTTGGAAGGAAAAGATTTTCCCAGTCCCAGGTGTGTTCATGCAGCCTCTGCTCTCAGCAGTTAAGCACCATTCCAGTGCTGCTCTGATTGCAGCTGGCAAGGCCAGTGACATCAGAGGGTGGCAGCTCATCATTTGTCTTGGTGGCACATCCATCTGCCTCCAGCCTTGAGAGAGGTGGGCATATTTGATAGATTAATCTTGAATCAGCTTCTTAGCACTCTGCAAGAAGGAGCTTTGTCACTGATGTGCTGTGCCTTTTGGAGACTGAGGTTAACTTTTGCTTCTCTGCTTTGCTCCCTTACTCCCAGGATTGCAATAGAGTATCTTTGATCTTTCTATTAGGGATGATTACAACTTTAGGAGAATTAATTAATCATGCTTTGCTTGATTTTCTCATCTGTAAAGTAGATAAACGATGTGTTTTGTGGGCGTGTTACGAGGGAGTTCGAGATCCTCCCAAAGAAAATGTTACCAGAATGAGAAATAGGAATTTTAGCAAAGTGTAAAATGAGTTTTATCAAAGTAGAGGGTTCTTTACTATTAATGAATTTTGTTGTTGATTTGTGGGGTTTAATAATTAAATATTAGAAAATTGCTGTATTTTTAAGCTTTTACAGATTCTTACAGAATTTTTCTACAGCATTGATTATGTCCTCAACTTTTTTTTTTTTTTTTAAATATTGTCTAATTCTGTTTGCAATTCATTTATTTTTATAACAAAATACACATTATTAGAAGCAGGAAACCTTGCACTTGTGCTGTGCATTTTCATGAGGTTTTAGGCAGGAAAAGGACAACAGAGTGTGGCCTGATTTCATATTTGCTGTGTGCTGGTGCAAATGTGATTGAAGGCTGGGCTACTCTTACTGGTGAGCATTCTTAGTCAGAAAATGAGCTTGAGGGATAAAGTGGTGTAGTGTGTACAATTTGATTCACTAAGTGGAAAAATTTGCTTTGCCAACATATTAAGGGACTAAAAGGACAAGGATCCTACCAAATTCAGCAATTTAACTGTGAAACTGGCATCTCCTCACTTGGTTTTAGTCTCCTCAGCTACTTCCTTCAAGGTGGCACAAGCAGAGCGTTATGAAGCCTATTATGGGCTGTACATCCATTAATTCTCACAGTGCCATGGTTTATGACAGCAGTTTGTGGTGCCCACACACCCCTTCTGTCTGGCTGTGTTACCCCATTGCTTCTGTTGACACCAAGTTTGCCTCCAGTTCTTCAGAGGGGGCTCCCAATGGCTTTTCCTGAGCAGCTGGTCTGCTGATGGGATTTATCCAAGTCAGGATGTTTCTTTTTCCTTGTACTGTAAACAGTGGAAGCAGTTGGTGTTGCCATTTGTGCTCACTGAGATCCTGTGGGGCAAATGTGTTTCCACATTTGTGACCCTCGAGTCTTTTAAATTGAGTAGCGTCCATCCTGGATTGCTCTTCTGATTGTACCTTTTAGCTTTTTTTAACTAGAGAGGTTCCAGAATTTACCAGGAACATTTCTGTATAAATTGATTTGCCAGTGTGACCAGCTTCAGAAAGGAGTATAGGGGGTTTCTGCCAGCACCCATACTAACTTTTGTTGAGCATATCTCATTAAACCCATAATTTGACAAATATTCTTGCTTGTGGTAGCTTAATAGTAACAACAGTAATAAAAATGTGACTTTTTTTTTCATACAGCTCTTCTCATCCATGGAGTTTAAAGCACTTTATAAAGGAACATAAGTTTTATTATGCTCCTTTGTAGATGGAGAAATGACTGGAGAAAAATTAAATGGCTTGGAGACACATTTCATGTAAGAAACAGATGTTGGTATACAAGGAAGAGACCCTTTGGATCTTCATCCGGCACTTTCTTCTGTAAATAGAATTTAGGGAAATTCTTAATTCACATTTTTATGATATGGTCTCTATAATAGGATTTTTTAGCTGTAACTATCTTCTAATTGAGATGAGCAGCTGATTTTCTATTGACTTAAATTGCTACTTAAGCAAATCACAGAGAGTTTTTCCAGTGTGGTTTATTTGCCTGACTCCTTCATGTCTGAGATAGCAAATGGCATTTTTCCAGACACCAAAAACATCTTCAGAATAACAACCAAAAAAAATATTACGAGTTAGGGTAGAGCCCTGAAAATGGTATTATGCAGGTTTCTCATGGTGTAAAGCCCATATTAACAGGAAGGGCATTTCTGCCTTGCTCAGTCAAGTGGTTTATGATCACAGTTTGCATGAAAGGGCAACATTGGAGAAGTACTGCATGTGTTTTAAATTAATTCTAACATACTTGAACAGTTAGAAAGGAGATCATAGGAACTCCATGAGGGCTGTGGCATGAGTGCCATTGCCTTATACTGCCCATCCTGCTTTAGAAATCAGTGGATGTGTAATGTGCTCCCATAAAAATATGGGTTCAGCTTACAAATATTTGCCCATGAAAACTTAAGATGTAATGCAGAGAACACAGAAGGATGAAACAGGTCTGGTCTCTTGATCCTTTCTGCACATGGTGAAGCATGGCTAAGGGTGCAGCAGAGTTTCAGTGTAAAGCCAAATTCTGCAACTAGAAAAATTTACAAAGTCTGGAAAAAAAAAGTCTGGAAACTGAAAAGAGGAAACAGATTACAATAGCTTGAGGAAAAAAATAGGTTGTGTTACTAAGGGTTAGATTATGTAGAAGTTGGGTTATCAAGGGTATCATGAGACAATATCCTAAAAATACACTCTCTTGTACACTGCTAAAGGAAAAAAAAAGGGATATGGCATGCACATGAATCACAGGAATCATTATATCACTGGACTCCCATTCCGGAGACCAAGAGAACAGGCTAAAAAGAAGGGGTTGTCTTTGAAAATGCAAAGCCTTCAGATCTTTTCTGGTACTGCAGAAAGGCAGCAGAGCTCATAGCTGTTTATCTTTCAGGAGGCTGGAGAAACACCATACAGACTCAAGAGAAAAGGTGCCACACATGCTGGGAGGGAGGAGAAGATGCTCAGGAAGAGCAGCTTGTAAGCATGGGGTCCTGTTCTCACTTCTGTCATTAGCATCAGTGAGTGTGTACAGTAAAAAACTATGGAACAGAAATCTCATTTCCATCTTTCAAGGCATGGGACAGCACACTTGAGAGCAGAGTCACAGAAATAGGACTGGAAAAGAGCTCAGAAGTGCCTGTAATTTTTCCTCCTGCCCAGAGCACAGGAGCCACACATTTATTTACCTCTGGCTTGTTACTATTTGAGACTTTAGGTTGGAAACTCCACTGTCTATCCAAATGCTTCATTCTCTAAGCTTTATAAATGTTTTTGTCAAGCCTAACTCAAATTGTCATTGCTGTAACCCAGGACTCTGAGGATTTCCATCTCTAGTGTGGGATTCCCAAGTGTTACTTCCTCCACTGTGCTGCTTGTCAGTGCAAATCCATCAGTGCTGCTGGGCCATCCTGGCTGCTGCTGTCACTTTCCTGGGTCAGGCTGGAAGAATGCAGACTGCCCCAGAAAAGAGTCTTTCAAAAGTTATGGGTTAATTAACAGCCTGGAAGCTGAAGTTTAGCTGTAGCTGCCCAATGTTCATGTGCTGCTGCCAGCACAGAGGGAACTGTGGTGATTCTCAGTGGTGGAACTTCCATTTTTCTGGTTGAGCAAAGGTCACAGCTAAGTTTGTACTTAACACAAGATCAGATATTTTGCCAGCAGCTGTCAAAAAGGGGAGCTTTACCTTGCTCTTTCTGGAGGGCTTGCAAGGATTTTCTGAAGCCACAATTGGAAAGCATCAGGAATAAATCTCAGAGTCCTCCCATAAAAGATGCTTATTTACAGAGTCTGTTCTCCTTGGGGATATTAGACCAACTCTTTGTACTTGATCATGATGTAAACAGTATGGTTATTGCCACAGTAAATTGCACCCAAGTGAATTTATGTTTTATTTCTGCAGACTGAGTGAAGTTGTATATACTGAACAGCCCTGTGGTAATAGATTAGATCCACACAAAAGCCAGTCAGTAGCTTAAGACTTCCATGTGTGTTTGCAAATAAACAATTTTAACTGGAATTTTGATAAGCAGCTGCTTAACAGCTGTCACCCCCAGTGCCTGAGTTCTCATTTCCAGGGAAATGGTTGCTGTTTGTGGGTATCCAGAAAGATTGAGAGGTGGGGGATATTAGAGAGTGCCTGGGGAGGAGCTGCTTGGCTAGGCTAAAATGGAAGTTAGGTTTAGAGCAGCACTAAGAGCTGAATTAGCAACAGGAGATCTGTGGTGATATGGGGACTGAAGTCAGCAGCACTACTTGCTTGAGTAAATCTTTTAGCTGTAAGAACTTCATGGCATGTAGTGGGTATTTTAATGCATTTCTAATACTCTGTGGAAGCCTACCACACTATTGCTGTGTTTGTGTAAGAATGATTTGTATTCTGAAGGCAATGGGTACTTATGAAACAGAGAGGCATTTTTCTGTATCTCTCCACTTAGTTGACATTTTTAGAGATATTTTGTACACATCATCTTACTCAGAGAAAACACAAATGATCCACTTAGAACTGAAAATAAATAATAAATAATTTGGTCTCCTGTAAATTGGACTTCTAAAATAGCTTGATTGCAATTACCAGCTTTGCAGTAATCTTGAAGGAATTAAGATAAAATGGTGTTATCATGAGCAATAGTAAAAATGAAAATATACAGACATTTGTCTTGATCTTGTAAAAGTGCAGAACATTCTTCTCTCCTCTGAAGGGGGACCATGAGCCCCCAAAAGGACAGTCACAACTCTTCTGGGGGAGCACCAAGCTGCTGCAGCCACAATCCTGGGTCCTGCTCTATCCCTTCTTGGGGTCAGAGATAATCATCCTGGGCAGTTCTTTCCATTGCTGGCTCATAACATTCTCTGCACTCCTTCCTCTCCTCTCCAAGGCTTGAGGTTCTTCTGTGGGGCCAGGGAAGAAGCATGGAGGATACAGACCCTTTTCTTTAGACATAATTCCAGGTGAATACCATCTGGAGTTACATGGGTCAGCTGGAAGGTGTGACATGGCTGCGACGTCACATTTTAAAACTCCCCCTCACTCTGCACTGTGGGATTCAGGTCCCAACAAGCAAGGCTGTTGTTTCAGCCTTGCCCCCTTCTCTTCTGACACTCAGAAATGTTTGCCCAGATGGAAGAATCCACCTTTGAAGTCTAGCAGAGTCTTTCCCTGCTGGCAGCCTGTGCATCATCTGTCACTGCTGCCCTTATCCAGTGTGTGTATCTCAGAAGCCAGCACAAGAAATGTACAGCCTGGGACTGATTTGGTCAAGACTAAGCTGGTCTGTATGGGCTAGGATATTTCAGTTCAGAGGAAAAATCCCAGTGAAATATTCACCAGATAAAATACATTAATGACTGCACAATGTGTGTGGATGAAGCCAAATTCCATTTATGCCTATGATCTCTAGGAAATTAGGTCATGGTGGGACACACCTCTGCACAGTGGCTGTAAGAGATGCCAGAGGAAGAAATTGCAGGAAGGGACATCTGGATATAAAGGAGGGGTACCTATCTGTCTTTGCATGCAGCCATGCACTAATGCACTTGACATGCCCCTCATTAATCTTATGGATAGGTGGATGGGTAGGGAGGAAGACAAATAGAGAGACATATGCATATATGCTGAATAAGAGTAAGAAATCAAAAAAACCAAAATGCACAGCCCAGGAATGAAATGGCAAAAAATTATATCCTCATTGACAGTCTCTGCAAGGTTCTTATGCTGGTTCTTAGCATTTACAACGTTGCTTTTTACACTGAAAAATGGATGAGCCCTGCCTCTAATGCTTCTGGTTAGGTGCAAGAGTGGTACTGGATTCATGTGAGGGATGGAGAGCGGGATAGTGTTGGGTATATTTAGATTCTATTTCATTTTTATTTCATATTCAGCAGCCTTACAGAGACAGACTTCATTCCTCATTTCCAAGAGAAATCCATCAGATAAATTGCGTTCGCTGCGGGAAGAGGAATTTTGTCAAGACCAAGATGAGAGATCCCCTTCTGCAGTAGCCTTGATGCACTAGGAGGTGTTTTTCCTGGATGCTACAAATAGGTGCATTTTTTAACCCTGGATTCTTCTTGTGTAAGAGTTTTCTTGGTTTTTCCAAGAGGCTGCCTGAGAAACCTTGTACTTGGAGCAGGTAGATCTGTGCTGCTCAGGAAGTCAGCATGTCAGCCAGGCCAGGGTTCCAGGACTGAAAAAAGAGTATTTGGAACTTTTTTTTTTTAGAATGCTAATGTTATTAGAATATTAATAAATGTGAAGGGGCACTCATTTAAAGTAGCTCAGAATTATAGAGTTTTGCTGCAGTGCATTAGCATCACAGGTAAATGATTCATGACATTTGCCATCCTGGCCTGCTTAAAGCTGTGATTTCAAAATGCAGACTTTCAGGGAGAACAGTTATAAATCTGATCTGATTTTTATATATTTTATAAATCTGATCTGATAATTATTTTTTTCCAAAGGAATAATGTAGCAGCTCCCAGCTGCAACTCTGTAGTCATTTTAGCATTTGCTGTTTATGATCCCTTTTTGCCATACTTAATCTCAGTTTAATTCCTTGGTTGTTTTCTTGGAGAGGAAAAAGTCTTTTGGTAGTGCATATATACCTGTAGTGTCAGAAAAAGTATTTTCCATATGCTGATATTTTCTGTCCTTGCAATCAAGTGAACCTGTTATGGTAAAATCTCCTCTGAAGTACAAACCCAAGGCAGAGCAGGGAGCTGCAGCAGGGTTCCAGGAACCAATGGGACTGGCAGCTTACTGTGAATGTTAACATGAGATTGCTGTTTGCTAGCTTGGAAATCCATTTGCCAGTTTTTCCCTGATCTGAACGTGTTTGGAAATAGGATGATGTAGGGATTTTCCTACTCATCAGCTTTCCATTTCTCCTGTGAATTTCCTGTCTTGCTCCCAGGCAGTCATTCAGGCCATGGGGACTCTCAGCAGCACAGCCAAATTTCCTACAAGAGCAAATCTGGGTCTTCTGTATTGCCTCCTAAACTTGACCTTGGGAATGAAGGAGGTAAGGTGAGAGGAATTTGTATGAGATGAGGAGATTTGACCTCATGGAACAGTTCAAAAAGATGCCCCCCTCAATTTACATGCAGGGATGAGGGAAATCTGCTTTTTCTACAACACAAGATGATGCTGGTCCTTCTGGTTGGATGTACAGCCTCTCCTTTCAGTGTCTGAACACCACTCATCCTTTCTCCCTTACATCCTTGTCAGTCCATACTTATCTCTTCCTCTGACTTATTTTTAAAAATACTTACCTGGAAATAAAATGAGCAGGTAGACTAGTGCCTTTTCTGGGAGATTCTCTGGGAAGCTACAAGGCAATTAAGAGAATGTTTTTTTTTGTAATTTGGCTCCCATTCAGCCTTCTCTGGATCATCTGGTCTCTGTGCTGTCTAGATCAACTAGCTTTTAAAAAATGTCTTCAGGCACACTTTTTAACCATTTGCCTTGATCAGAAATACAAAGAAAGAGTCAGAAAAACAAGACAGGGATGTGCTAGATGGGGAAAAAAAGGCAGTCAAGGGATGTATTATTCAGAGCTTTATGTAAAGCTTCCTTTTTCTTCCTAACTGTAATGGTAGTTTCACTCTTGGTTCTCCTATTGAACTTGGCTGCATTCATTTGGTTTGTTCTGGGCTTTTTTAGTTTTGGAAGCAAAGACTGGTCAGTGTCCAGTCCTGAGTGTTCCTCACTATCAGTTCATATGATCTGTGGTGGGAAGAGAATGATTCTGTACATCCAAGCCTAATGGCCTGAATTTGTAAAGCTAAATGGTAAAACTGCTACTGGCATGACTCACTATTATTTTTAGCTCTGAAGAGGAGACAGTGGAGCAAAGGTTCATCTTTCCATTCCAGCAGTGCCTTTTGTTGAACAATCTGATATTGCTGAGAGGTTTAATGTTCATCTTTCTGTTTTTAACCAGGTTTCTGCAAGATGCCAAGCATCTGTTTGGCTTCTATTCATAACAGGCTGATTCCTTGAGAGAATGTCTCTCTGCTCATCTGGTACTGCACAAGGCCCTTGCACAGGACAGAGACTTTGTAACTTGAATTGTTGCTGGCAACAGCCAAAGTAGAAAATGGGACTGATTTAACTGAAACAGCAACACAAAAGTCTGTGGATTTGGTTTGTGCTATTTGAAGTATAAATATTTTCTCCATTTTCCTTCAGAGTGCTAATTATTTATGTTTAAAGAATGATTTTCATTGGTGAGACTTTTGGTGGCACTGGTATAATAAAGGAAAAATCACATTTTCCCATGGAATAACTGATCCAGATTCAGTTTGGAAAAGGGCACTGATTTCTGAAATCTTTTGCTCCTAATCTCATGGAGAGCTGCAATTCCTACCAGGCTGCCTGGCCTCTGCTCCTGCCAGGGTTGCCTGGGGAATACCTGGTCATTAAAATCCTCTGTTGCAGCCAAGCAGTTCCAGTTTCCAGCACTGAATTTCCAAGTAAAAGTGAGTGGTGATACTATCAGATTGGAAGGAAAAAAACATGTTTACACCTTAAAAAAGCAGTGAAGTGACTTTGGAATTTAAGAACTGCTTTAGAATTAGATTAGGACTGACATAAACTTGAAGTCCCTAAACTTTCAGTGAAACAAAAGGGTCTGAGCTACTGTGAAGGTACAGGGCAGAGCAGAGAGGTCCTACTTCCTTTGGGACACTTGCTAAGACTGTGACCAAAGCAAAAACCTGCATTCAGATTACTGAAGAGTGGGGTTTAGGTCCTAGTTTGTGCCTCATAATGGTGATGCAGCATGCTTGACAAGGAGATTACTGGTTTTATGACAAGTTGAAGAAAAAAAACCCCAAACTTTTAATCACTTTAAGAAGCTACACATAGAGCAACCCTTTAATGGAAAAAACCCACCTTACCAGGATATAAATCTAATTTGAATTATCTCTTAAGAGGGACATATGATGGTGAATGCCAACTGAGTGATGCTTGTATGTTCACTGTAGTGAAATCTTGGTCTGCTCCATATGGAAGACTTATCTGAGCCAAAAAGGGAAATAAGGGCAGAGAATAAGGAGCACAGGAGGAGGAATGTGCCTTGCATTATCAGGGGATTGCAAATTCAGATAAAGTAAGACACAGACATTTTGTCAAAGAAGTTGGGTTTGTGAGTTTAAAGCTTGCTCTAGGCAGTTTAACTTAGCCAGCACATCCAACAACTGATAACCTAAAGTGACACTGACCTTGGCTGACTTACAGGGCAAGACTTGCACAGGGATAAACAATTTCTTGATCAGTTGCTCAAGTATATGAGACCCAGCCCAGCATTCCTTCAGTATTGATTATGGATGTTTGTTTTATCCCAGAACAAACATACTGATTGCAGATAATGTAGAAGAGCCTCTCTGTATATCTGAGCTCTTTTCTATCCATTTTGTTATACCCTGCAGCACAGTGATGCTACTGAGTTTGTGCTGTGCTGCTCTCTCCTCTTGCCTTCTTGACTCACCCATTCTCAAAGCTGCAATGCACAGAGTGGCAAGTAGTGGTTTTGTTCAGTAACTATCTGTACAACCAGGATTTTGGGCCAGATTGTCTTTTTTCTGGCCTCATGGCCTTCATGTCCAGGAGACCTTCATGACCTTGGTGTGTGGACACACAATTCCAACTGCACAGGTGGTTTCCAGGTGTCCTAAGAGGCTGCTTTGGGGCTGTTCAGAGACACACTGGAGGCAGCTCAGCCACAACGTCACTATTTTTAATCCACCCTCTGTGTACTGAATCACTGCACCTCTTGCTAAATCTGTCAGGGTCTGTGGGTGGTAAATGCTGCTAGGATGTAATTCCTTTTTCTTGTGAGGAGCTACCCAGACTCAGGAAATAAAATGCCATGGTGGTGGGAACAGAGCTCAGCTTTACCCTCCCCATGCTCGTTGTAGTGATTTCTGTATAGCAGAATTGGGCAGTTCTGGAGTCATTGCCTTTTCTTGGAAGGTCATGATTTGTGGCCCAGTGGACAGAGCCTGTTGATTTCTTGGACTAACTGAATGCTGTCAATGCCAAAAATCCCACAGATATTCTCATTTTCAGCTTAATATATTAAAATGCCTGTGACAGGGAAAAAAGCCCAAACAACAAACCAAAAAATCCAGCCCCAAAAATGTTGTGTGATACTTCTGGGAAAGTGACAGCTGAAGGATCCTTCCTGGGTCTCTTGCTGAGTGACCTGCTGGGTTCAGAGATGCTTTTGCACATGCTGCTTTGCCCACCTGTTCTCCCTGCTTCCTCAGATCCCCTGAGCAGACAGAACCACAACTCAGAAAACTTATTTTCCCTCTGCTCTTCAGAGAGAAGGAATTGTGTCAACTGCAATATACTCTTTGGATGCAAAAAGCCCTGAGCTGGCAGGTAGAAAAACCCCAGATAGTATCCCTGATGTGTGTGAGTTGCCCAAAGAATCCCAGGCCCCTTGGTTTAGCAGTGGTCACTGAATTACAGACCTGGCATTTTTGGAAAGCTGTGCTTTTTGTTTTCTTGCCTCTCTGTCAGAAGCATTGAAATGAAGGGATATAATACTGTGGTGAGAAATGGCTTGATTGATACCATTTTCTTTACCAGCATGGCCTTTAAGTCAGTAACGTGTTGTAAGGCTCTTTGTGAGCTGAATCTCTGCTGACAGCACATGATTGATTCAATTTTGCAGATGGGACAGATTTCTGTGTTGTGTCTCAGCCTGTCTTATGATTACTTGCACACAGACCTAGCCACTGACAGCCCAAAAATGTTAATGTGGGTGAATGCTCACACATATGCTTTACACGTATGTGAACACCCACTCCTTTATGCATTGCTGGAGGAAAAAATATACTTGTACACAAGAATCTGTTCTTTATACATGGGGAATACAGGATGCAAAGTTATGCAGCCAGAAATAGGAGCAGGGGGTTGAAATGTCAGCTTGTAAAAAAAAAAAAAAAAGGAAAATTAATATTGAATGGTTGTATATTCAAGAGGGCTGAGCACACCAGGGGTTTGTACTTGATCCCCAATCCTTCTTCCTTCCATAGGTCAGCACTTGTTAGCTCCAAATCTGGAGCTCCTTTCACCTGGAGGCTTTCTCTTACCATACTCTTGTGGGATACCTGTCTGTCCCACAGCCCTAGGACACTTGACACTAATTCCCAGTAATTGCTGTCAGTGTTGAGAAGGAAAAGCTGGAGCTGAGTCAGCAAAGAGAGGGAATTGTTCTGCTGTCCCTGGAAGTTTTGCATTTAGCACCAGTTGTTGCTCTGGCCTCCCCTGTGTATTTTCTGGGTGTTGCCTGGTTCAGTGAAGACCACAGGAGTTCTGCATCAGAAGTAAACTGTCACAATCAAGTAGAGAAATTCAGTTTCCAAATTTTCATGGACTGGTTTCTTATCATAGAATATCCTGATTTGGAAGGGGTCCACAAGGATCATGGAAGTCCAGCTCCAGGACTGTCCCATGGATGATCCAGTTAGGACAATACTTCTAGAGATGCATTGAAAGCATTTTAAAATATAAAATTTAGCTCATTTTTCAATTTTCTTTACCTTAGCACCAATTTAGAAACTGATATTTCTGTTCAATAGGCTTCAGTTGTAGCAGGCTGATGCCTACACAGCAGAACTTTTCTGCCCCACTTGATCCTGTAACTTAAAAAACTCAGCAGGGGAGACCCTGTGTCTCTCTGAAGGCTAGATTATGACTTCAGTTTATTTGCACAACTGATGGCTGGGATTTCTTTTAGGTTCCAGAGTTTGTCCTCTTAGCATTTGTTTTCCCATTTAATGAAAAATCTTTGCCTGGGGCTGAGCCCTGACACATAAGGTGGCATTTCAAGATCAAATGTTATTAATGTAAAAAAAAAGACCCACAGGAGGCCAGATTTAATTGAAGGGCCTCATTTTCAGAGGTGATTTATCCCAAATTTCTAGTGAGAGTCCATGGAAGTTGTGATTTTTGTACCATCTTTTGAAACCAGATCCTGACCTAAGACACCTCAATCATATGGCACCATTAGTGAGGAAGGACTTTTGGCCACTGTCCTGAAATCTCTTTCAAATGTGACCATCTCCCCAGTGTTCTGCAAAGGCAGGAAATACTAATTACAGAATGTTCTGACATCTCTGGACGTGTAACACAGCTGAATCTGACCCAGTATATTCACAGGATTAAAGCTGATGTATGTTGAAAACTGCACAGCTCAGTAACACTCTGTTTTCTGAACTGCTTTACCTTTGTCTAAGTATATTAGACAAAAGGAATATATTTTTAAAAGGCATTCAGTTCAAATTTGCATGAAAAGGGTACTGTTGCTACAGCATTCATTATGAACAGTTACATAAATAATCTGGTTTTAAACAGCTTCTAAATACCTATTTATGCAATGTGGCAGTTGAAAAGCTGGTATGTATTTTAAGACTGACAGTAGCTTACTGTGTTCAGCATCTTTGGCTTGTACAGGAGAACATTTTTCCCTTAACAACATATTTGAAAAACCAAAGCAAATACCAAGAGACATACTGTGCACACACACACTGGATTTAAATATAAAGTTCAAGTCACATAATGAATCAGCTGCAAGCAGGAAAATATTAAATCTGACTTTTTTTTTAGTAGATGTGCTCTTGTGCTTAAATATTATAAAGGTTATTTGTCAATAGATAATGCTGTATGGGTTGAATGACCTGAGCTGAAAAGGTTTCTAAAGGGATAAATGTAAAAAACTGGAACTACACAGTCTGATCCCCTTAGCCAAGCCCATGAGAAGACTCCTCTTCAGCCATGCTGTTCAGTTCTGCTTTATTCTGCCTGCACAACTGCTCACAGACCTGCTGCCTGCCCTTTGAACAGCAGTGCCTCTTAGGGATGTCTCCCTGCTCTTGGATCCAGCTTCTGGCTCTGGATTGGGAACCTCTCCCACGGCCTCTGGGTGAGGTCATGTGTGCCCTGCCACCAAAACCTGTGAGTGGTTTCACCTCATGCTAGACCATTAATGAATCTTGCTCCAAACATCAAGCTTAACAGCAAAATTGCAGGTTTTTAGTAGGCAGTGAAATAATCTTGACATTGCTCCAGGCTTGTATTTATGGGATTTTTATGCAATGTGCTTCTGGAATGGAGTGGAATATTGTATTCTGCCTACTCATTCTTCTGTTCTTCATGTAAATATATACTCAAGTGTTTGCTGGAGGCAGTGATTTTTAAAAATCAAACAGGTTATATTTATTTAAGCATGGATATTCTATCTGCTTCACCTGAGCAGGTGGCAGTTCCTGAGATTTATACTTTATACATATAATATCTAGAAGATGATAGTTTTATCCTTTGGGCATATGTCTGTGTAGGCTGAAGAAATTAGTGGAGCTGGTCTCCTACCTCAGTTTCCTTAATGCCCTGCATGTGTTTTATAGAACATTTTGGTTTTATAAGCAATCATGCACATGTAGTTTCTGATTGCTCTTTTTCAGACTCTGGGAAGTTCTGACTTGTAGAAAGGGTCTGGAGTTATAAAGATTTAAATTGTGAAATATGTTAAATAAATAATATATTTCTTTAGAATCATCCTCAAAACTGAAGATTGAATGCCTCTTGAAGACTAACACTTTCTAAATCACTGTCTTCTCAATCTCCTGGAAGGAGGGTGTGATCACTTGTAGCTTACAGCCTGTCCTTGTACTGGGTACATTCTTTGAGATGCAGAGGCCATAGATAATCAATCCTGCATTCATTTTTCAACAAAAGAATTAATCTGACTGTTACTCAGTAGAATTTTGCATTCAGTAGAATTTTGCATTCAGTAGAATTTTTGAGAGAGAATTGCAGAAATACTGTGAACCATGCACTTTTACTTTCACATTTTTAACCTGTTTGCCCTTGTGCATCTGTCTAATGTGTGCAGATGTCTAAGACTAGAGCTTTCTGTGGAAAAAAAGGTCAAAAAAGGAAACACTGACCATATATATTCCCCCTTTCCTCTGCAGTGCATTAAGCAAGAGTGCAACATGGCAAAAATTTGTTGTAGTGCAGGTCTTGTGGTTGGAATCTTGATCCTAAGAACACTGCTGTGGCCATGAAGGGGCAATTTCAGGAGAGGGTGGGACCTTCTCACTGCATGATTTGGAAGATCAGTTTGATTTTGGCTCCTGGCATACTGGGTCATTGGGAATGTGCTCTTCCTGCCCTTAGTTATGAACTCTGTAGCTTCCATCTGCTGCCATGTATAGTGGGATAGGATAGTTGATCCAGAAGATCCAAAGGTGATTCAGAGAAAGATGTAGTGTGCTTTGGCCTGGTCTTCAAGTCATGGAAGAAGCCTTTAACCATGGAAGGAGGTTTTATAGTTACAGGAGCCACATGGGTATTGAATTAAGAATCCAGAAGATACTTTGGACTGCAACAAGCTACTGACCACTTGCCTTTGGTTGGAAGCAATCTTCATGATGCAGCAAATTGTGTAGGGTATTTTCCTTTTCAAGGATTTGCTTTTTCCTTGGCCAGACCTGGGAATTGAGATAGCCCAGAGAAAGTTTTGTCTCTGTGGTTGAAATGACAGATGGAAGGTTGAAGATGAGTTGTGTTTCATAGGAGGCATGAAACTGCTGTTCAGGGGTGTTTATCTCCTTTTGTTGTACAGGAGAGAGAGGAATCCTCTCAAACTACACCAGGGAGATGTTTTCAAAGCAGAAGACTGTAGCTGTCTGTTCTGGTCCTATGTGAATGTCTGAGAGGAATGTTTTAAGTCAGGGTAGCTGCAAGCTGAGCACTCCACTTTAAGTCTCATGTTTGACTCATCAACACTTCACAGTTGGCTGTAACAAATTCAACTGCCTGGTCTAGTCTAAAGGATCTCTTTTTTTTCTTTGCCATTTGTGCATCAACATCCAAGTCTGGTGTTATGCAGAAACACATTTTAAAGGGGAGTTCATTTTCAAGTGAACTTTACAAATGTTATTAGTCAGTCTGGGGCTGAGCAGACAGAAAGCAGCTTGGGGTCCTGGTGGACCAGAAGCTGACCATGAGCCAGCAGTGTGCCCTTGCAGCAAAGGCAGCCAACAGCATCCTGGGCTGAGAGAGGCACTGGAGCTTGTTTCCTGTGAGGAGAGGCCAGGAGAGCTGAGACTGTTCACCTGGAGGAGAGGAAGCTCAGGGAAGCTCTTGCTGATGTGCTAAAATAACCTGGATGGGGAGGATGAAGAAGGTGGAGCCAGGCTTTCAGTTTTCAGTGTCTCCCAGCTGCAGCACAGGAGGTAAAAGGCACAAACTGAAACACAGGAGGTTTCCTCTGAACATCTGGAAGCAGTTTTTCATTGTGGGGGTGACCAAGCACTGGTTTCCCAGAGAGGTGGGGGAGTCTCCATCTGAGGAGATATCCAAAGCCTGACTGGGCACTGGACACAGCCCACTCTAGCTGCCCCTGGTGGAGCTGGGGCTGTGCACCAGATGGTCAGAAGGTCCCTTCCAGCCTCAGCAGTTCTGCTGTTCTGGGGTACACCACATATCAACACACATCACAGGATTTGTGATCTGTCCATCAGTCCTGTCAGGGAAATGGGAAGTGTGGGAGACACACTCCATTATACAGACATTATAAAGTTGTGGAAAGGCTGAATGTGATGTGCAGGTCATGTCCAAAGTACATGGAATTATGGCAAGTTGGGTGTGAGGCTGTGATACTCAGAACACAAAGAAGCAGATGAAGATCTCAGACTTACTATTTGAAATTTTAAGTGTATCCAGCAAGATTTGTATACACACATGAGGACATTTTTGCTCATATTCCAGAACCTGGATAATTCCAGCCTGGAAATATGGCCTAAGAAATGCTTAATTTTGGCCACATGTAACTCCCTTTTCCCTCCTTTCATATCTTTTCTAGTTTGAGTCCAGGTAAATGGGGCACTGGGACAGGGTGAAACAGTTTAGCAACCCTTTCAATACAGAGTTAAAGATCTGTATTGCACTGTTAATGAAGGGAATGACAGAAAATTAAAACTACAAAGGTATAAGGCACGGCAGTGCTATTGTGGTTTTCTGTCACTGTTACCACCCTTGCTATTGCTGTTATGAGGGTCATAGTTGTTTTTAGCTTAGCCTGCCTACCTTCCCCAGCTGAAATTAGGAAGTTTGTTGGGCTGGTGTCTTGATGAACACACAACATGACCGTATGCTGCCTTGGCTCAAGTAGGACCAACCTGCTCTGTGCTAAGGCACAGCTCATCTTCTTCAGTATCCTTGTGTTGCTGCTTCCATGGTAGGAGCAGATGGCATAGCAGGAGTGTTCCCAGCTTGGTTAAAACAAGATGCAGAAGGTCAAATGAGCTGGCTTTAATTGGAATATGCTGGCTATTACAGTTAGGTGTTGTCTAGCAATCAGTCCTAAATGTAATTCTCCATTGCACTGATTATACCAAACTTTTCTCAAATATGGCAAGCACATAGTACACAGAAAGTAACTTTTAGAAGTTGCAAAGTGACTTATTTCACAGACATACATCCATTTTGAGACATCTCTTCCCATATCTGATTCTGAATGTGTGGATATGTTTTTGTTGTGTAGCAATGAAATGATTGCTCTGTTGGCAGAATCACACAGTTGGTTACATAAAAGCCATGATGGCCTTGAATCTGGACAGAGGGATGAAGAATATTGTATTTTAAGCTCATGATTCAGTGACACAGTTCAACAGTGACAAGAAATTCCTGCCATCTAAGTAGATAATTAAATGAACTCACACATGTAAAATGGATTTTCTGGTTGCTCAGATGTCTGTATCCCACATGGTCTCCTCATGACCTTTCACAGTCTCATCAGAGGTGCCAGTTTGGGATCAGATTGTGGAAGTTGAACTGTGCTTGGTTGTAGAATTTAACTCCTTGGGATCAGAGAGTGCTGCTGGGGCAATGGGAGAAATTTGCAATCACCCTCAGCTAAGGGTTCTGTTATTCTACTTCATAGAATCTACGCCAGAAGAAAAATAATTTTTACACTTTTTAGGCTATATTCAGTGATGTTTGCTCACTGTTTTTTGGCCTTGTGTGTATGCTATTAGAGGTAGGCTAATTTATGATGGCATGTGATTGCTTGTTGTACTTGTTCCTGAAACTGGGGAGGGAAAATGCTAGGAACAGATCTGCAAAGGGATTTTACCTCATTTTCTCCTTGGTTGCTTTAACATTAGATTGGTCTACATTTTCTTCTTTGTTCTGGCATGCATTTCTTGGCCTCTTTATTTTCAGCATAAAATGTAAATAGTTACTCACTGATCCACATGTATGTGAAAAGGTGAAAGAGGTCAGTGAAGAGTCTAATGATGAGAGGGAGAGGAAAAGTGCTTTTGAAAACATGTTTTTAGTTTGATTAGATTTTGCCCTGGTTCGAAATATAAAATCTTTGCAAACTTATAACTTCTGTAATGAGGTTAGGTTATATTCCCAATCAATTAAATCTTCTGGCCAGCACTCCATTAAGCAGGCATTTTCTGGTTCATAACTGCAGGAGAGAGAATACAGCAGACTTTGTGAGGAAGGCCTTGTGTGATTGCAAGATGCTCTGTTTTTTATAATTATCTTAATTGGTCTAGTAAAATATATTTCTTTTCCTGACAAATGTTGCCTTGATGTATCCTGGAGGCAATCACAGCTACAACAGCATTACTGCTGCTCTGAAAGTCACAGCTGAGTATGTCAGTGGGAGTCAAAGGAAAAGGTGCAATAGAAATGTTATGAATTATTATTAAGATACATGAGAAAGCTCTGCAGGGAAGGACTGGAACATCTTGGGAAATGGTCTGCAGTTAGCCAGCTGGGAAGGCTGAAGACAGAATGTTAATAGAAATGTTGTTTTTAAAAATCACCATGACATCAACGTTTATATCAAGTGCCTTGTGCTGGAGCTGCTTATATAAGTGAGATTATATTAGGTGTGATGAACAGATGTGTAGTTGATAGGGGTTGTGCTGTGCTGGGGAAGGTGGAGCTGGCAGCCAGGCTTGTAGCTAAAGCTGCTTCAGCTGGAATCCTTGTTTTCAGTGCCTTGTAACTTTGTACTGGAGCATTTAAATGAAATAATCTGTTATTGTTTTCCCTCTGGCTTAGAAGCTTTGGATTTCAGGAAATATTAGGACAAGATTTTTTAAATACCTTGTTGTGCCCACTGTGTTACTCGTTAGTTTGCCTGTGCAGAGTTATTTTGGATATGAGAATGAAAGAGAGCTGCAACTGCCCAGTGTTACTGGTGTGGGTTCCAGTAGCATATTTGTGTCAGTTTTGGGAAAGAAAAGGCCAGAACTGAGTCCTCTAGCATACAGAGAAGCATCTTGAAGGAGTATGGTAAGGGCCATGCATCAGAGAAATCAGCCTGGTACTTCCTGGCAGCATTTTCCTCCATTAGTAGGAAGAGAAAGGGAAGTGTCACAGTTCCAGACCAAACTAAAACATAAGTTTTTGTAGTTGTGAAGTGAAGCCCCCTGGCAAAATTTCTTGGTTAGAAGGATGATAGTTAAGAAATACCAACATAAAAAGTCTTTATGTGGTGAGTATCTTCAAAAAAAATGACATAAGCAATTCAGAAGTAGTTCAGGGACTAGAACAAGTGATGAATATTTCACTAAATGTACTGTTGAACATACTAGTTGCAAACATACTGTAGCCTCTTTTTATCCTTTAAGCAAAATATGCTTTAAGGCAGATTTCTTCTGAAGGGCCATAGCAGGAATAGGATATAAAGCACAGATGCTGTCTTTTCTGGAGAGCTCTGGTTTCATCCCCTTTCTTGCCAAGACAGTGACATATATAAAACCTGTGTTCACACAGACATCACACAGAGGAAAATAAGTAGCTTGTTTTCTTTTGCAAAATCCATCAAAAAGTTTATGTCTAGGTAAGGAAAATTTGGTACTATTCTACTACCCTCCTGTATTTATATATTAATATCTGCTTGCAAAGGGCTGTCTCTCTTGAGTAGCCTGAATTGCTTCTGCTGCTACTCACCAGGACTAAAGAGTTGCTGCATTTTTAGATTAAGCAGTTGTTAATCAAAGTTGTTCTCATCCCAGTCAGATTTTTTGTCTTTCCTCTGAATACTTTCATATTGAAAGGAGGCAGTTACGCCCTAAATTGCAGCTTTTCACAGAACCTCACACTGAAATAGAATTTGGTCTTAAGGCAAAGCCACTGCTTCTTGGAATTCAATTTCTCAACTATAATTATTTTCATTAATTTCTCTGTCACTGTCAATAGCTTTTTCTTCACTACAAAGACATCAGAGGCTCCCTCTCGTGGCTGAGTTAATTTCGTTTGGATTTTGGCTTTTTTTTTTTAAATAAGCTGGAAAAAGCTTACCAAAAGGAAGAGCAGTAGTAGTAATAATGATGATAATAATTGTTGTACAGAAGCAGCAATGTAGATTCACAGTGAAGAGGGAAAAGGGGATTTCTTGCAGGCAAAGCTGAAGCATATTTGCAGCACAATGTGAGCTTTAACACATTTGTACACCATTGCTAATGAACAGGTGCTCAGACAGGAACAGGATTCATATTTCTACTGAGTGAAAATTAGACCTGTTATCTCACTTAGAGTGGGAAACTGCTTTGATTTTTGATTTTTTTTAATAGAATTGTAATGCATGGAGGTTTTTTGAAATAACGATGGGGTCTGTTGTGCTCAAAAGTGCATTGCTCAATTCCCATTAGTAATTTATTTTGTGTTTATTTTCCTCACAGGCTTTCCAAGCATATGTAAAATAATTCAGCAGTTGGGTTCTGCTGTTCGTTGGGAATCCATCTGGTTGATAGTGTGGCTGCAGGAAGCTGAATTTCATCTCATGGGCAAAGAGAGTGACAGGCTGCTGCTGTGGCTCAGCTGCCACCCACTACCTGTGCAAGGGGGATGGAACAGACACCAGCTCCAGGCAGCCCTGGAAGTGACAATGACCCTCCCAGCTGCCAAAGCAAGGACTGGTTTTAAGTGGGACCCTTCCATTTGTGCACTGGGAGTTTGTGCTGCCCAGTTCATTCATTTTCTGTAGGGCATGAACAAGCTGTGCTCCTCCTCGTCATGTTCCACCTCTCCCCTTTCACTTTAAAAGCTGCCCAAAAAGGCTAAAGCCCTTTAAATGGCCCAATGGACTATCAAACTGGCAAATTTTCCATGGAAGTTTGATGGAACCTAGAATCTACCCCAAAAAACCAAACAAAACACAACCAAAGTGCAGAGAAGCTCGTGGGTTATAACTGGGTTTTTGTACAGTTGTGACTCTCGTGAGGATTTCACAGTTTCTCTGGAGTGTGTGATGGTAGATGAGACAGTTTAAAACACTTCAGAACCTTTCTCCCCAAGAGAAAATGTATCATACAATGTCGTTATCAAAAAGAATATAACTCTTCATTGTGGCTATAAATCACACTAAAGCAATTTCCTCCCTCATTTGGGTATGCTGGGTTTCAAAAGTGAATGTAACCATGTGGGTTTTTGGCACCAGATTGTTTACCTGATTACTGATTAAATGAATTGTAAAAAAAAAATGCTGAACTCATCCAAATTTGGAGTATCTGTTCTTGCATTTTTTTCCATACCATGTAGAACAGCTGATAACCTGAGAGAGCATCCCTTGCCTCCTGAGAGAAAGCTGAGATTTTTCAGCCAGGATTTCATACAGAGACTTTGAGCAGCACTTTCCTCAGTTTTTCCATGAGATACATGGAAAAATTATTTTACCTCAGCCTTCACTCAGTTTCCAGTTAGACTTGTGTATGGGGTATGCTGTGTGTGCAATTGTATCTATGACATAGGAAATATGCTGAGTTTTAAAATGCACAAGGACATATATCCATGCAGTTTTTCCATTAAGAGAGTGAAAATAAAATCAATGCAGAGTTATCATTCCCATATTCATGCCTGGTTTCAGCAGGTTGCTGATCAGGCACAAGATGCTGCATTTTAGGAGAGCAGAAGGTCTAAATGCTTTCTTTGTGCATGGAAAAGAAATTTAGGTGAAGCCATGTGTGATATCTCAGTGAGGGAACTTGTGGCTGTGGAGGTCCCTCCTGCCTGATGTGTCATGATTGATTTGGTGAGCAGCATGCAGGCTTCCAAGTGGCTTGAGTAAGAAATCAGGAGCAGAGAGACTTCTTTTTATCCCAGGAACAAGTATTTCTTAACAATAAACCAGATCAGATCAATGGAAGTCTCTCTGATTCTAGGTACAGCAACATATTCACAGGAAATGAATGACATGTGAAGAACAGTGGCTTTTTCAAGAACAAATAATTAAAAGGTGAATATTTTCAGTCCAGAGTTAGGGCAGGCTATATCTGAGACCACCAAGTGTGGTAAGATGCTGTCTTGTCTTGTGGATTTTATTGCCTAAACTCAAAGACCTCATAAAGAACAATCCTCAAAGGGGAAAGCATCTTGGTCTGGCAAGAATAAATGAATTAAATTGAGTTTTGAGGTGGAGTTTAAAAGACAACTGGACTTGAAAGGGGAAAAATGGGGGAACAGGAAGGTGTCATAAAAAGATAAATTCAAGCTTGAGAAAAAACAAAGCGGCCAAAACAATGTCCTGGGGAGAATGTTGAAGAAAATTAGGACACAGAAAAAAGGAAAATATTTTGATAAAGGGTTTTGGAAGGTGACACCCAGCAGAGCCACAGAAGAAAGTTAAGAATAGAGGAGATATGGAAACAAAGGGGCATTGTTGTTCTTAGGAGGACTGTAAGATGGGTAATGATGAAAAGGGTCAACAAAATGTGGTGGTCAGGGAGCTGGTGCAGGAACTATATCAATATTCTTTTTTCACCAGCAATATCAACAACCAAGCTCAGGGTTTTATTGTGAAACTGGTTTTGAGTTATTGGATGCAAAAAAAAATACCCATATTTCGTGTGTAGCAAAGACAATAGTCTTGCCTAATCCAGCAAGGCCTCCATGAATTTTGCAAGAATTGGGTGGTGAGGCACTGGCACAGGTTGCCCAGAGAAGCTGTGGATGCCCCATCCCTGGGAGTGCTCAAGGCCTGATTGGAGGAGGTTCTAAACAACCTGCTCTAGTGGAAGGGTATCCGTGGTAGAGGGGCTGGAGCTTGATTGTCTTTAAAATTCCTTCCAACCCAAACCATTTTATGTTTCAATAATTTCCGACCTTCCTAAAATCTCTGGTCTCAAACAAGGTTCAAGATATTGTCAGATCATGTAAAAAAAAAAAAAAAATCTTTCAAGGTGGTCAGAAAGTGAAAGTGAGAATATATTTAGGCATGCTCAGCTCACTTTTAGCCATTATGTTGGATGACACATTGGACTAGGCACTGGCTGACTGGAGCTTGGCTCACCCATCAGCCTGTCCTACTTGTGACCTCTGTTTGTCTCAGTGCCACTCATGGATGCTGGTAATCTGTAAGTCTGTCTTCATTACAAGGTGGTCTGCAGTCTGGCTTAGGAATTAAAAGGTCATATGTGATCATTAGTTAGGACTGGCATGCTGTAGTCACAGTAGCTGCTGAAAGGCCATGCCTACTTAATAAGCTGCTCAACTAACTCAGTTATTCAGGGTATGTTTGTTGAAAGAGGTGGTAAATGTAAAGTGTAGATATAATAATTAGAAAGAAGAGGATTGTCTAAATAACCCAACTGCTCTTGCAAGCCAGGAGAGTTGATGTGCTGCTCCTGTCAGGGAGACTGCAATTCAGCAGAGGCTGGAAGGTGGGCTGGGAGAGCTGTGCACAGAAAGAAATGGTTGAGCCAAATATTTTGTAAAAACAAAGTAAGATTTGAAGAGAGAGACCTTGAATTAAATCAGGCAACCTATTATGTGCGTGGCTGGAGTCTGGTGTAAGGAAGGAGCCAGACTCCTGCATTCATTTAAGTCTGCTTACTATATAATTCAGGCTAGTGAGGTGAACTAAGGATGAAGCATTAGCTTCAGCATAGAATTTTTATTCTGATCACTGGAGCCTAAAGTTATTAAAAGAACAAACACAATTATGATATCCTAGGGGATTGGCACACATATAAATCTGGAAATGCTGCCTGTTTCTTGCAAAGCATATGTATGGATCTGTGTGCTGCCTGCTCTTTATTTTAACTAGCTTTGCTGCAGCTGTTGCTCTGAAAAGAACCATCTAGCACTCTGGGGAAAGAGAGGCTGCAGAAATCCTCAAATGAATATCTATTAAGAAAAATAAGTTTTAAATAAATTGCTTGTGTATATGGTTAAAACTCCTGTCCCTTGAATAAGAGCAAAGAACTATCACTCTACCAGCTCTAGACCTTTCTTAGTTCCCAGTTAATCAACTTACAGTACCATAACAATTTAATAACAGCTTATTCTTCCTCCATTTCTTCAAAATGATGAGAACATATTTTCATGAAAGGTAGGGATGTGAATGCTTTCTGAAGAACAAAAGCCCATAATCTTTAAATTTAACTAGCATATGTGATTTTCAGATTGGCTTTTATGAAAATATTTTGAGCATCAGGTATCTCAGCAATACCTATTATCTATGCACAAGAATATCCTAACTCTCAGTCTTTCAGCTGACTAATACTGATGTGTATATGTTATATAAATTGTACAAGACTTTACCTGACAGTCTCAACTTCAGTGTTGTCAATGCCAAGTACATTACAGAGTCTGTAGGTTTTAGAGGTGTCATCAGAAAAAAAATGAATCAGGTTTTTCTGATCCAGAAGGGTGAGCCATTAACCCTTGAGGAGGCTCTCACAGTGTCTTGCCAGCCTCCAAAGTTGTCCTGTGAGGCACTGCCCATCTCTGCTGCCTGTGGCTGAGGGTCTCTCCCTCTCTTCCCTCTTGTCCCTCTCCAGTTCCATGTTTTACCTCTTAGGAACCCTACTGGGCTGCTTCTCCTCCTCTCTGACCTGCTAGTGGTATCACCATCCAAACAGCTGTCAGTCACTTTCCAGCCTGATGTATTTTTTATGTCCCTACATCCCAGTTCTGTACCTTTGCCAAGTCTCTCCTGCTGTTCCTGCTCCAGTTCCTTTGGTTTCTCTTCTATCCTCAGCTTCCTCCTCTTCTCCCTAAGTTTACTCCATAGAACTGAAATGGAGCAACTTCCAGTATTTCCCTAAAACACTCTTTGTAATATTCACAGATGAAAAGGGGGGAAAAAAGGAAAAAAGGCAATCAGGGACTTGGTTCTCTCACTTCAAGAATTTGAGATTTTAGAGTTGTTTTAAGGGAGTGAGGTTAAAAATCTTGGAGCTATGATCTAAAATAAAAAGTAGGTGTATTAAAAGAAAGGTTGTGTCAGAATAATCTGTTAATCTCTGGAGAAAACAGATGGTTTCCTGAGGATGGAAAATACAGCAGACCTTGTGCACCTTGACTTTTGTAAAATGCCATTAGGGAAAGTATTTGTGAAGATTTGGGGTCATGGAAGAATTGGAGAATTGATAGAAAGCTCACTAGAGGGTAAACAGACTGCACTGAAAGGGGAAATACTGGAGCAGAGGGGACTTTGTACACCAATGATTCTTTTGTGATGCCACAAAAATTGAGTATTGCTGTGGAACTTGTCATTGACATTTTTCTGGATTTTTTTTTTAGGGGGTTAAACATGGTGGCTGTGTAGTTGCACAGCACTTTAATTATAAATGTTTCCATCTTGCTCACTGGCTCTTGTGTGACTTTGCTCTGAGTTGCTTGTTCTGATGCTGTGAGCAGCCTCCCATTGCTCCCTGTCTGTTGGGAGTTCCTTGGAAGGACTTTCTGAGGAAAATGGGCACACAAGGATTAAGTGTAACACAATTATGAATCAAAAAGAAATGGAAGAAAAATCATCTTAACCTCCCACTGGTTTTTCCAGTCTTCTCAGTATGGACAGGATAACTCACAGGACAGAGCACTTTAAATGAGTAATTTAAGTTAAAAGTGTTTGGATATGATGACAATACTTGATTATTAGTGCTCATTCAGACTCCTGCTGCCTTTCTATACAGTTTTGGGGTTTTCACATACTTGGAAAACAGCAAGATGATTATGATCTATTTTTCTTCAGAAAATGCATTCTCATGAAGAGAAACAGAGTAAAACCTGTGTTTTGTGCTAACAGTACTAGCAAAGCACAGAAGCATACAGGAACTTTTCAATACAGAAGAAAATCAGTTCTCCTTGGGTCCAGATTAGGACCAAAATCAGTAGGAGTATTTTTTCTTCCCAGTGGGTATTATCTGCTTGCTTTCTAAAAGCTTTACTTGAGTAGAAATACTTTGCAGGATGATCTGAAGCAAATGTGGAAGGTGCAATGCCAGTCCTCATGTGGGAAATAACTGGTGAGCCCACAAGGCCACCTCATTTCCCTTTGTATCTCCTAGACCTGGAGGTAAATAAAATCCCAGCTGTGCTGGGCTAAGCAAATAAGTATCAGCAAGTAAAACACACACAGAGGAAAAGATGAGTAAGAAATGGATGGCTGTGATGAGGTCCCCATTTAAGAGGAAAGGCCATGGTTTCAGGGGTAGGTGAATATAGGGAAAAATCACTGTAGGGCATAAGAGCTGTCAGAGTACCCAGAACCATCAGGGGACTGTGATAAGGAATCAGTGCAAAAGCTGGAAACAGTGTCTGTCTGCTCTCCTGTTTTAGTATGTACCAGCTTTTTAAATCCCCTGTCTCTCAGTCTCCTCTAGTGTGCACTTCATTTAAAAGTTTAATATTACATATTCACACATTAATCCTGATTGTCCCCATATCCAGTTCTGTCTGGTCTTGAGAAAGTATAAAATTGATTTATACAGCACAGCTGAAAAGCAAAAAAATTGTTGGATTACCATAGTGTGGTATACAATAAAAATATAGTGTTATCCAGGGAAGCCTGTAGCTGATGAGAGCATAAATATCAACCCCCCAACTCATACCCCTGAGTATTTGACTCCTGCATCTTATAGAAACAAGGATCTCTGCTGAATAGTGTGACATTTCATCACTTTGGATTTGCTGTGATGAATAAGATTATATGCTATTGGTCTAGGAGAAGTATTACTATAGTAACTAGCTCATGATTCATTTTTTATGGGTTTTTTTTGCTATATTTCCTAAGGGTTGCCTGTCTAGACTAAGATTGTTTAAACTAACTCATGGTAATTAATTTTTTCCAGAGTGCTAAAAATATGGGACAGATAAACAACAATACTTAGATACTGCTTTTTTGAAAAGCACAGCAGGCCCATTGCACTCTTGAAATTATGGGAATACTGTTTTATTTTATTTGTCACATTTTTATTAGTAGCTTTCTATTTTGTTACTAATCCAGTTTAGTGACCTAAGGCTGGATTCCCACATTGACAGTATTGCAACTCTAATGAAATCCTTAGGCAGCTAATATATAAAATGTTACATCTGAGGATGAAAACAGAAATGGGGTTGGTTGGTTTATATCCAAGTAATGAGCTCACTTATTCATTTAAATCAGTAAAAAGAAAATCTTGGCATAAGTGATAAGTACTAATATTTTATATTCCAGATTTGTACATGTTTAATTCCTTGTGATGATGCTTATGGGTCACCAGTCCACAAGCACACACTGGCAAAAACCATCTTTATTACAGTGCCTTATCAGCAAAATGAATAAGAGGATGTGTTAGGTATTTGCCCATTTACTGAAGCATATAGAGAGCTTAGCCTGCATTTGCTGCATTCTTGTCTTTATTATGGCTAAAGGTGGTGTTTGATTATTTTTTAAAACTGGATTGTTTCAAAAATCAGTCATCCTTGTCAAACCACATTTTGAGTTTTTTATAGATAGAAATTAGAATAAGTAAATGAAATAGAAACTAGAATGAATAAAGTAGAAATTAGAATTCATGGATGTTCAAGGTTCCGATAAGAAATGTGGAACTACCATTTCCAAGAAGAGCCATTTTAAAGTAGTTTAAATTACCTTAAGGATAATAAATATGCACACAGAAAAGCTTATCTAAGCACATTTTGTATTTTAAATTAACTTAGAAATATGAAATATTATTGGAAATTAAAGAAGTAAT
Source organism: Muscicapa striata striata (assembly GCA_030060385.1). Taxonomy (NCBI): domain Eukaryota; kingdom Metazoa; phylum Chordata; class Aves; order Passeriformes; family Muscicapidae; genus Muscicapa; species Muscicapa striata. Next base: position 700,080 of record JAREIS010000252.1, on the reverse strand, counting down.
TTATTCTCACATGCTTCTTTTTCACAGAATAGGAAAAAACCTCTCTGTTTTTACACTTTTAAAAATTTCTGATTGAGTTTGCAGCTTGAATAGAATTAGTCATTAAACTGAACTAGCTGAATAAATGAAGATTCAGAAATATTCACCCTCTATTTGCAGAAAGCTGACCAAACTTTGTCTTCAGATTTTAATTATTTCTGCCTAATACTTGATTTGAACTCACCCCAGTCTAGACCTCAGAGTACCAGCTTAATAATTTTCAACGGCTTTGTTGGACAAATAAATATCCAGTTTAAAAATTTAGGAGCTGGGAGGAGGTTGTGGGATTTATTGTCTGGCAAATTGGCTTTTATTCACCCTGAATCATATCCCAGGATAGCCATGGTAACTTTCTGTAACAAAAACACAGAAGTGAGGTTCTGCCAGCAGAACCAGCAGCAAATTTGCTTTCTGCCTTTTGTTTTTCATTTAAGTGATGGCAAGTTCAGAGGATCACAGAGAAGCATATGACATTTCATAAGGGTTCATAAATTATGCAGTGAGACTTGTTGGATTACAAAAGCCTGAGAGTAACAAGTGCTTCTTGCATTATAAATGAAATGGCTTATTTACAAAGATGACATGGCTATATTAATTGTGAGAAGTTGTGATTAAAGGGATAGGCCTGTGCTGTTTAAGATGTTAATTAGAAGAAACTCTTTTTCCAGAAGAAACAAATGCATCTTTTTAGTTTGCTGTGGGTTTACTGAAGTGCTTTGCTGATTATATTCTGAACTGCCTTCCTTCTCTACCAATTTTTTGTGTTTTTTCCTCATGTATTAGCCTAATGTCAAGGCAATAAAAGAATCCTGCATCAAGGTTCACATCCAAAATTAAAACTGGTGATGGTTTCCATGGGTAGGAAATTCAGCTTGTAGTCTGCTGTGTGGCACTGGTCAGGCACCAGCTGGGCTGTGCTGCCAGCCGTGAGCATTAATGGGGATTGGAGAAATTAATTGGAGGTGTGCCCCTGAAATAAAGATCCTGTTATTACATCTGCAGCCATGCAGGGCCCAGGAACCTGCCCTGCTGACACTGCAGCTTGTGCTCCCTTCTCCCTGGTGGTACTCCCAGGCAGGAGCAGTTCCTGGGTGCTTCCTAGAAGACCCATTTTGGCCTCTGAGGATGCTTTATCCTGCTTATGGCTCCTCACTTTCCTTCCCCTGTACCCACTCTGGAGGAGCAGCAATTCTTGGGCTTTCCAGGGAGATGTCAGCTTGTTTCAGCATAGAAATGCCCAGGGACTTGTCATACCTGAGTGGGGATTTCAAGGCTGAGCTGATCATCACCCTGAGGAGCATCTCTGAGTGACTGCCCCTTCCCAAGGGCCCACTGAGAGGAGGAGAAGGGAGGTGCTGAGCATGGTGGTGAGCAGGATTTGGGAACACAGCAGTCTGTGAGGAGAGTGCAAGGGCACGTGGTGGGCAGGCTGATGGAGGGTTGTGGTGAAGGAGGATAGAGAATACAGATGGGAGGCCGGGGTTGTGGGAGAAGATAAAAGATCAGAAAAATGAGGAATTGCAAATGAATCAACCTTTCAGCCTTTTGAATGACCAATTCCATTTTTTACTGCAGATGGGTCAGTTTGGTACTTATGAGATGCACATTGATTTTCTTTTTTTTGCTATGATGCTCTTGTGTTATAAGAGGGATAAAGAAGCTTAATGGTGTTGTTGATTTGGTAGATCAGCTTGTAACTTAAGCATAGTACCTGCTCTTGGAGGTCTTTTTTGTTCTTCTCTTTCTCCTACAAAGTAATTTGAACTTCTCAGTTCCTTCCAGTGGCTTGTTAGGCTGCCCTGGGTACAGCTGAGGAGGGATATCCAGCTGTGCTGGGAGCTGGGAGCGTGCTCTGCAAGGATAGCAAGGCAGGCTGTGATTCACATCTTAAACAGGACAGGGTTTTCAAAGCTGCTGAAGTCTCAGGGAAGCTTAAGCGTTAGTGACCCTTCAGGGATTAAGGGGAGTTTAGATTTTAGGAGGCATTTCACTAATGAAATCATAGCTTTATAATTAAATTTCACTTCCAAGTCTAGATGCTAATCGAAGCACATCCTTCCTTTTCTCGCTCCTGGGGTACATGGATAGTTCAATTAACATCATCAACAGCAAGGAAGCATAAACAGCCAGAGGCAAACAGCTCTGTGCCTGCATGGCTTTCACAGAAACAGGGCAGAAACTCCTAAAGGGATGAAAACAACTTTTCCTTTGTGCAAGACAAGCAAGCCCTTGGCATGCTTGCACTCGTGGCCCTTTTGTTTTAGTCTCAGAATGGCTTTTTAGTGAGAGCTGGCCTAAGATAACCTGCTCCTGCAGTGTTTACAGACTCCTTCTGAAATGTGCATGCAGGCAATCTGGTCCTGCCACAGTCTGTGAAGCCTCTGCCTCCCTCTGCTTCTGGTGGAGACAGATTTAGTGAACCCAAAGGCAGGTGGTGATGCACAAGAAGCCCATTCTCCATCCTACTGAAGGCTAACACTGAAAATGCTCTCTATCTTGAATATTATTGCACATTATATGTCACTTCTCATTCACTGGGTGTATGAAATGAGAGTGATGCCTCTGTTTAAGAGTGAGTGCAGCCAGTTCTGAGCTCACATGCATCACCAGTGTGTCAGTGAAATGTTTTATAGCAGCTTTAGAGGCAAAGAAGTCCATCAAATCTAGATTAGAAATCACCTTGCCAGCACCATGAATTTACAAGAAGCTGTAAGATATGGAGGTGAGGGAAGAGGGAAACAAGGAAAACAAAACATGAAACTGAGAAAAAGAAACAGAAAAATAGATTTATGGGATGAACTGAGGGATTCTTCCTCCTGCCTTTTTTTTAGGCATGTCTGTAGCTCAGTTGTGGCTATCATGATTTCTTGTCATCCCACATATGTAATTTTTCCCTGGATTCCAACGTTTCAGGCTTTTCATTGGGGATGAAATGAATAATTTTATGTTTGAGAATTTACAATGCAGAACTCTAGGAGCAATCTGATCAAGTTATTTGCAATTGTTCATTTTATACCCCAAGAAGGGCATTGCTTATTTTTCGATCTTACCATTAATTTTACATTATTTTACTTGATTGACAATGGCAAGCAATTTAGGCAAAATAAGCACCCATATAATCTGCTTGAGGGTTATCCAAATTAAGAGCATTGCTATTTTCTGATTGACCCAACAGTAGAAATGTGGTAAATTGGAAAATACCAAACCCAAAATACATTTTGTATCAACTGCATGCTTTGTTGGTGATGATGACCTTATGTGCTTAATTAACCTTGCCAAAAAGACATTATTGTCCATGATATTTTACACAGTATCCCTTAAAGGTACTGTGATACAGAAAGTCTGCAATTCGGACCAAATATTAACCTATTTTTATTACTGAAATAGTCAGTTCCAGCAATAATTGTGTAGTCTTTACTTCAGGGATTTAAAGTCTTGCAATAGCATCCCATAAAGTTGCTGCTAATGATGTAGTATTGATTATGATGGCTGCTGGCCTTACTAAATTTTTACTGTATAGGCTACATGAAAGTTTACTACTTTATTTAACAGGTGTGTTGTATAATTTTTATTAGTAGGTGGTGATGATGATTTCCTCTTCCCTCCTTGTAACCATGAGAAAAAGTCCAGTAATCTTCTTTTCTCTTGAAGGGTTTGTCAAGAAACATTGTAGTTTTAAATTGCTTTTTATCTTATTTGATACACATTTTTCCTGAAGGAAAAGAGTTTTTTGTTATAGCCAAAAGATGGGGTTTTTTTTTCCAAGGACTTCTATTGTGGTTCTGACTGAGAAGATTTTGGCTTTTTTCAGCAGGTTCTAAAGGGATCAGAGCATAAGATATCTATAGCATCTCATCTATTGATGTAGGATTGTTCCTACCACTAGAAAGTTACTGTATCACAACTTGGAGTAGCTGCTCTTAAATTTGTAGTTTTGAAAAAGGAAAAAAAACAAAGATTGGGAGGAAAAAAGTACCAAGATGTATCTCATTGAAGACATGTATTTACAAATTTTTGATAGGGTGGACCTTAACCAGATAAGATTACATGGAAAGGATTATTATGTAAAGTTTCACAGTTTGCTCTCATTAAGAAGAACTGGATGATGGCAATTCTCAGGGATATTTGAGCACTGTTGTTCTTGAATATTGTACCAGACATTTTATACTTAAATTGGAAAAGACTGATGGACTTAGCTGTCAGCTAAAAAAGCTGCATTGAAACATCAGAACAGCTCTTGTGCAAGAGAGGAGCAGCCCTGGTGAAAATCAGAGCAGTTCCTGGCTTCTCTGGATGGTGGCAATTGCCCCTTTGGAGCACCTGCAGTGCCTGCTGTGCCCTGGAGATCCTCAGCTGCAGAGGGGCAGCCTCCCCACACCTTCCTCATACCTGTCCTTTCTCCTTCCAGCCCAAACCCAGCCCTGGCTTCCCTGCTTTGTGCCTGGATCATCTACACCTTCATAAAAAGCTTGACTTGCAGGTGCCTTCCACTGATTCCAGAAGGATTTTGATTTGGGCTGAGTCTACTGTTGCTATTTATGGACCAAAAACGGGTTTAGGGTTTTGTTTGCTTTGCCTTCATGGCTTCACCATGAGATGTGTACAGTCTGTACCATGTTGTGTGTGCACTCTGCTTAACTGGCTCTTCCCTGAGGCTTTTCCCTTCTTCCTTGCTTCAGGAGCAGCAAAGAAGCAGTGATCCTGTTCCTAGTCCATGTGTCATCCCTTATGCAGTAGCTGAGTAACAGCTGGCTACTGGCTCTGCAGAAACTAGAGGGTGCATGATTTCATTTTCCCATTAGTGTTCCAGCTTCTACTTGGGAATTCCCCTTGGGGATAGATTTGTCTGGTTGCTAGCTGCACTGGAGGAAAAGAACCTGAGAGACCAACACACTGCAAAAGGATCCCTAGGAGCAATGGAAATCTTTGTTTGTGAAGGGCCACCAGAAAAGTGGCAGTAGGGTCATGGAATTAGCCTGCACCAGGGAAGAAAACATTCTTGCCTTCCATGTTGGGTTTTGTGCTGACCAGCACAAAATCTCTAACTTTGCATACTTGACTTAATGAAAACTGAAAAATGAGCTTGGTTCATTTTTTTTTTACCAGGCAAACTGTGTGTGACCTCAGCACCTTTCCTTTTTCTGTGTTGTTGCAGAGGCAAAGTAGTAGGCAGTAGTATACTACTAGGCAGTAGGCAGTAGTGTACTTTTCCTTGATGCAGCTAGTGAGAAAGGACACATATCTCAAGGTGGGTTACAATATTCCTCGCCTGACTGCAAATTCCGAGATTACTGAAGTAACAAAATTGATCTGAATGTCATGTTATCCCTTGGTTTAATGGGAAATAATTAAGATCTTCGCTGACATTATTAAAGGACGTGGGCTTGCTGTCTAAAGCATAAGAAGCTTCTTTTTAATCTCCAGTAAAAATGGACAGCCTTTCTCTGCTAATAAGTATTGCCTACAGCGTGTAATCCCGTGGTCAGAATGCCTGTGCTTCTCCTTGTTCATCCCATTGGCAAATGACAGAGTCTGGGCTGGTTTGCACTGGAGGACTTAAGCTGTGTGGTGGATGAGCAGGCATGGGTGGAATTCAGGGATGTGTTTGGCTTGGTCACTGCACTGACCCTTCAGTTCCCAGGATAAACTGCAGTGGATGGAGGAGTGAAGCTGCACAGGAGCAGCTGTTCTGCTGCCCTTGTGCTGCTTCAGCCAGGAGAGGAGGTGCTGGGGGAGTGGAGAAGGGAGGTCCAGGGTTGTTGGAGCACTGCAGAGGGGCACAGGCTGGCTGCTGGTCATGGAATTTGGGCTGGGCTCTGTCCATCACGTCACCTCCTGGGAATTGTAGCCCAATTGGGGCATTCAGTGCAGGACCTGGAAATCAGAAATGTGCAGTCTGCCCTGGTGACCCCACAGTGAGCCCTGCCCCTGCTCACAGGAGCTGCAATGACACACAGGACTCAGTGGCTTGGTGTGGACCTCCTGCCAGCCAGGGGACTGAGCAGAGACATTCAGTGCTCAAAGGCAAGAGCTCTTCATCACCCTCAGTGCTCTCCATTTGGCTGCCACAGCGTCACAATGAGCCCTTGGCAGAGGGAATGATTTAGCCTCGGGAAACGGAGATTTATTTCGGAAAGTCCTTTACTGTAATATCTTCCTTCTCTCTGACTGCACCGTGGAGGCACCTCATTCTTATCATGCAGGAAGTAGCTGAGGCTCTCTGATACTACTCTTTTAAAATCAAAACATTAAAACTACCATGCAATGATTTTCACATTTTCCAGCCATCCCTCCTGCCAGCATTAATTGCCCCCCTGCTGTTCCTGTTCCAAAGCTATTTTCTCTTTCTGTATGCAGCCCTTGTTCAGTGCTGCACTAAACCTTTGCTGCTTTGCAGTAAGAAAAGCTTCCACTTATGCAAATGGCATTGAAATGAGTTTGATAAAATGATAAACAGTCACATTTATTGATTGCAGCTGTTGGGGTTCAGTTTGCTATTTTGAAGTCAATTTTGTAGAGGTAAAGGACTTTACAAACTCCCTTCTGGTGTCAGTGAAGTAACACAGCACTCCCTTAAAAGTGTTTGGAAAGTGTGGTAGGGCCACCAAGCCAAAGTGATAAGGGGGGAGTCACATTCATCCAACGTCACAGTGTCCCTTTCTCTGTGGCAGACCTCCCTCCCATCTTAAAAACTCCCTGCACTTAGCAGTTCTCCTATTTCAATTACTGTGTCTTTGGATGGCAGTTAAGTTTCATGCCCCTTTATTTCCTCTCCCTCTCTGCTTCTGACACATTATTATTCTTACCAGTGACTGCAGGAGACCTCCAAAATCCCATAGTCCCCAGAAGTAATTACAGATACATTACTGAGCAATCCCCACTGGTAGGCTGGGTCAAGTGCTTTATTTTTATCCAGGGCAGCTACTGAGGAGCGTGGTTGACTTTTGCCTCCCCAGTAGCTGCATGAAGAGACAGGAGAACTTCTGCCACCTGAGCATTTCAGCTGTAGCTGGGGTGGGTCCTGTCCCAACTCTGGAGTGCCTGGCACCCAAGCAGGGCTGCCAGTATGGAAGGTACAAGGTCCTCGTGGAGATAATGGGTAGAGATAGAAAAAGCATGAGGGGTAAATGGGCACAGCTGGATTGTGTCTTTGTCTGACCCAGGGTTTGATGACCTGCAAGCGTGTGCTGATCCTGGAGCTCCTGAGCACGGCTACAAGACGCCCAGCGCCGGCGTTTTCTTTGAGAGCGTGGTGGTCCGCTTCCACTGCCAGGAGGGATACAGGCTCAACGGGACTTCCAAAAAACTCTGTGTGAGACACTTTAATGGCTCCCTGAGCTGGAAACCCAGTGAGAAACCGGTGTGCCTACAAGAAGGTAAGTCAGTTTTCCTCAAGCTGTTCACCATGTCAGTTCTTCTCCCTTGTCCGTGTACCAGGTCTGTGTGTCTGCGCAAAACACAACAGGCTGGTGTCCATTTCACTGTGTCTTGTTGGATGCATACTTTAATTTTCCATCCATAATCCTCGTTTGTCAGTGAAATCTGTACCATGAGAGGCTGTGTGTGTTGAAAGGGACATAAAGAAATGTGAAAACAGAATTTAACCTCCCTTTTCACTAGTTACAAATTGATGCAGAGAAGAAAAACAACCTCCATTGTAAGTTAACTGTAACTATTTATTAAAGCTGTCCTCTTAATATTCCTTTCTGCAGTATTTTACTGGGAAAATACAATCAATTTCCAATGCTATTACTCCTGCTAATCAGGAATTTTAAAAATAGTATTTTATGATGTATGCATGAGTCAAGAAGCAAAATCAAATACACATAGACTGCAAAAGTTTAATGCCAGAGTAGAAGTTTACTCTGAGATAATTCATAGCATAAACCAATTTATTTTTATTGTATATTTGAAACTGTATTTGGTTTTAAATACTTAGAGTGTTACATTCTACATAAGACCTCTAGGTCTTAGAGGCAGGATCAATTTGAATTTCATAACTGTAAATTTTGGCCAAAGTACTCCCAAGCAGCACAAATTATTTATTTCACCAAGTATATTAAGATATAACCTGTCCTTGTTGTTGATTTATTTTTGGTCAACAGAGCTATTAAAGTCAACAGACATGAAAAGTATTAGTTAAATAAAGTGTTTACATTTTAGTGTTGTGACTTCTCTACTGAAGAGATTAGCCATTGCCTCATTGTCTTCATAGTGGAGCCAGATAAATTCTACTTCAGGTTACCTTTCACAATTTAAAATCAAATAAATACATGGACTTTATTCAGAGGTAGTTGAAGACTTATATGGCTCACAAAAACACCTACTCTGCATAGGGTCATGAATGACTTAGCCTTTATAAAAACTGCAGGGACTTGTTTGTGCTCATGGGGGCATGGGTGTGAGAATCCTGTGCCAGGACAGGGATCTGCTACAACAGGGACAAGCAGGGCCTGGGAAGACCAAGCTCAGGAGGTGCATGTGAAGGGAACAACCCTAAACAGTGGCCAGTGTGAAAGTGGTGCATGAGGTGCTGGAGAGAGTAGCCAGGGGCAGCTGGTCAGGAGTGCATGGGCTTTCAGGCACCTGGCCTGTTGGCAAGGGGAAATTTTGGTAAAATATGTTCTCCTGGACATGTGTAAGGCCATGGGCTACAGAGCCATGAGGGCAGTGAGCTGTCCCATGAGGTGACAGCTGATGTCTAGAAATAAAGGCAAAGGGGTGCCAATAGCACCTCATCATGTGGCCACATGGGTCAGCTTCAGAGAAACAGCCTGATGCCTTTAAAAAGAACTGTGTATGAAAATCGTGTCCTCTTCTGTGACAGCCACTTTTCATAAATGACCTTGTCTCTCATCTCATGGTTATTTAAGAAAAAATACATATAGAGTGACAGCAGCCTCTGTCTAAACTAGCTATTGGAACTACCAGAAAAAGCTTTAATGCTTGGAAATTCTGTTTCCTTAAGCACAGCAGGGAGCTAGGAATGTTGATGTGCGTCTTTGAAATGTTGCCTGTATCATCCACTGCAGTTGTTAAAATAAGCATTAATGTGTTTTATTAAATATTCAAACCTCTTCCCAGGTCCTCCTGGCTAGTGTAAATCTGTGGAGGACATTTCTGATCACAATACCATCAGCAGCAAAACTGCCACTAATGTCAGTGTGATCAAAACTTGAGCCAGGTGTTTTCAAAAAACAAAGAAATTGGAAGATGAGAATGTGATGGATGATGTGACAACAGTTGCTTTAGAGATAATAATTACTTTCCAGTACAGAACGCTTAAAAAAGATTGCTAGCCAATGCTCTGATCAAGCAAAGCACTTAAGCTGGAGCATAACTGTAATTATGTGATTAGTCTTGTTAAAGTTCTGTGCTCAAAATTAGGCAGATGCAAAAATGCTTCTTATTATTTGGACCAAAGAGTAGGACCCTGATTTAGGATTTAGGGAAGCAAGTGCTTAAGTACTTCCCTGATTAACATTATAATAATACCTCAGGTATTAAATTACAGCATTAATTCTTCTTTCCAATGCACGATAGCACCACTGGTTCAGAAGAAGTACTAAGCAAAGGCTCAGTGGCAGTCCATGAGGCCTAAGCATTTTTTAGCATTTAAAAAAGTGATTTTTTAGACTGATCCTGTTGCACACAGGGAGCAGAATATTGAGAGAGGGCCATGGTAGGGAGGTGGGCAGTATAGGGACGTGGCACATCTGGAGACGAGTTAAGAGAGAATTACAACAGGGTTTGTGATGCTCAACTATCTAATGACATACATAAAAGACTTCACTGCAGAAATTCTGTAATGATATATAGAAAGAAATTTGAAATTTCTAGCAGCTGCTGGAGAAGGGAGAACTTAATGTTTTCCCATTCATCGTTACCTGTCACAAGGTGAAATCAACTTTATGCAGCATTTCCCATTTACAGCAGGGGCTGGCTGCTCTGTGGGCTATGATATGCCCTACACGCCTCTCATCCCAGCATATATAAATGTCAGGCAGTGCCAGCTGAGCTTGAGCAGTAAAAGCACTCCCTACTTTGGAGTTCATTTATTCTCAGGAGTTTGGATTCGGTGAAGGATAATTTTATGTCTATATGTTATGTACGTTTAATTGTCGTTATGTGTTTACTAGGACAATCTCTAATCACAAGTGGATGCTATTTACCAAAGGAAGCAAAGCAACCTGTTTCAGAATGTAATTGATTTTAGAACTAATACGTTTGCCTGGAGCTCTTCACCCAATCAATTTGATTTTATAGGTCTGTCATTTCTCGTTAAGAGGCAGGAGATTTTAAGTGTCAGGACGAGAATGAAGTTGCTTGACTTGGTGCCCAATAAATACCCTGTCAAAAATCTGTATGCTTAGAGTTATGTTCTTATGTTGATCTACAGCATGTTGTGACTGTACCTTTCATCAGCTCTAATACAGTTATGCACATAAATACCAAACCTCTGAGGTAGGAATTTTGTATTTACTGTTTAAGAGCAGTATGTCATGTTGTTCACACTTTAATCTAATCTTCTCCCACTGTGATAATGTGGCTGCTGTGGCTGTTGCCCTACTTGGAACAAATGCTAGCTCTTTCCTATGAGATTGAATCTGAATTTACAGTCTGCATGGAGATGGCAACGAGGCAAGGAGCTGTGCCCTCATCTCCCTGTGCATTGCAGGCAGACCTTGGAGATGTTCTCAGTGCCTCATTCTCCCACTGGCAGGGATTATAAACCTGCAGTGAAAGTAGTGGACTAGTATATGGTTTGGCTAGAGCTTTCCTGTAGGGCATTTAGCCCTCCATTTGCTTTGCTTTTGTCCCTGAGTCTGTGAGATGACAGAAATATTTTTATTTCCCCATCTCTTATCTGTCTTGCCGAGTGTTTGCTGATTCTTAAGCCTGGTTACGAGCACTCTGTGATATTTGTAACCAGGCCACAGCTCAATGGCCACAGATCTTAGGCAAAGTCTCTCTGCACTGTTGTAAAACAAGCAAAGACAATAAAGAGGAAGTGTTATTTAATATGCACTAAAATACTGTGTTTGCCATACACAGAAAATCCTAATAACACAGTACTGCAGATTTAACACTCATTAAAAAAACCCAAACAACAAGAGGCAATATTGCTCTTAAATGTTTACTTCTAAGAGCACAGGGTGTAGATGAGCTGTCCCTGCATCAAACCAATTCTTCATGATATTCCTTTCATCCTCCCTCTCTCTTTGTCCCTGTTCCAGCCTGCCAGTGGTGTGGCTCAATGTAGTCAAGGCTAATTCAGAGACTGGTCCACAGTGAGATACACAGAGCAGCAGACCTCTGCATTTGTATTTACATAGAGATAGTAAACAAAACAGTGTCAGAGCAGGAACTGGGACACTGTTCTTCAATTGTAGACACTCTTACAGTGTTGGAAAGGTCATTGACATGGTTCTGGCCAAGATCCAGCAGTACTCCCAAGAAAATCCTACGAGCACCTTCTTGGATTAGCATGGACCAGGGACCATTTTTGGATGGTAAAGGCTCATCTGCTATAGATACAAGCCATCCCAGGCCAGCTGGTACCCATGGATGGTGTGCCTATCTCCGTGGTACCTAGGTCATGCCTTCCTTCTGAGTTGTTATTGTGGTCCAAGTGCTTTTGGGAGGAGGTAGGGTGATCTTCCTTCCCAATGGGCTGGAAGGAACAGTTATGAGAGGCTCTACATGGTTTTCACCTGAGCAAAACACTCTAACTATACTGTTTAACAAACTTTGTTCTTCAGACCAGTCTTCTGTGATGGGGGACACATTTGGTTTGCTAAAGCCAAGAGTTTCTAATGTACAAATCTTCATGAAAGTTAGGGCAAGGTGAGCCCTCATGTCTCTCAGGCTGTTGAGCCTGCTGGCTCTGCCCCACCTCTTTCTGCCCCTGCAAGAAATGTGTCCTTTTGGCTGGCCCATTTTAATACTCACACAGTAGATATAAGCAGATCATGTAAAACTGCCAGAAAGGAATGTAAGTCATAGCCTTTGCTGTTCGATGCTGATTAAAGACTGTGTATTCCCCTTAAATGGTTTAGCAGCTTCCACAGATTTACTGAGAAGGACTTAGAATAAAGTAGTTTATTTTCTAGGACAGGACATTTTAAAATTCAGTCACTTCCTTCTAGCTTTTCCAAGCAGAATTGGTGCCAGCTAATCCAGTTGTTTGTGGAGAGGTGACTACTGCAGTTTATGCCTGACTAAGTGCTAAACAATATGAATTCAGCCAGTGGGAAAGCATTTGCTTGCAAGGCGTCAGGAAAAAGAGCTGTAATATTGTGGTCCATTGGTCTGGCATTGAGCTGGGGCTTGTAATAAGCCTGTTATCAAAGTCAGCCAGGATGTGGCAGGTGGAGGACTGCAGTGAGCAACTTATGGCTGATCTCTGCCAACATCTACCCGATTAAAATGATCCCACCTACAGCTGTTCCTTGGGATAATAGGGATGGGGTCACTGTGATAGTTCACAGAATCAATTTCCCCCATTTGAAAGTGAAATCTCATGTTTTACTGCACTGTGTGTACACACACCTGCTTTATTTGTATAGCAACAGGAAGATGTTGTAGCAAGAGAGGGAGTTGTTCACTGACTTTATCTTCTGGCATCCATCTCCAGCCTCCTGCTGTGTGGCTGCCAAGCAGGTTCTCCATCTTTCTCATCCCATCCTCGTGGGGTGCCCAGGACAGCCTCTTCATGACAGCATTTATGGCTTAGTGTAAGGCATTTCTCCTGGGGCATCCTGATGCCTTAAGATGCCTGCTGTCTTCTCTGCTGATCAACTTTACAGAGAGAGACAGAACTGTTCCATCTTTGAAAGTAATGTCTGCACCCTCGCTGGTGTATTTTGCAACCCTCAGTTAGGGCATGGATCCTCCCAGACTTATGCATTTATAAATGAATAAACTCTAAGAAAACTTCTTGCTGCAGTTTCTCAGACTGCCTGGCAGGCTTCCAGCCCTTCCAGCAGCAGGAGCCACCTGCAGCAGCTGCCAAGAAGCTAAAAATTAATGAGAGAAATGGAGGAATTTTAAACTAATGATGTGCTCAGGCCCCATACCAAAAAGTTAGCTAAGTACAATGTATTTTAGAAACATCATCCTTGTGATGGGAAGGTACAAAGTATGTTTTAACTGGGGAGCAACACTGTCCCCGTTCAGGTTAGTAAAATTTAACGATGGAGTCTCAGAATAATAGACACCCCCTTGTTTGCCTAACTAAATAAAAACAGTATGCAATACATTTGCCCTTAGTAGTTTGTGAGTGCTGTGCTGAATGACAGTTTATCTTCCTTCTGCTTGTGCTTTTAAACAAACAAGCTATCACTATTGCTTTCCTTGGTGCATACTAACAATTAATTCCTAAATACAAATTCAGCTTTGCCTCTTCCTCTTTAGCAAGAATTACCCATGCAAGAAATGGGCAAAACGGAAGAAACTTTCTCTTCTATGCAAGTATCAAGGGATTTTTTTTTCTTAATAAATACAGTATTCATAAATTAATATAACTGTCTCTCATGGTAGAAGTGTTGGGGGAATAAAGCAGCGTAACACAGGCTTATAATATTTTTTTTCTGTCTTTCTTGTGTTTGAAATACTTCTTGGGTTTGGATGCTTGGAAACCTTTATTACCAGCTCTGTCATGGATTGACTGCTGGCAAACAAACACAATTTTCCTCCCAATATTTAATCTTTCCCTGTCTTCTGTTTCATCTCACTTTGCCTTTGTGATGAGGATGAACTTTGAGTCACCCAGACTATTCCCTCATACCCTCTTGGCTTGTTTCTCAGTTATTCAATATTACTAGGGGATCTTCCCCCTGCTTCCACTTTCCACATCTTTCAGTGTTCCAAGTTTCATTCTGTATTTTGGTGTCTTTGGCACTGGTACCCAGAGTGAGATATGTGACTGATGCACAGTGTCACAGACAGGTACTAGAGCCCATCTCTGTATATCACTTCACGTTTGCAGTCCCTTCTTGAAAGTCTTCTACAAGCACTCAGGACCCTAAAAATCACATCCTCTAAAAGCATATGAATGCAGGCACACAAAACCATCTGGTTTAAAACATAATCAAGGAGATTAAAGTGAAGGCATTCTCATAATGAACTCTGTGGAATGGAGCTGGGTAAACTCTTGTAAATGCACCTGATTTTCATCTGTCTCTGCTAAAACTGCAACTTTTCTGTGTTCCTTGTGCCATATCTGTATTTTATCTTTTCTTTCATCCTGTCCTTAGTGCTGTCAGAGTCTGCCTTCTCATGGAACCTTGAATTTTGGGGTGTAATTTGCACACATGATGAATGGAGGGCCAAAATTAACCACAGTCTTCCTGAAGGCTCCTAACTTTGTTGGTTTTTAAAAGGCTGGGGGAATGATCCGTTATTGTAGCACCTCAGCTTCTCCTTCCGTGTTATAGACTTTGTAAAATTGTGGTTTACTAGGGAAAGGGCACTTTTACTGAAATGTATGTATTTTCCAAACAGTTCAAACAAACATATAGATTGCTAACTTCTGTTTAAGAGCTTGATTACTGAATAGCGAGCCATGTTTTTTTTAATGAAGTTACTATTTCTTTTTCTCATGAAGTCACAGATTGCCTTGTTCCACATGTTGAAGATGCAGAGGTTCATAACAAGACATACAGGACTGGCGATAAGTTAATAATCAGCTGTCATGAAGGATTCCAGATCCGTTACCCTGACTTAGACAACATGGTTTCCATATGTCAAGACGATGGAACATGGGATAATCTACCCATTTGTCAAGGTTTAGTACTCCAGCACATCCTGTTTTATAGCTCATGCATCTTGTGATAGTTTGCCAATATTTTTTCCTACGGTTGTAAGAATGTCAGTGATCTGATAAGCTCCACAGTGCAGTGTTTGAGTAGTGCTGCTGCTAAGATTTTTTTGATTTCTCTTCCCCTTTGCTCACTGCAGGAAAGATGTCGCTTCCTGAACATTCCCATGCTTACAAAACTCCTTTAAATACTGCTTTTTTGTTTGCAAAGCTCAAATCTGACACAGATACACTGCATCAAAAAGTAAAAAACAACCAAGGTAATCAGTTAGAACTCATGATGGGCATCTTGCATTTTTTCACCAATTAATTTGTGGAAAAAATTATGCTTCTAATTGTACTCTATCTTCCTTTACCTTGTGCAGAAGGCAGGGATAGAGGAGAGAAGCTGGAACCTGTTCTTCTGTCAGAGTTTTCAGCAGAGCTGTTGATTAGATTCACAGTCCATTAAACCTTTATGTATTGACTGAAAATTCAGGGTGTGCTCAGGGATGATTTTGGTCAGAAAAGCCATTAGCTGTAGAACTAGAAACATCAACAGTATGGGATCTCAGCTCAGCTTAGACTGTGAGAAATGGCTGGGGGTAAGCCAGCTTTAGTGAATGGAAATTCAATAACCCTGGGCTCCCTTTCCCTTCACATTTCTAATAAGCACATCTGAGTACCACTGACTCTGTCTTAACCAACTCACGTCTTGGTAACAAGCTTGGCCCACTGAACAGCAGCCAGAGATTTTAACTGAGGAGCAGACTGGGCTAATCCCAACGTTCCTCAAACCCATCTGTCGCCTCCTAGAGCTAGCACTTCTCTGTAGACACTTAATTACACTGTCACACCAATTTGCAGAGTCAGGGCAGGCAGGCAGGGCAGCTGGGACACTTCGAAGGAGCAATAGTGCATCAGACTGTCCCCAAGATCTTGCCTTTGACTGTGGCAGAAACTCAGACATATTACCAAGCTAGCCCAGCATTTCAGATGCATTGTATCTGACCTAACAGCAAAGGGGAGGTTTTACAAAACCATAGCAAAGAGGATGCCAGTTTTGGGGTATCTTATCAGAGATGGCATCACCTGTGGCAGTATGAAGTGTACAGCCCCTTTCTGTGGGGATGCACCTCACATCTAGTTTAGGAAAATTTAGACTCTTGCAGTAGGGGGAGATGAATGCTTAAAAGATTGATTTGCAGATGCTGTATTTGCCAAAGATCCAGGAGCAAACTTCGTGACAGGCAATATTTACTGAGTGAGCAGAAGTAGCCCAAATACCCCTTAGCCTGTTACTTCTGTTACTGTGTTTATACTGTGAAACACAATCAATTGCTCCTACCCAACAGTCAATATTAACTGCTTTTCGAAGGAAAGGCAGTGCTAATAAAAGTTAAGAAATCAATTGCACAAGACCCAAGTGCTGTGATTACCTGGCAGGCAGAGAACAGGCAATTCAGATTCAAGACCCTGCCATATTTTGCCAAATTCCATAAAGTTACTGCAGAATTCCATAATTTTCTTTTTGCCATGGCAGGCACTGGTAAGATCAAAGCCACTTGTCTGCTTTCTCTAGGTAGGCTGTCAGTTACATTTCTACATCCCTTTCATTACAATAGGCAGGGGAGTTTTATTACTCTCAGATACCTTTTTTCCATGCCAGAGCTCTGGGGAAGGATTATAGAGTGCATAAGAATCTAGCCTCCATTTTTCCATGAAATATTAATATTAATTACTGGTCTGGAATGATGTGACTTAGCCAAAAAATGTCAAAATGAAATTTTTCAAGCAGCTTGACTTGTTTGGAGACCTAGGAATTTTCACAAACACTTGGCTGTCATACAAATTCAAATAAATCTCTGTTCTGCATGACCAGGAACATAATGAGCATTAAAATTCTGAGCCAGCAGGACCGAATTTTCCCTAATACAGTTCAGAGAAGAGTAAGTTTGGTCTTGCTTGGGCAGTCTGTGTTTTTTCTGTCCCACTGGGGGCTGCTTATGTTGTTCTGCTCGATGGGCTGCTCAGTTTGCAGGAATTAGTGTGTTGTGTGTGGGGCATTCTTGATCAGGGTAGAAGCAGCAGCCAGCAGATAGGATGCTTGAAGCTTTATTTGGGCAGAGACATAACCAGCTGCTTAAACAGCTATCAAAATTGTTGCTCTGGTGGTACAGCATGCTGCAAAAAGCTTTCAAGCTTTTTCTTTAATTTTCTTTTGGGTTTGTTCCTCTCCCTCAAAAGACCTTTGCAAGAAAGTGGCTGCTTGAAACACTTCTGAGGCTTTCTGTTTTAAATGCCAGTATCTTACAAGTTCTCAGACTGATTTCTGTTTCCTCCTGTAGCTTAAAATTATGGGAGTCCTATGAACATTCTTCACAAATTCCTAGTAGTGGCAAGAGACCTATTTATGGACTGCCAAAATGCAGCTTCCATTAGTCACATAATTCTAAAATATAATTTTTCATTCCATGATTGCTTGTCATCTTTTCTCCACATTATTGCAAATTAAAAAAATTAAACAGTGTCAAGTATTACCCAGAGGGTCATTTCTAGGGCTGTGAGGAATGACATGTAACAAAGTCATGCCAGCTGTTAAATTCACTGCTCTTCATTGCCCCAAATTTTGTTGGTGACCATTTAACTGTCACTGCTCAGTACCAGCCTGATACAAATCCCTCAGGAGTCATTCCAGAAGTAGACCTGGAACAGAGTCTCTGATTCTGATTACATCTACAATTTCTGATGATAACAGGTACCTTAACTTTTTGATAACCTGGTCTGAGACCTTGCTCAATGTTTATCATGGGACTGCTCCGAGGTAGTCATGTCCCTTTAGACTTTCTCAGACTAGAATTCCAGTCATTAATTCTGCCTGCAAATCTTTTACAGTTGTGTGCACTTTGTCACAGGAGTGGATTTAATATTGAAGAGGGTTTACATGCCTGTCATTTTAGGAGGAGGAATAAAACTCACCGTTTATATAAATGACAATCTTTATCTATAAAAGATTCTACCTCAAAAAGAAATTGCCATCTGCTGAAAGGGTGAATGTTTGTTAAACAAAATGCTGTCAGTTTTGGAAAACCTTTCCTGGATTTGTTGGGAGTGAAGCCCACGCTAGCAAAGCGTGTGGGCTAAACAACAAAAGGGTTTGAAACAGGATAATGAGGCAGATAAATCTGAGGGAGATCATGCAGACATGCCATTCATAGTGGAGAGGATGAAAAATATCACACTCCTCAGTTTAGAAACTGTAACTGAGATGTGTGAAGATGACTGAGATAAGCACTTGATAATAAAAGAAACTTCCCTCTTTTTAATTTGCAGGTTGCCTGAGGCCACTGGTTCTTCCTCATAGTTACATTAACGTGTCTGAGTTCGGGGCCTCCTTCCCCGTAGGAACAGTGGTGTATTATCAGTGCTTTCCTGGATATAAACTAGAAGGGCCAGAAATCCTTGAGTGCATGTATAACCTTATCTGGTCAGATAGCCCACCTAGGTGCCTTGATGTGGAAGGTAAATGTCTTACTGTTTGTTTATCTTTCCAGTTTGCAAGATCTGCATGCTCTCTGTGATTTTATCTCAGGGCTGCAGCCATGGCTCACTCCACCCTGGGTGATGTTTCTGCTGGCTGTGCAGAGCCTGGGTGGGTTCTGCTGTGTGCAGCCTGCTGTGCTTTGCTGCACCCCCAGCTCTCAGTGCTCCCCAAGCAGTGTTTGCTCTCACAGTGTCCCAAGTGCAAGAGGGAAAGCTCCTAATGCTTGCTTTGCCTTTAAAATGCTGCCTTTCTGATCAAAACACTGAAGAAGTCACATAATTCACCTTCCTGTGCAGATGGTCAGAGCTCCTACGCACATGGAAGGATTTCCATGATCAGCTAAAAAGCACCCCACAGAAACTCCTAGTTTGGGCTGTGCCAGCTGCATCATTATTCAGCTCCACACAGTGCTGCACACTCCAGTATTCACTGTCTCTCACAGTAGTTAACCTTAAAGAAGCATTGACAACTAAAACTACTGAGCCAACTTATTGATGAGGAACATAAAAACCATTCAGAGTGAAACAGGTAGATCCTTCCAAGCCAGAAGGAATAACCTGTGACTAGAGCTGGGATGGATGGTGGTGTAGTGCATTTGTATTTGCATCCCAGGCATTTAAAAGAGTGATACCAGATGGATTGCTCCATACATTACCAAAAGTGCATGAAATACCCTCCTCCATCTTCACATCTTGAATGAAACATCCCAGGGAGTCATAAGAATCCTAATACATCCTCTGCATTTAACTCCTCTAAAAGAACTACATTTTTGTTCTATTTCAAGCTTGTAAGGAAGCTCTCTATATGTAGAATTTAGCTAAAAGCAATTATAGGAATTCATATGTGATGCTTATGTCACTGAACTAAATACTAAGCATTCTGAAAGTGCAAACATTTGCCAAAAGCATCCACAAAGAGATAAACTGCACAAAAACAATTAAATTATCCTTATTTTTAGCTGACAACTCAAGTTCAAGAATTCAAAAATGTCTTTGCAATTTTGGAATGACAAAACAAGATGATATTTTTTTTTCTTGTTTATTTAGCTCACCATGAAAGATTAATCCTCAATCAGCTCTATGTAAGCCATTTTTGGAAGTCTTGTTTGTTGTTGTTTATAGCATGAAAAACACATTAAAAAATCAGAAGGGCCCTGTTAGGCTTAATCCACACAATAGAACTGATTTGATAAAAGTGACAATTCTTCAGTTAGAAGGACAACAGCATGAAACTCAAGTGTGTGCTGCAGAAAAAGTTGTGTCTCACTGTCACCTGGCACAGGTGAGCATCCCAGCTACTATCAAAATACCTGAGAAAACTCATGTGCTTATTGTTTCTTGCTAGTATTATAAAGTCACAGAGAGGGTCTTTTCCTTGCTAATTTAAAACATGAGGCAAGAACTTCTGCCCTGACATTTCTACATTTTAAATCTCACATCAAAGGTTATCATCTCCACTCAACTATGATGATCTGTGATGGGGGATCAGTGTATGCCAGACCCTGGGCCAAGCCATCAAGGAGGCTTCCTGAGTTCTGATTTTGATTCAGCCTCCCTTTGGATCACTTTCTTACTGCTCTCTTTAAATGCCAAAACTTTCCATGGTGGTTTCACATGGGCATCCCATCAGTGCATTTGTTAAGTGAACCACAGGAGACCAAACCTGGAGCACAGCACTTGCAAGAGCTGGTTCTGCTCATCTTTGGGGGAGCAGAGAGAGCTTCCAGCAGCACTGAAAGGTCACTCCTGACAGCTTCCCTTGTCAACTCTGCTGTAGGGCTGCTTCAGCAGGTGTGCAGTGATCTTCAAAATGAATCCAGATAGGGTAAATCAACTCGAGATGCCCTTGTTTGAAAGGGCTTGTTCAAGTGATTTATGCAAGCAGTGCCAGTCTCCAGGAACCTTGTTAAAATCCACTACTCTTAATTAGTGGACAAAATTCCTTTCCTGAATATTTTTTTATTCTCCACCTTGCATTCCAATGCCGAGCTCATTTTTCAGCGTTCCCTTTATGTGTGCAGTATAATCTTGCCAAGCAGTATTTTTCACAGAGGAAATCTGCAAATAACAAATTAATTCCACTATTTTTTTTCCATGTTCAATTAAAAATGTATTGTAATGATATTTCCTGCTCAGTATTTTAATATGGTAATGATTAAAAGCAAATGACTGCTAGGAAGCTACAGCAAACCATTTGAGAGCTTTTATTTTCCTATAAACAATGCTGCTTACAGCTTCCTAATTTAGATGTATGTTCTTGTTGAAGCCTCCACAGAAAGGATTTCCTAAATTTGTGTGTAGTCACAAAAGTACTGTACATCAACGTGGTGAATTATTTTTCCTTTTTGTTAGGGCAAATAAATTCTGAATGAAGGGTTTGTAGCTCTATTTAAGTAGAAGGTCATACCAGGGACTGCACAGCTCCTATTGCACATCAGGCTTTCTAATGCTTCCCAGCCTTACCCTCAATATTGGTGAGCACAGAGCTTCCACCAGCTTGGGTGAAAGACTAATTTTTGCTGATAGGGAAGGAAATTTTCTTTCTGATGAGTGAAATCAGTGCTGCTTTAGTCAGGGCAGAGCATAGAAATTGTCACCTGGCACTGAAGTGCAGTCAGCAGTGCAGAGCTGAGCAGTGACTGCTCAGAACCAGCTGTTTGCATCTGGCCAGGGCAGTGCTTATGGCTCTGGCAAAAAAGGATGCCTCTAGCTCAGATTGCCAAGTGTTTGCTGGTATGAGATCCTCTTCTTAAATGCTTGTACCTTTGCCAGATTTAAAACATTTGGATTGATTTTTGAGTGTCTGCCTCAAGCTGAATCATTTGGGTGGCTTCAGTTGAAGTGATATCAGAGAAGGACAGTAAAGGAAACGGTGTTGTTTTACCAGTTCTAGAAAATTTCACAGTCATTTAAAGGATAAAATGAAGCATCTTCACACTGAATTTTCTTCTTCTTTAACTTTCTAAATTTTCTTTTTTTTCTAGTGGACTTTCACAATTATGCAGAAACTTTTAAAGCCTTCTTTTGTACTGAAACTCAATAGACACTTCCAAGAAAATTGAAGGAAAATGGGCTTTGGGTTTTTTAATATAATTTTAAAAATACCAATTTGGGGTTAATTATCCATCTGTAGGAACTGATATAAGTTAGTGATTGCCTTCTGTAAAGTCTGGTATGCAAGACATGGGTGCAGAATTAATGAGACTGAAGAATACCACATGGGGTATAAATATTAATTGTAAAATAAATCAAATGGCTTCCAAAAACATAAGAGCAGAACCAGCACTTGAAAACTTACTTGTATGGAACTCTGTGAAATGAAACATTTAAAACTATGTAATGTTTATGGTATGGTACTTTAAAGTGAATTAAGATATTGCACAGGATTTTGAGAAAAAAACAAAACAAAACAAAAAAAACCCATAACCCAAGAAACCCCAAACCAAGCTGAAAAAACTCTTGGCCATGAGTACTTTGGGAACATGATCTGTATATGATTACATTCCTTGCCATCTGGAGTCTGTATTTTAATTTTTCATGCCCTCTGGAAATCTTCCAAGGAGATGTAAGGAATAGTTCTTATAAAGAACTGGGTGAGGAGTGACAAGGGAAACAGATAAAGAGGGGAAGGGCTGGGAGAATTTGATTATAGTGCCAGAAAATAAAGCAGTTATATGGAGACTGTTATTGGGAATTCCCGGCTTTGTATTTAAGAGTAAAAGGGAAAACAGGTTGATTCAATTTGCAAACAATAGACATGATCCTGTTATCTAGAATGTCTTGTTTCAGCATCATCTCAGCTGAACAGAAAAGCTGGTCTTGCAAGAAATCAAATATATTGCAATATGAAAACTTCATTCTGCTTTCTTGGACCAGCAGATTCTCTAGCTGAGGTTAAACGTGAAAGAATGTAAATTAGAAAATTTCAAAGTTTTGTAAGTAGATTCAAAATTAAAATCAAACAATCATGAGGAATAGACTTTGAAAGGGAGATTCAATAAACAGAAGAGAGTAAAAACACAGAAAAAACCTGAAGGTATTCCAAACTGGAATATAAACCACTTCATTGTCAGGGTATAAAGGTACTGTCAGAATTCCAAAAATTATAGAAACTGTGGAAGAAAGATAGGAGAAGGAAGGAATTAAGAAATTTTACAACAAAGCCAGAAGTGCAAGAGAACCCAGCCCCCCTTACCTGGGCAACAGGAGATTTCTGAGAATAAAAAGGGGTTAGTCAGATGAAACTCAAAACCAACAAAGTATGCTGCATAGAAAAAATACTCTGGAAAGAAAGGTAAGAATACAGAACAGAGCTTTAAAATTTTTCTTCTTATAAGCCTGGGAATAGACACAGAGAGAGGGGTTGACTTAGCAGCTAGAAAGTAAAGGGTATGACAGATGAGGGTGAAATCACAGATTAAATGCCATAGCCTTGTAATAGTTCAAAACAAAAGAGCTGAAACTTTGTAACCAGTGCAGGACACTTTGAAGGAAAGCTTCACAGATCTACATTCTTCCATAACAGTTTCTAATGCTACGAATAGTGATTGACACTGAGCTGTCTACCTGATAAACTAGGCACTTAAAATCTTTTAAATTCTTGAAGGAACATAGAGCAACACTGAGAAAAAAAGGATAGAAGTCAGCCTGTAATCAGTTATGTTCAGTGAAGTAAGCAATCCTAAGCCTGAGATGTTATACATTGGTACAAATGGACTTTTTTTGTGTTACTCCACTGACTTTGAGAAGGCTTTAGATAAATTCCAACATGACAGACTATTTTATCCTCAGAGATGATAATGTTGATGCAGCACATCTCCAACAGATACAAGTCCTGTAGAGGGAGCAGAGGGCAGCAATAAAAGCAAGTTATGAAACACTGTTATATTGAGAAATTAAATGAGGTAGATAACAGATTCAGTTTTAGGTTTGCACCTACTCAGCTTGCAGGCAGGAGGGAGAATAAATTAAATATTGCTCAACTGCCAAAGAAGTCATCCAGGTTACCTGAGTTAATGTTAACATAGGACATATTGATAGCCTGGTTTTTAACAGCTCTGACTACAGTGGTATTTCACTCCCTACAGCAAAATGTGTGGCTCAGGAACTACAACCAGCAGTAAATGCTCAAATAGCAGCAGACAGCCATATATCTAAGGACCTTTACTAGGGCAACACCTTTGTGTCAGTGACACCTTTAGCCTGATACCAGAGAGATGAAATAGGCTGACAGTGTGTCATCCTGGGGGTGCTTGTTGTGGAAAGCAAGTGTGATGAATAAGTTTAAGAGTATATTTTTCCTTAGAAAAAGTCATTCAGTAATTTGGCTTGTTTCTGCACTGTAGACAGATGATTCATTCATCACCCAGGAGTGAGAAATTATATGCATCCATGTATGAGTATGGAAGGTGAACACTTTGAGTATCTGGATTTTTGTGCTGTTGGAAAATGCTGAACTTGATCTGTTACCCACAGCTGAAGAGGTGTGGAATTGAATTCAGAAGGAGCTCAGAGACATGAAATGCTAGACAGAGAAGTGAAATTATGCTGCTAAATAGTTATCCAGTCTCTCAACTCCAGCAGCTGTATTGCAAGGTGGAACATGAAGAAAAATAGTCCAAATCCAAGACTGAATGGATACACAACAAAGTGGGCTTTTTGCAGCTCTTGTTCTGAGGGGTGGAGAGTTTGGAGAACAGGCTCCAAGTTGAAGATATTGAAGAACATAAATAACATTATATTTCTAAGTGACTGCTCCTTTTTTGCATTGCAGAAAACTTCTTTGATTTTGGCTGGGATTGAAATAGATGCCCTCTTCACTGCTCATTGTTTTTCAAGAAAGCAACAGAACAACATCTCGTAATCTGTTTCTTTCATGTCTTGGGTATTGCTTGTTGCACAGGACTTCCAGAGTAAATCATTGTTTTACACCTCCTCTATCACCTCTCTACCTTTCAGAAACTCCTTAGCATTTCCAGAATGAGCCAGACATCCCAACTTGCTCATGGAGCCATAATTCCTGCCCTGGAGTTTCATATTACCTTCCAGATACATGTAGTGTTTTATCCATAGTGCTTTAAATATACTGTGGGTTAGGTGGGGGAAAGCTGACAAAAATTCTTCCTGAGGGCTATTTTATGATGTCAATCTTTAATAAGGCTGCTTGAAAGGGAAAATAACACATTGCCTATCTTGAAATCAAACATCTCTGTGCTTTATGGACACGTTCATTAAATTTGACCACACAGTGCATTCACAGAACATCTTCCACAGATGGAGGGAAGTGTAGCTATAGGCTCTGTGCATCAGGAAGTCTACTCACTTACTCACTTGCTCATTTCCAGAGATCAAACCCAATATTTAAAGGGTGGCACTTTCACCAATCTGTGTAGGCAGGCACTTGTGAACTGAACATAAATAACAGAAACCAACACTCCTCCATGCCTTCCTGGTCTTAGAAGATGGTTTTGAAATTACAGTGCTAAGATCATCTGCTGATTTTCCTCCCCCCTCTTTTTTTTTTTTTTTTTCCTTGTAGCTCTCCATTGGGAATGGGACCTTGTGATTTTTCCTTCCTTATGTGGTATAGCTTGATTTCCTCAGCCTTCAGCTAAGCCCTGGATTACATCTTGGCCATTCCAGCATTCCTTGTCTCCATCAATCCCTGAATGACTGGTGTAGGTAGCTGCACACAAGCTCAAGGGATTCTTGCTTATATCAATGAAGAAAAAGCTATGCAAAAAAGAGGGATTAAAATAACAGAGAAACCCACTGATACATCCAGCCTTCAGTGTGCACTGGCTTTTTCAGACATTCCTGACAGGAGCCTTTGGCTGCCTGGTTTTCTTAGTCAGCTTCCTGACTGTTCTCTGTCTCCCTTCCACCTCCATGGTATTTCTAAGAACTTTGACCAGGTTATCCTGGGATGCTGTAGTGGTTTTAGTTTGCTATTTTGAGATTTTTCGGTTAATGCACTAATTATTGTGGTGGGTTTAATGTTGATTAGATTGTTAGTGCACTTATTAGAATTATTTATTCATTTTTTTTTGCTGTGAGATAGGATTAGGAGGAGGAGCAAAGTAGGTTCAAACAGTCAAATACCTAAACCTTGATTTATTTTGGAGTTTTCTAATTCCTTCCTGAAAAGTGTCTGTGTAGTCCCCAGCATCTGCTTCTCAAAGTGCTGAAAAGACCATTGCTGATCATAAAGCCATTCACTCATGAGGGAAGGAAGAAACAAAACTGGAAGCAAGTGATGAAGAAAGTCAAAATTATCTGCTGTAAATGAGATCACAGTGCTCGAAGGACTCACATGAAAATAATGAATATAAATATTTCCTTAAATATAATTGCCTGCCATTTGCTAAAAGAAGTCCTAGCTCTCTATCTGCAAACTTGTCATCAATTTTTTTGTAGTTTAAATGAAACTTTCACTGTTTAACTTATAATTTATAGGAAGAAGATAATTTGGGATCTGCTTCATCCTATATTTGTTGAGAAATGCATTTGAAACTAAAGACTTCAGCATTGATATTGATGTTTCACAGGATACTGTGCTGGGAAGGGCAGAGTTGTTGAGGTTGAGTGTGAATTTGGCATGATGATCCTGTAGGAACTCAGCTGACTGGAACTGCAAAACCTGCTGGGTAATTTGCAGTTCCAGGAAGGAAGTGTGTACCATAAGTGATTGTAAAACACTGTTTGTTTCCATTTTGGCATCAGCTAATATTATGTTATGATTAAAATATGTTTGAAACTAGTTTTATACTGTTTCATGCAATTCTCAGCAAGATGGTGTTCATCAAAGCTAGACCAGAGAAGCAGCACTTCTTTAAAAACTTAATTATTCAATTCATTTAACATTCTGTAGAAAATGAGAAGTTCTCACTGTGTGCACATTGAAAGTCTTACCTCACTGTCAAAGCTGGTTCAGAATTACCCAGGGGTGATTTTCTAGGGATACAGCCAGCAGCCTGGAGCCAGGAGACCTGCAGTATGTTCCTGGCTGCTTGAACATTGACTTGCTGAGTGGTTGAGAAGAAATTGCTTATCTGTTAGATGTCTTTTCAGTAGAAAACATCTAATTGGCATTGTGAAGGTTGAGTAATCAAGAAAGGCCAAGATTGAAAAGAATTTGTATACTATTGTAAGAATACAATATTATTAATAATTCTTGCTCTAGGCTTTCAAGAAATAAATTCTCTGGCAACTTGAGAGTCCAAAGTAAATGTTTTGTATCTTCATTACTTTACATCTTCAGTCAGGCTTAAGTAGGATTGACTTTATATATGAGGGCTCAGTTGTTTCCACCAAGCTTTCTATTCTGTTATTACTCTTGGTGCTGTTGTTTTGCTGTGGGAATGAGTAATCAGAAAAGTTCCTGAAAGCATGGAATCACTTTCAGACCACAAATTCAACAGCCTCCAAGTTTGTTCCAGTATAGCTGTAATAGGCACCAAGTCTCCCTTCACAGTGCCAGCAGCATTTGTTCTAGGAATGCTTCAATAGGATATTGTTAAACTGATGTTCACATCAGCTTAATGATAAATCTATTCTGCTTACATTCCTGAAGAGTGTCATTAAAAAAAGGTCTCATTAAGCAGATACTCTTAAAACTAGATGTTTTGACAGGGCTTATTTTAAAGCAACTTGATTTGCTATTTCCTTCCTTTTATAAACTTCTAAATTTTTTCTTCAAGCTTTTGATTGGATATGAGTGCTTAAGTACAGTAGTTTTTCCTCCATCCTACTTGGGATACTGGACATTTTAATGGGAAATTTTGTTTTGCTAGTTTAGAATTAAAATACATTGGGTTTTGTACATTCTATAAATTGAAATCTAAGTATAGAATAGAAAAATCCCTTTTTTAGTATTCAAAGTGCAGAATTAATTTCCTCAGGCTCTGTACTGTACAGTGCAGGTGTGATTCATTTCGTGGTAATACCTGTGGAAATGGACTGGTCTGTCAGGTGAACTGGACAGGAATTTTTATAAATATGAAAGAAAAATGGCTGATGATGATGGATTATTTGTTTTATTCTGGATGTATGAAGGGTGATGACACTGAGGGAACCAAGAAACCAAGTTTATTAGCACAGTGATCATAAAGAAGCAGGAAAAAGAACAAATATAATCTTCATCTTCTATGTTTCTGTAAAAAATATAATTTTTAGATCTTGCATCCCTAAGCATGTGCTTGTATGGAGTCAGTATATGGAAAAGGATCCCTCCTTAGGCCCCAGAAGCCAGCCAGTAAAGCTTCAGGTAGGGACCTGGCCACCCTTGATGGGAAGGGTCAGACCTGCTGAAACATGCACAGCTGTGGTCTCATGGAGTAAGTGACAGCTTGAATTGGTTGGGATGGAGTAGACAGGTGACAGGTGTCCAGATTCCTGGTGAAAAATCCTGTCCTGATGTGTACAAAAATGACAAGTGAGGGTCAGGAGAAACTCTTGTTCTCTTCCAGTTTGTGAGCAAAGCAGACAGTGTCTCCCTCTCTCAGATGGTTCTCTGAGATACACCAGCATTTTCCTGCACAGTGGAACTGGCAGGTCTTTCTCATCTGGAAGTTTCATCTTAATCTGTTCTCACTCTTTGCATAATGAGCAGGCATTCATGATGTGTTTGGAAGAAGTGTTATTCTTTATAAGGTGCAAATGTCTCTAATCCTCTCCATCCCTGTGTCAAACAGAAATGGCTGGCCTTACACTGGGTTTTCTGCTAACCCAGCTAACCAAGAAATTAATATCCTACACAAAAGGTGAACTAGTAGCTTGAGACAAATAATCACAGGTGGAAAATAAGCTGGCTTGTTCCTACCCCTTATTTTTTTAATATGTAAGTGTTCTGTACTTCAAGACATTTTTATTTTTAGTTTTTGGCTCACATAAAAAATGCTGGGCAAAACCTAAGTGATTTAGCACCTGTCTAATTTGACCACAGACTAAAACCACTACCCTTTGAACATTGACTAAAACATGGGTTTTGAGTAGTGTAAATATCTGAAGCTCCACTGTTATCTCTCTACCAGTGGCTTTTAAAAAGTCATGAAACATCTTTATGCTGCACCATTGATGTTAACTGAGAATATGCTAATGCCAAAGAATCTTCCCTCCCTCCTCCAGTTCCAGTGTCAGCGTTGCAGAATTACCGCAGCATCCTCTGGGCACAGTTTAAAAAGCTTCTTGACCATAATGGGTAGGAAAAATCACTGGGTGAACCTCATTAATTCCTCAAGTGCCCTCAGCCTGTCCTCCCTCCCCTGGCCCTGCTCCAAGGGATGCAGCTCTGCAGGGGCTGTGATGGAGAGGACACTCCGTGGGGCAGACCAGCCCTTGCCTCTGCTCCAGGCCACCGTGTCACACTGCTGGTAACACAAGACTCAGCTCCCAGGTTTTAAGCTCTTCTGGATAGCATTAGTCCTTCATTAAAATCAGCCAGAGCAGAAAGCTGATCTCAGAGGAGAGCCCTCAGCTCTCCAGCAGCTCCTAGGAGCAGGCAGGGAAGTCCACCAAATCGAATCAGGAATTCTTCGCTTCAACTTCCTTGAGTAATAGGACTCTTGAGCATCCAGCAAGGGATTTGTTAGCCATATAAACACAATTGCTCTTTCTTTTTGATGAATGATTCAACTTTTCAGCTGAGAATGCTGAGCTATAAAGTTCCTGTGAATCCCTTTACAGTCTGTAGCCAATTGCTGTACAAAGACAGATCCAGAGATGTGGGATCAGCTGCAGCAGAACCACCAGCAGACACTGTTTGAATTATGTCTGTCCCTCTGCCAAGCTCCAAAGTTAGGGACACAGGCATGTGGTCTTTTAATGCTGGTCGTCAGGAAATACTACTGGATTATCCATGCTGGATGCTGTAATTAGAGCATGAAAGTCTCCAAAGCCTTATAAAGTGAAGATGCTGAAAGCTACTGGTAGTAAAGATTTAGTATCATATTTAAGAACAGCACTTAGGGCTTTTTTTTGATCTGTGAGAACATTCTGAAGTAGAATTCCCTTGTTTCTATGATTATTGTGCATACTGCTGTTGGTTTTGGCAGTGAAAATGTACTTGTCAGATATGCTTTTATTGTAATCAGTTTATAGCTATTTTCATTCTGTGAGTTTAATGCATTTTTCTGAAGTCCATGGCCTGTAATTTCCAAATCTAATTAGGGTTCATCACTGGGAATGATAAAATTTTAATTTTTTAGAAAACTTCAGTGGCCTTAGGTTTGTCACCTAAATTTCCCTCCATATTTGATCAGGCACATTCCTTTAATCCATGTAACCAGTATCATACATTGGTGTCTGGCATAAATATGGGCTCAGACCCTATAATGTGACCGGTTCTGCACTAAAAATTTTCTGTCAAAAGAGCCAGGACAGTTCAGCAGCCCTCCAGACTTTCATATTCTTTCTTTTCTACAATCAAAACCAAGGCCACTTGCTGGTTGTCCTTCCACTGGCTTTAAAGGATCTTGGACCAGGATGACCATGGGGATGAAGGGAGCTGAGAAAAGGACTGAGTGTATGACTAAGTGCCCAGAGCTCAAAGTGAGTTCATTTAGAGTTGTTTGTGAAGTATCTTTGACTTGATTTGTGAAAAGAGGCTTTGAACCTGAGTGCTATGGACTGCATGTGGCAGTCAGTTTGTCCATGGAAGTGTTAAAGGGATTCTGAAACTGGCTGAACATAAAGTTCATGGGAAGTGGTGAGTGATGCTCCAAGTGAGTTAGAACCCCTGACTCTTGCAGTCCAGTTGACATAAGAATGAAGCATGTTTCAGCTGAGCTAAAAGCCCTCAGTTCCAAACCTGTTCATTGCATCTGTTCCTTCCCAGTGTTTCATTCAGGAGCTGTTGCCAGGTATGACCCCGTAAACCTCCATTAATTCATGACTAATACTTAGCCAGGCAATAAAAAATTGTTTGCAGGAATTTCTAGGCAGCACCAATACACAAGCATTTCCCTTGAAATATGGATGTATCCCTGGAAGGGGTGCCACTCTTAGTACTGGGGACATATCCTACACAAAGAGTGATACTCTGGTTTTTGGGTGTTATAAAATACACCTCTGTCTGTAACAGACTGACAGCTTCATACCTGGGTTATCCCCACAGTGTATAGCTTTAAATCTGCCTGGGAATGTGTCATTCCTGAGCTGACCCACATTGCTGGGATGCCAGCTTTGAGGGAATTTTCTATTCAGCAGGCTGCTTTGGCTCTCAATGACATTAAGAGGTTAGGGATGATGTAGCAGCTACGTTGCTGGAGGGGAAAATTAGTTTCTCTGAGTGTTGCTTTTTGTGATAAGGTGTTCTCTCGTTTCTCATTGCTAGAAAGGTTGTGGGCATCTACACATCTCTTGCACACTGCCAGAGCTTGGCAAAATTCAGTTTCAGAGGAGCTTAAATTGTTCTCTTCCTTTGTTCTCCTGCTCTAAGCATAGGTAATAAAACATACCAGGTTTCCTTATGCTAGGCCAGGATTTGGCTTTCACTGATCATTTTCTTTTTAATACAAGAACTATTAATAGGTGCTTTCCTACTATTTCAGTCTGACAACCTCATCCTAATCTTAAGAAAATTGTTTTCAATCTTGAGTTGACTTCCCAGTAAAGTATTTCTCTTTCTTGTTGGCCCAGAGACTTTGCAAAGTTGCAGAGCATTGAGGATGTGAATTTTTATGTGAATTACTTACTCTGATTTCAAGTTATTATTAAGCCTTGCCAGCGAAAATGCAAACAAAACTGTGTCTCCAGAGGATGGGGAATAGACACTGCTGCACATTGTAATCAGCCTCTCTTGAAGATTCATTTAATATCTTGTGTATTTTTTTATGAAATGCATTATTCATGTAACAAGATTCACAGGGAGAAGCAGCTGAATTGTAATTTCTGGGAAGATTCTTCTTCCAAGAGATGTCATTTTCATTATTTAAATCAATGCAGTAGGTCTTGCCTGCATGAGAGAGGCATGAAGTGAAGGGAAGGGCCTGTAGATGGGGCACTGAGCCAGCTGGGAGCTGCCTCTGAAGGGAAATAAAAGCAGCCAGCCAGTGACTGAAGCCCCTTTTGGGTCAGTATGCAGTCATTTGAAACATCATTACACCTTGTAGGGATTTTTTTGCCCTGTGCTAAAAGAACTTAAGAAAGCAGTAATCAATCAACACTTACACAGTGGAAAAGTTTCCTCCCTTGTAAAAATACTGCTTGTGAGCTGCTTTCCCCACTGCTGTTTTCCCAAGTGTTCCCTCAGTTCTCCATAGAGTTCATCTGCCTGGGCTGTCGTTCCAGGGCCTACAGGAAAAGTCCCACATGTTTATATTGCAATTCTGTCTTATTTAGCTAACCCTAAGTAAACCACTCTACTTAATTAACGTGGGCTCAGCCTCTGCTATATTTTAGACCACACTCCACCAGTGGTCCCACTGAGATCAGTCAGGCTGTTCAGAAAAAACAAAACACAAATACCAGTGGACTTTAGGCTCAGCTTAATAAAACTACAGTGATACAGAATGCACGTGCTTAAGCAACACTAGGTGCTTTGCGTCTCTTGCAGCACTGCTGATGGCAAACTTATTTTTAAAAGGAATTTAGTTAATGCATATAGCCATTTAATTATGTTAATGAAACAAAAAAATAGCATGTTACAACTGAATTATACATGCTTCATGAAGAGCATGATTGTCCTTATTTTGACTGTCCCGCTCCATCCCCATGCTGCCACCTGATGGGCAGGTGTCCCCTTTTGTCTTCCTCTCTTCCCACAGAGGATTGGAAGCTTCCCAGATCCCATCTCAGTGACCCCCTGGCATGTGCACCCCTCCACTGGTGTGGATGGGCACTGGTGCCACTGAGACCAGTTCCCAGAACCACAGGGAGCTGAGAGGGAGCCTGAAGTGTGCCTGCTGCATTTTGACACTCTGAAGCTGCCCAGTGGCAGCTTGCTGGCATTAATGTCTTTCTCCTTTTCTCTTTGTTTGCTTGCCCAAGTTTGTCCACTACCTCCAATGGTGAGTCATGGAGACTACATCTGCCACCCACGGCCGTGTGAGCGCTACAACCACGGGACGGTGGTCGAGTTCTACTGTGACCCTGGCTACACCCTCACCAACGACTACAAGTACATCACCTGCCAGTATGGAGAGTGGTTCCCCTCCTATCAAGTGTACTGTGTCAAAACAGGTAAAGGATTGTCCTGTCCTAATAGTCTTGTCTTTTTACAGTCCCTCATTTTGGAGCAAATTCGTAGGTTGGTAATGCCTGGTGAGCTTCGGCTGTTTCATGGTTAAGTGGTGAGCATCGGTTTTAAGATGCTACTATTTTCAAACTGATTTTCAAGAGTCTCAGGTTTTGAAAAAGGATACATATAATGCATTCCCAAGATCCTGAATGAGTCTAAACCATTTTGATCATTATCTCTTCAATTGTATTTTTCAACATCTGGGTATTTTTGTATGTGTGCAAGCTAAGGTCATGATTGCATGTATAAAAGACCAGTCAAGGAGAAAAAGCAAGACCCAGCCTCTGTGACAGCTTAATGCTAAGACTGCTTTTGGTACATGACAAAGGGTTTATGTGTGTTTTTACAAGCTGCATATAAAAAATGTCTGGTCCTAACTAGCACTTCTGACTAGAGTTGAACATAAAATAACAATGGGAGTATACAAACACAACCCTTGTATTGTCTTTCTATTACAGAACAAACCTGGCCAAATACACAGGAGACCCTCCTGACTACATGGAAAATAGTGGCATTTACTGCTACCAGTGTTTTATTAGTACTGCTACTGGTTATTTTAGCCAGGATGTTCCAGACCAAATTTAAGACACATTTCCTTCCACGGTTTGTACTGGTTTCTTTCTTATTTTGAGGGTTGAGGGCCCTGATTCAGTTTTCACACTCAGCACTCCTTGCTGGAGAGATGGAGCAGCTCATGAGCCTTGCAGATACTTGGTTCTGCTCTGAGCAGAAGTCCCTGAACCACTGGTGTGGAAGGGCACACCCAAAATCCTGCAGTAGTCCTTCATGCGGCTAAAAGTCAAAGTTTGTCAGATTCACTCTGGGAGTAATTACTGCTCTTCTGTTGAGAGCTGCTGCTTCTGCCTGTAAAAATAGCTGACAATATTTTTAAATACTCATTTTCAGGTGCTGGGGGAATTAATTTTTTAACTACTGTAGACTTAGTAAGTTTTAAGAAAGAATTTCTTTTTTCTCTATGGACAAATTTATATTATAACTTTGCTTTACCTTCATTAGTGTAATTTTCATCACAATTCATAAACATCTCCTGCATCTTCCTTTATTTCCATAAAATATCACAGAGCTGGGAACATTTGTCATTGATTGTCATAGTGCTCTTTATGAGGAAGGCTTATAGCTGGACTTGTCTAGCTTACTAAAATGGCTTTCAGTCCTCTCCTTTTCAGATGTTTTCATGTCTTGAAGGTACCTGGGACCAATTCCCTCCTGCCTGGACTGTACTGTATTAAATAGGCTACTAAACAGATACTTTAGGGTTTAATGGATCTTCCCAACTAATAGAAAAGTTTTGCTTAAAAAAGAAACCAGTTTAATACTGGTTAAGGAAGCCTCCATCCTTTGAAAGCAAGGCTTGAAGGAGGCCACAAGTCTTGCCACCAAACCCTTGTCATCCAGCAGTAGTGATCTCAGTGCCCAATTACTTGAGCTGTAAACACTTTTGTGCTCTAGAATACGTTTTGCCAGGGATTCAGATACTTTTGCCTGGTGAAGTACATTTGTGATCTTATATCCATGATACCTACTGAGCACAGCACAGCAAATGTTGCTCCTTTTCTCTTCCACATACCTGTTTACCTTCCCTTCTTGGAGCTCTTCTTCCCGTTACTGGTTTCATTTATTCCAATTGTATAAGATTCCACCTGTCAACCCAAACATAGTTTGGCAAACATTTCTGTGAATGTTAAGGACCCTGTAGCCTCATTTGGCATGGCTAGAAAGTGCTGTGTTTACTGAAGTTCAGCAGCTGCTCCGAGCTGCTGCTGGCACGCTCCTGCTCTCTGCAATAACCTTTCTGTGTTTGACCTAGAGGTAACCAGGAGGGCTCCATGGGTGACCCTGACTTCGTGGTGGTGGATGGTGTTCCTGTCATGCTACCTTCCTACGATGAAGCTGTCAGCAGCGGCTTGAATGCCCTGGCACCCAGATACTCAGCTGCCACAGACCAGGGGCATATTTTGCAGACAGAAGATCAGAACCCTCCTGCTTACCCCGGTCCCAGGATTCCAGACACGCAGCCCAGTGAATTTGAGACCTGTGACACTAGGTCAGGTTCCTCTGAACTGCTCCAAAGTTTGTACCCATCCCTGACATGCCAAGCAGCAGCACTTCCTGGCTCAGATCGGACTGATGTATCCCACAGCCCTGAGGGGGATGCTGCATCCACGAGTCCCCGGATCGATATCACAGATGGTGAGTCTTGCATAGGTGCAATAGGTGAGTCCATGGACAGGGGACATCATTTGTTTGTACTGGCAGAACAGGAATTCACCCAGCTGACTTGCTTGTACTTTATCCATGGTTTTGTCTACACCTTAATTTGAAACGTTTTAAAAATCATAAAACTTCATGGCTATAGAATTTCATGTCTGTGATATGTCTCTGCTAGCTGTGGTGCTTGTCATTTGAATGCCAGGCCAGAAGGCTCCTGTCCAGACCTCAGTCTCATCAACAGGGATGTAGCAAACACCTGTGTACAGCAGCAAAGTCAACCCTTCTCTTGCCTGTGCTGGTCTGTTCATCTGCTCCTCAACTCCTACATTCACAGCTCCCTTACATACCCTGGCTTTCCCAGCAAATAACAGGATTTTCTCCTTGAAAGAGAAAATAAATAATACTTTCATACTGGGCCAAAATTAGCAGCCTTTATTAAATTCATCTTGTCTGTGTGTCCAGCAAAATGTTCTTTCCATCTAAAGCATGTGAGCCCTAAGCTGTGGACATGGAAGTCACAGCATAAGGAGAATGTGCCCACAGGTTCATGTGCCAGGAGAGAGCTTGCCATTCTTACTGCCTGCCTATAAATCAAACATGAGCATGTGCTGACAGGATTTCATGGAGTTCTGATTGGTGCTGCTCAGCATGTTAAGGAAACTAGAGGCTTTCCTTGGAGAAATTTAGAGGGAGAGGCTCAATCCCACTCTCCGTTGCCACTGAGCTGAAGCCCAGTGTCCTAAATTCAGTGTGGGTGAAGGTCTGAGTGGAGGGAGTCTTCTCCTTCAGAGGGGTTTGGATAGTTTTACTGGTATCACAAGGGGAACAGGACACCCAGAAGGAGAGGAAGAAATTATGGGGCTGCCAGTTAAAGTTCCTGCCACCTCTGAATGCTGCTTCAGTGGTTAACGTAGTAGCAAGGATGTTTGCATTTGGGTTTCCTGGTCCTAAGTTTTTGGAGAAAAACTGTGTCGTTTCAGTTATCTAATTTTCATAGCGGTGTCAGAGTCTGAGTGGGTCAAGAATTGGCAATATCCCATGTCTTGTTCAGATACTTGCAATGTCCATTTCTGGTTTTGTAGAATTGGTAACAATAACACACTGCAAAAGTGAAAAGGGAAATTGCATTTAGCAGCCAATGCTATTTCTTTGTTTCTCCTAGAGATTCCTTTGATGGATGAAGACCCTTAGCCTGCACTGAGTCGTGTCTTCATCACATTGCACTGTTGGGTGACATGAATCATGAGGATTCAGAGATAGAAGAGACTCTCTGTGGATTTGGGGAGGGTGTTTTCCTACTTATCAATCTTCCACGTGATGATGTCACCAGGTTGGGTGTATGTCTTAATCCACAGCAGGGATATCAGCATCAGCATTTGGAACAGCAGCAGTTTTATGAATGAATCCTGGGGATTTGATGAGAGCAGATGTAGAAAAAGAACAGTGGCTTTTCAGAAATGAAATGTATATCTGCATCGCAGAAAGTCAAATGGCTCTGTAAGAAATGCTATTGGATTTTGATACTAACTGCCTCACAAAAGCATGTCAAAATATGTAAATTTGCTTATAAAGACTGCTTTAAATGATCTATGGACCTCTAGTTTATGAAGAATCCTTTCAAGTTTAAAAAATATCAGTACTGAAACACACGAAAAAGAGGAAAAGTCCTCTTTGGCTT
The DNA here is from genome assembly GCA_030060385.1 of Muscicapa striata striata. Taxonomy (NCBI): domain Eukaryota; kingdom Metazoa; phylum Chordata; class Aves; order Passeriformes; family Muscicapidae; genus Muscicapa; species Muscicapa striata. Next base: position 663,552 of record JAREIS010000252.1, on the reverse strand, counting down.
TCCTATGATAACTAGGAAGTTTTTGATTTAGTTGTTGGTGATTTTGCTTCAGACCATGTCTGCAGAAAAATATAATAGAAATGATGGGATTCATATATACTTTGATGTACAATAGCAAATATATGAAAATATATATATATATTTAAAAACTCTTAAAGAGAAAGAAATGGAAAGACTCTCAGGTCACATAATGATCTGGAGATTTTTTTTTAAAGGTAAGGCAGAATTTATATCATAGACAATATTCAAAGTAAAGTATCAATATTTCTATTTATGCAAGACTTCTGTGACTACACTGCATTTGATAAATCCTGCTGTAATATGAGAGACCTAGAAGATGTTAAAATTATTAAATATATGCTTAAGAAATGTCGAACTGCTGCGCTTCAACTTTTCTTAAGCTCTTAAATATATATATATATATATATATATATGAGAGAGTAATCTACAGTCATAGCCCAGAGCACTGCCTTGTCCCTGTATATTGTGGTAGTATTCTGAGCCATTATTGTAGAATACTTTTTAAAAAATATATAATAAAGCTGAGTTTCAGTTCTTTTGACTTATCTGACTATTGTGTAGTTGGCCTTTTTTTCCCTTCCTCATTTCTTTCACCAGCTCCTACCCGAAGGTAGGAGATAGCAGAACATCTATCCTGTGGCATTTTCAGCTTTACATCCATTATCCAGCTGGAAACAGAGAGAGTGGCTTTGGTTAAGCAGAGCACATGTACAGCAGGGGCACAGCTTCTGCAGATGCAGTGTGGGGGTTTTGTTAAGGGTTTTCTCTGCTCTGCAGGCTCTACCAGAGCACTGTGCTAAAGCCTGTATGAAGGGCTTACTCCGTGGTGTTACAGGCTATTTGTTCTTTGTCAGGAAAATTCCTGGCTGTTTCATGTAATTACTGAAATCCAAGCAGATTTTCTTGTCTTATTTTTGGTATTGTGCAGATTAAGCATCTTAAACTGGCAGTGTTTGGAAGAATAACTTACTGTGTGGTAATGACAGAGATTGCCATGATGTGGGCTAATCCAAACCAAAGGGGAAAAAACGACTGAGTTCTGATTTTATGTGCAAAGTAAATTAATAATATCTCTATGGCCATAAACAGTGGATCACCACAAGCTGCTCTGTTATTTTTTCATGATTGTTTAATGATTTATTTGTATTGTAGCATTTAGTGGCCCCACTCATGAGTCAGGCTAGTGGAATAATAGATGTGCTATAACCATTCAAGAAAAGTGTTAATCAGCATCCTGTCAGCAACTGTACATGATAGCAAGAAGCAAAAGCAGACCAAAAACTGTGGCAAGCAGAAGTAATTCCGCCAATTATCCTGTGGTAAGATTGATGAAAACAGCGACTGGTACTGCAAAATGAGAGATATTTCATATTATCCTCCATTCTTGCTTATGCAATATTTGCATTTTTCTTCTCCTGAGTCATCTCAGTCGCAGCTGTATGTTCAGGTTTATCCCAGAGATGTATCTATCAGGTGTTTGTACTTTCTTGGCTACCCCTTCCTTTTTAGATCTCAAGCTTTCCAGAGGTGTTTGCATGACCAACTGATGCTCAGAATTATCGCTCCAGCAAACAAGACGAGAGTCCTGCAAAACCAACCCTGAACTGAAGCACACCCAAGCCTCCAGTCAGTTATGTGATTTCAGTTTCATAATGCCATTGAAAAGTATTGAATTTGCTTTAAATGCCTTATAAAATATTATAAAATCCATCTTTGCTGGTCTTTTAGCGGCTTGTGAAATTTCATTCCATATTAATTTTTTTTGCTTCCATTTATTAATTTCTGCTATGAAAGCTTCTTGATTTGTATTTGGAGCTCTGAGATTTTAGAGATTTACACTGCTGTGTGAATTGTATTGCAGTCATTTCATTAAGGGAGCCAGACAGGGTAACTTAAGAAATGTTAAATTTATGACTTATCAGACCATTTTTATTTTAAGAAGTGCAGAACTGCAAATACACCAGGAAACATGAATGTATTAATTTTGCTTGATAGCCTTTTGATAGCACTGTGCTAAATACAGCTTGTAAAGTGAAGAGAGTTTTACCATTTTTTGCTTATGTTGGATAAAACTTCCTGAAAGGCTGTTTTGGGGGGGATCATTTGTGTGGTGGAGTTTGGGGGCTCTGCATGCTTGAATATTTGGGGGGGAGAGGATTTTTCCTCATGCTGTTTTTTTTCCACATAGGGCTTGAATTCTCATGAGAGGACTGCCTGCCTCTGGATCCACACCTGTGTCCCAACCCACAAGGTGAAGCCTGGGCTGGGGGCTGCCACCAGGTGCCCCCAGCCTGCCCAGCAACCTGGACACCCTGGAGAACTCCACAGCTCCCTGGCCCAAGACCTCAGAGTGTTTTTAGGGCCTCAAGAGACAAGAGGGCTGCTATGATCATGGCAGGATGTTCACTGTGTATATGAGGCCAGATGGGAGGAAGAGTACATCTTATGCTGCTTTCCCTTGGGCCAACTGGATGTGAATTAAAACAGATCCAGGAAAGCCCTTGTTGGTAAGGGGAGAAGCAGCATGTTAGTGAAGATGGACAGCCCATGTGCCTTCAGCAGAGAGAAAAAGGGTGTGTACTGAGAACTCCAGGAAAGAAAAACAAGAACTGGCTTCACCCTGCCAATATTTCCAAAATTGAGAAAAGAGAAGCAGAAGTGAGCAATGTGTCAGCCTTCAACACTGACTTACAAACAGGGCCTTGACCTGCAGAGTGTGGGTGAAGGAGATCCAGGGTCTCTCAGGAGCTCTGCAGGGAGTGAATCACAACACGAGCATGAGTCAACAGAACCTGGCTGTTGTGAAAATGTTAAATGTCAACACAGCAGTGTTTACACAGAACCGTAACTTATAAAATGCATGAAGCAACCCTTCAGCTGCACTCAGCGCTAGTAAGGCCTCAGCCAGAGCAGGGTGTCAAATGTTGAGCAATTTTTTTCCTCTTCAAGGGAAACACAGTGTAGCTGAACAGCAGCCAAGCAGAGAGAATCAAGCAGAGAGAATTGGAAGAACCTTTCCTGTCCTCACAGGTCACAGATTATGTAGCATTCAGTGTGAATAACAGAAGACCAAGAGAGCATAGAAATTCAGTTTTCTCTAAGAAGCATATTTTGCAAAGAAGAAGGAATCTATCCATTTAAGTAGGACAAGAATAATAGACTTAATTGAAGCTTGAGAGAATTAGGTTAGATATTAGGAAAAACATTCTAGCCACAGGGATGGTTACTAGAAGAGAGAGATGGTGTGAAGCTGTAAAAACCTCTGAGAGATTTTTAAAGACTGTTTTAAATAAATAGAAGCCAGGAAAACACTGGAGGAGATGCACAATGTGAGTTTTGGGGCCTGTCCTCATTCTATCTCTGCATGGTTCCCAGTTTGTGAGAACTAAACTTGGCTGACGCTCAGTTTTGCCCACACACTAATTGCAAACTTATGGTACTGGGCACACTGGTCAGTGCTCATCAAAACCACAGCCAGAAATACTCTCTATTCCACCAACAGAAACTTTCATGTAGCGTGGGCTGAACTCCAATAAAATCCTGTGAATTAAATCCTGTTGCATTGAAGTGACATTGATTTCAGAATTTTGTTCTGTGACAAATCCAAACTTGGGATTTTCTGGTCTTCATGTCTGTCTTAGGCAGCTAAATGAATGCAGCCCCTCTAATACTCCCTGTGCATTAGGTGAAGTAAATCCTCTCTTGGCAATTATCTGAAGACACCTATTGAGTCCAATGAGAAACAGCAGCTCAGGCAACTGGAGCGCAGAGCCCATTGTCATGTTTATGCAAAACTTGCTTCCCATGCCCAAAAGCTGCTTGTTCCTCCCTGCTCTGTGCTGTGGATGGTAGCACAGCTTAGCACATCAGCTGTCAGAGGGGGAGCAGCATAGATGAGAGAAGCACATCTCAGGCTCCTGTTCTTGATCTCCTGTGGATGCCTAGGCATGACTTGGGGGCAGAAAGAATTACAAAGCAAGTAAACATCTGCCTCGAACCCAGGGGGATCTCCCATAGGCAAGGACACATCCAGTCCCTTTGACACAGTTCCCAAAGGAATTGTACTGCACTGGAAGGGAAGCCCTGTGGCAGAGGGGAGACAGGCCCTGCTTTGCCTGTCACTCTCCCAGGCCAAGGTGTGCAGCCAGGATAGACAGACATATCCTTCTCTCCCCATATAATGTACATAACTTACTTCATGTATTCAGATTTCTCTCCTCACTGCTATTACAATAGTGGCACACAGCCCGGTCTTCCAGCCCTACATTTCCCAGGACAGGAAGATAGGTTATTTAACAGCAACAGAAAGGGCTGAGATTGAATTATCTTCTGTCCAGGTGTCAGAACAGACTTTTAATAATTCATAGAGACCCCATAAAGAAATTGGATGGATGAGGCTGACTGGGACTTGAGGCACCTTTCCTCAGCAAGGCAAAGGGCTGCCCTGCAGGGCAGGGGCAGCTGCTGTGTGAGGACATTATATAACCTAGGAAAATTGCACTCACTTTCTAAAATATATTAAGCAGAAACTTGGAGAAGGAAGAAAAGATATTTAAATTTTAATAAAGTCCAGGGGACATGAATGAATTCCCCATGTTCTCCAGTAAGAACAGAGGGAGCTGTTTGTTTAATACAAGTGGTTCAAAAGAAACTTGAGGCAAGCACAAGCTTCCAAGTTTTGGGGCTCCAGCAGCTCTTTTCCTTCTCGTCTGCATTTCTGTCATCAGACTGGTTCCACTTAGAGTAAGTGCCTTGTTTTTCATTTGGATTCACTTTTTCCACTTTACTATGTTTGCCTTCATTTCTCCTCTGCTTATCCTATTCACTCAGGGTTTTTTTGATAATTAATGCTGTTGTTCCAGTTTCATTTTGCCACCCCAGTCATGCTGGGAAGCAAAACAAGCTCTTTAACTGCAGTGCAGTACCCAGCAGGACACTTTCCCTCCCCTATAAGAGGGAAATTTGCCTCTTATTTGCCTTGCTCATTTAAGTTCTCAGAGGAGAGGACAAGAAGGGACATGGAGCTCCTCACTCTGCTGGCAAATTGTCCATGGAAATGGTTAGAGAGGGGCACTGAGGGGAGCCCACGTTGCTTCACGAGTGCTGTGTCTCTGCCTCAGTCCCAGGACCATCAGCTCACAAGCTTTCATCAGCCCAATATTCGCAGGTGCATGTGAATGCTCCCATAAAAACACAGTAGCCAAGGGTCTTAAGGATCTGCTAATATTTTAGGGTGTTGTAAAGGCAAGACCTTTTTAAAGACCCCCTCCTTTCTGAAACTGGTGAGCTCACATATTCAGAAAATTGGCACTGATATGGTCCAGTTAGGGAGCACAGGGTGCACTGCAGGTCACTCCATCTGCCTGCTTCCTGGTGCTCTGGTATGAATTTCTTGTCCCCTGGATAACTGCTTGAACTAAAGAGTTGCCAATTGCTGAGCTGTCAAGTTCATATATTTTCTTTTTTCTTCTTCTTTTTTTTTTTTTTTTAACCTAATGAGGCTGAATTTATTTTTAACATTCCTTATTACCATCCACTTCTGACTTCCATCCATCTACTGCTGAGTACATGCTGCTCTTGCCAAAGCAAGTGTCTTTGAGCAGCTCTGTGAGCCCCTGGAACTGTACTGCCCTGCAGGGGATCACATTTGCCACCGTTGCCCCTTCTATTAATTCCATGGCAGCACATGCTGCTCGCCTGCCTTGCTCAGTGCTCTCATGCTAATAACTGTGCAACCAGTTGTTATTTCTTTCATAACCATTACCATATCTGCCTGTTGTTAATAATTCAGGGTTAATTACTTAAAAGTTTAGCAGAACAATTTAGCTTCACTTAGCCTGTTCATTGATGAGGACTATAAATGTCTGCAGTCTATCACCGATAGAGCCATTACTGGAGTTCAGTATAATTGGCTTTTACTGAAGTGCTGCAGCAAAAATTGAGAGTTGGTCCAACTGGCAAAGGAAACTCTCTGCTTGTACACCTCCTTCTTGGTTTTCCATTGGATTTTGGGCAATCACTTGGGAAGAGAAGTTCCACAGTAACTTAGCAGGGTTTCTTACGTATCCATTCACATTGCAGCAGTGTGCAGTATAGACAGAGCAACAGAAGTGTTGAAGCCTGGCATTAAAAAAGACATCACAACAGCTATAAAGTGTCCAGCTTCTCAATTAGGCTTAGGGTGCTGGGCTGATCTGTCACAAATACGTCTTACTGGGGATAGGCACACCTACAACAAGGCTTAGATGATAGTGTTCTCTTTAGTTTGTGGAAAAGTAGGGAGGAAAAATAGCCAAGAAGATCATCAAAGATAATGATGCCTCTTCAGTCAATTTTCTCTGGTCTGGGAGGCTCCTGTTCCCTTAATTTCTGAATCTAGGAGCTGTTACAGACAGAAGGCTCTGGATATACACACTGCTGTCAGTTTCCAGTGAAATGAATGAGAACTGGGACCCCTTTCAGCAGTGAGCTCTTTCTGACCGTGCAGTCAGGAGTCCCCATCTGATTCCCAGAAGCAGAAGAAAGGCCACGCGCTGCCTTCGAAGGGAAGGCAGGGTTTATCATCACACCTCTTTAGAGCAAAACTGGACTCTGGAAAATCTGCCTAGATTTCTGATTTTACTTGCATTACAGCATTTGCAGTGACTTGAGGCTGACTGGGTGCATTGTGGTACAATCAACAGTCTCTGGCTGCTCTAGGCAAAGACAAGCAAGTGAAACTAAAACAATTTCTCTTTAGATACTTATAAATCCAGAGTAGCACTGCCTTCACCTTTGGATACCTAAGTGTCCTAAACATGCCTCCATATTTTCATATTAAATTATGGTCAAGAATGTGATTAATTGTCCCCTGACCTTCAGTTTCTTCACTGAGGCTGTGTCACCAAACCGCATTTTGTGTCACTAAACCGCATTTTATGTCACTAGGAGACAGCAGACGTAAATCAAATATCTGCTTCCTCTAGAATATGTAAAAAGAGAGGAAACGAAATGAGGACTCAAGGAATTACATGAAATGAAAAGACAGGAAAGGAAATAGAATAAAATGAAATCAAATTAAATAAAAAATTCTTAGGAGCCGTTAATTGTTGAAATGGACTGGAATGAACTAAAAGTTACTGAAATTATACTCCTTGAAATACTGAGATTTCATTTCATGAAAGGAAATGAAATGAGAAATCAAGGTATGAAGTGAAATGAAAACATGGGAAAGGAAATAGAATGAAATGAATTTGAAAAAAAAAGTGAAATTAAGTAAAAACAATGGAATGGAATGGAATGGAATGGAATGGAATGGAATGGAATGGAATGGAATGGAATGGAATGGAATGGAATGGAATGGAATGGACCTTGCTGAAATGATACTCCTTGAAATCTCAAGATTTCATTTCATGAAAGGAAATTAAATGAGAAATCAAGGGATGCAGTGAAATGAAAAGATAAGAAAGGAAAAAGAATGAAATGTAATGAAATGCAAAAAAAAAAAAAAAAAGAGAGAAAACTGTGAAATTATGTGAAAACAATGAAATAGAATGGAATGGAATGAAGTGCAGTGAAATGAACCAAACCTTACTGAAATTATACTCACTGAGATCTTAGATTTTATTTCAATGAAAATAAAAATGAAATGAGAAATCAACAAATGAAGCGCAATGGATGGGGAAGGAAATATAATGAAATGAAATTAAATTTAATTGATATAAAATTCAGAAAGAAATTGAAAACAATGAAATGGAATAGAATGAAATTAAATTAAGTGCAGTGAAATTGTATTGGTTTAGCATTGCCTGGTTTTGGTAGCTGGTGGGACTACAGGAGTGGCTTCTGTGAGAATTTGCTTGAAGCTTCTTCCATGTTTAGCAGACCCAGTTCTTGTGATTCCAAAGGTGGACAAGTCACTGGTCAAGGCTGAGCCAATTAGAAATGGTTGCAAATCCTCTTAAATTTTTGCCTCAGCAGTATTCAGCACTGTCAGATCTTTGTATCAGGATGTCTGTCAGGCCTGGCTCTGAAGGCAGTGAATATTTTCAACTCCTATCAGCTCCAAAATGAGTATCATTGAAAACTAATGTTTTTTAAAAAATAAATAAATAAATCAAGCTTAGGAGTAGCCTTGTTGTTGTGTTGTCCCCATGCATTTATTTTTCTCTTCAGATTAGTCATGCACTTGTAGGAAGTTCACAATAGGGAAGCCAAATTTCATGTTCATAATTTGGACCCTGGAAAGAAATCCAGCCTGTAAAGCAGAAAAATAATAGCTCAAGATTACACTGAAATCTCAACACTTAATGCAAGATGTGTTCATAAGTGCTTTTCCTAGGAAGCAACAGCCTCTGCCCTGCAATTATGTATTTAAGCTCTGTGGAAAAGATTTGTTTACTGAGTGAGAAAGGCACAAATCCCAGGCTGCTGGACAGAAAGAGTCCTATGCAATCATTAAGATTTCACCAATATGACAGTTCAAAGACCTCTGACATTTGACGAATATTTTTCTCTTTTACAGAGTGAAGAGAGTTTGTACCTTAAAAGGAAAGTGAGCTGAGGCTTTGGTTAGCAGAGCCACAGAAAAATAAATGAAGAATGACTGTGGAGAGCCATAACTATATGCTGAAAACTTACAGGGAAACTGCTGCCAAGCAGGTTGTGATACATTTTAAATTCTTTGTGTAGATGGATTTGCATGTGCAGATATCAAACACAACTGTTTCTACATAACTTGAAGAAGGTAGGAAATGCAAGAAACCCTCAAAAGCACAAATCTGTGATAACTGGAAAATTCTCCACTTGAACAAGTGCTTTACCCCTTACAGGGTCATAGAGAATTGATTCTGCTCTCTTAAAAACAACAGCTGTTCACTGCTGAAAGCTATTTCTGGATTTGCACCATCTACAGTAGGGCAAAAGAGACACAAGTTTGTATTGTTTAGCCCATCTGTACTGGGCCTTGACCCACACACCTCCATCAGTACTGGAGCACTGGCCACAAAACCCAGGAGCAAAGGTGACCAGGCACCAGATTCTCTCTAATGTACAAAGAAAACAACATCAGCAATGGGTGGAGTTACTGAAAATAGCAAGCATGCTCTTTTCAGGAAAATATTATTTGTGAGGTGATGGTTGCTTCACAGGCAGTGAGTCACAGAAGCTTCTTGACATCTGCAGCATCTCTCTTTTCTTTAGGCAGTGACATTCCATGGCAGGAACAGGTGTAGATAAGAGCAGTTTTTAGGGCTTGTGCTGATAGCACAAAATGAGCAGAAACTGCTGTCACATCAAAACAGGCAGAAAATGGAAGAGGCCATACAAAAGTGAAACACATTTCATGCCTGAAAGGTTCGACTTTCAGGTGAGGATGAAGCCAGAGTGATGTGATATCCTACTCCAAGCACTTTCTCCAGTTACTCCTGGCTGGCATAAGAGCAGGAGTGCAAAGCACCACTTAGGGGAGTTTGGCTGAACTGAGCACTGGGCAAGGTGGAAGGAACTGCAGAACAACTGCTGTGCTTTCCTATTCTGTATTCACCCCATCCATGTGATTCCCTGCTGGGGCAGGAGCTGGAGTGGAAGGGCATCTCTCCAGAGAGGGCTGTGGTGGCCACTGGGAAGCACAGCCTCTGGCACAGCTCTCTGGTGGGCAGATCCTGCTTGTCTGCACCACTCTGAGGTCCCTCTTGCCCTGGACACAGGCAGGCAGCAGCAGAGAGGCTGCCACCCAGCTTGGGAATTCATGGGTCACCCAGCAGTCCTCCCACATGAACTGAAGATTACTTCCACCTGCTTCTTGGTAAAAATGTGATCAAGTATTGAGACTTCAGGTTATTATTTTATTGCCTGCAGGAATCTTTCCATGTGGAAAAAAAAAAGGGAAAGACTTTTTCTCTAGGATCTCACATGCTTTGCTACTAAACCACCCTGGAGATCCTTAAAAGAATGATGTTCTGGGAGTGCCAGAAGTGCTGCACCAGTGTTACGCTCTCCTCATTCGCTGTGATTTTGAATGGCACAACATGATGTGTCACAATTCATGTGTCATTTTTACATTTGGAGAAGTGGCCAGGATGGACCAAGCCAGCCATCCTGGCTGAGTATGCTGCTGTTAACTGACACATATCTCGAGTGCCACAGGAGCCACAAGGCTGTCGTGGATGTGCTGCCTTTTAAATCCCAGCTGCATGCATAACCCTGGCAAATTGTCAATATGCACAGTTTTCAGCTTCATGGGACATTTTTTCTGGTGCTAAAAGTGGATTTTGCTTTACCTTCATCTCCCCTTTTTGTTAACACTGCAGAAACTTGTGTCTTGAGGCTCTCTCCTGTCTCTCCTGATCCCACGTGCCCTGCTGATTCCCAGGGGCATTCCGTGGCAAAACCTGAGTTTGCACAAATACACTCACACTCCATGCCAGACAACTGGGTAACATAAAAACTGTCACAGGTCATTTTGCTACAGCCCCAATGTTTGAAAGGTATTTAGGTTAGAGTAAAACCAGATTTCAGCTCCAGCCAGCCTATTTTTGCAGGATACAGGGAACAGCTGGCTGGTGGATGTTGCCTGAACAAAGGTCTCCTTCTCCCCCGAGTGGCCTCGGGGGGCAGCTGCTGCTGGCTGGCCTGACAGCAGGGCCCAAAACAGGGATTTATCCTGTACAGCTGTGGAGGTCAGACAATCCAGGGCTGTACTTCATCCATAATAAACTGTAGGAGTACATTTTTCTCCTACAACCTACTCAGATCTGGGAGAGATGCAGAGTGAGCTGAGCTAGTTCCTCCATCACTACCCATACTTTTAACCTTGGGTTTAAGAATCTAAAGCAGAGTAAGCACAGCTCTGAGAGTCTATTTTTGCCAAGATCTGACCATGTTCATTTCAATAGAAAAACTTGGGTTTCAGTGTGTGCTAAAATGAAAATATCATAATTTTCAAGCTAAAATGTAATATATCAAATTATTCTTATGTTGAGATGGATAGAGCACTTTATTCAATTGATCAAGCTTTGCTCAGTCAGCCTTTACTGAACTTGCTCTTCTCTTCTTTGCTCAAATTAACACAGTCATATTTGTAACTGAAGTCAGTGGTACCCAAGGCTGTAAAGGCAGATAAATGCAAAAACTTCCTCTCCAAAGTCTTTAGTCTCACTTAGAAAAAAGCTCACAGAAGGAGACTGAGATCAAAATCAATGCTACCTAACCCAGGAAAAAATTAATTTGCAGAAGTTAATTTTGAATTCTTCTATATACATAAAGAGAGAATAATTAAGTTTGTACATGTAGAATTTTATCTTTTCTTATTCTCTCCATTATGTGGACAAACTGTTGAGTTCACTCCTTTTGATAAAAATCTTTCTAGAACATTTTAATTATTCCCAAAATACTGGTTTTTCCCCCCCGTCTTTTTTTTTTTTTTTTTTTTTTTTTTTTAGAGGTTTATTAATGAGATCATAGATTTTCCTATGTTAGTTGTGAAACCCATATGGGAAAAAATCAAATCATTCTTGGCATTTACTATGATAATTTTAACTGGACTCATAAGGTAAAGGAATTTAATGGCATTACCTATGCAAGATCTGAGAATGTGCATCTCCAGAAATAATGACCTTATTACAGTGTTGATCTTGTGTGGGTGGAAGCCTGGTTTAGAAGGAGCCTGGGGGAAATGCTCAGGTATTTCACCTGCCTATTGTACATTATAGGTGAGCTCAGAGTACTATAAGATACTCATTTGGTGTCTTACATGTAAGAAATGGGTAATTTAATGCATTAATCACTGGAGTGCAATTACAGGCCTTAATTTAGAAGGTATTAGTCACTCGCCATAGATAACCTTCTGTGGCTATTAAAATTTCATAGGCTGAGTACATTACAACTGGCAAATGTCATTTGCACAAGCAGCACACACAAGGGGCTGATTTTGGCTGGAAGCATTTTTTTCCCTGTATTAAATCCACTCCATTAAATACAGGAGAGAGCACCTGTTTGGGTCTTATTTCAATAAAGACTATGTCCTGGCTGCATTTCAAGGGGGGTTATAAAGAGTGCATGTTATTCATGTGTTAACATGTTTAAAATGGGGTGGGATACACTGGAAATGTTATGAGCACATCAGTAGATGACACCATAGCTGTTGATAAACCTTGGCAATAAACAGTCTATTAACCTGTTGCAGTCTTTATCAAAATGTGAGACAAATAACTATCAAACCTGTTACAGCATTTACTGATCTTTTATAAATGATAGCATCTTCATAGATGCTATTTTCTTGAAATTAGTAACATGCTTAAAATTAGGTCTATCAGTGCTTAATTTCAAGAAGCTGCATAAATCTAGGAGACAGTAAAATTCTGTAAGAAATTGTTCCTGACTTTTGGTGTTTTCCCGTGCATATTGGAGAGGAAGTCTTTATCCCCTCCATCCTACTCCCTTCTGGTGCCTGCTAGGTGTCTAGCTCACTGTGTGTATGTGACTTGCATAAGATAAGGGAGGAGCAAGAAACATGTCTGTGCTTAACAGAGGTACCTTTGGCAGGGAGACAACTTTTGTTTTTGTTTCCATCACTTCTTTCCAGTGACAGAACAGCATGAGGGGGCTGTGTAGGTGTGCCTTTTGTGGTCAAAATATAACATGCAGGACATGCTCATCTGCATCATTTAGAATTACATTACTTCCTCTGTGCTGGAAGGCACTGAAAGGTGTCAGCACACTGCTACAGAAAATACAGCTGCATTAACAAACAACTTAGCTGTTTCTTTTCTCTCTGAGAGAGAGAACAACCACAGTAGCTGAATATTTTGGCATCTTTATAATAGAATCCTGTGATCTATGCATGTGAAGCCTGGAGGTTTTTAATAACTGGATCAAAAATATTTAATCCAGAAGCTAGTCTTCAGTTGTAATAATGGTGTGCAAGCATTGTTCAGTCACAAATCAGCCAGTGCACCAACCCTAAAAAAGTTCCAGGCTGGATTTTAAACCATAACTTAGTAAGAATTTTTGCAAAGAAACACTTGTGTAAATTCATGACCATTTGTTAGCAGCAGGTGACTGTACAACAAGCAGCAGTGAATGCATTGCTTCCATGCTGAAATCTACATTATGTGTTAAACAAAAAGGTTTTTAAAATATATAGCCATGAAAGGATAACAGTACTACTTACCTGCTGCTTCAGCCCCTTCTGAAGTCTTCACAAACTGGAACTGCCTTCACTGGCACATAAACCATCACAGCATTTCAAACCTTGTTTTAGTAAGGCCAATATGAAATACTCAGCCTTTTAGGTACATGGGCAAACAGCTGGAGGCTCAAACTGACAGGATCTACAAAAACTGAGGTGCTTCCCACCTGCAACAACAGGATTATAAGTGAAGTATCTACATCAGACAGATGTTTGTGGCCTGTGAACTGGGGGAAAGCATGGTTAAATCATGATGCTGGCTCTTACTGTCACCACATAAAAGAGGTGTTGTGGTGGTAGGCTCAGTAGAAAAGAGATTTGCTACAGGCTTACTGTCTTTTCCTATTATTTACAGTTAAGAGTAATCCTGAAAATATTCAGAAATTAAAGTAGCCAGTTTCCTCTATTCAATTATAAAAGGGAGAAGCAGGACCAAAAAGAAAATAAGTAATATTTTTAAGCATAAGTATCACAACCATTTCCTCACACTGTAAATTTGCACAAAACAATTTGCTTCCAGATACTCTTCTAATATCCCATGGGTCCTCGAAAAATTGTATAGGACTTTTCCTATATTTAGCTTTCTACAATTCCCTGTGTTTTGGTTAAACACACTATTCCAATTTGGCAAAATTACTTGTCTTCAAGGTCTCATTTTCTGTGGCCTTAGGATTGTTTCAGTACCAGATCTGTCTCCTGATTTAATGTAAGTATAATATATGCCAGGCATCAGAGAGGTTGTGCATTACCACAACTTCATGTCATCAATTACTACTCCTGTTTTTTCAATTTGCTTCATTCCCTGATTTCAAGATTACAATGAGTGCAGTTTTTGCAAGGTTCTATCCTTTTCTCTGCACCTCATTTCATCCCAACCCATGCCACTGGAGGTGCTTTCAAAAGGGACCTGAGCAGTGGCTCCCTTTCCCTCTGTTAGACACTCAGGCTCAGGAAGGGGCTGTCAGAGGTGCTTTAAAGAAAGCTCTAGGGCAAACAGGGGTGTGGCACGGTAAGCAGGCTGGGTTGCAGTCCTCCTCCTGGCTGTGAGCTTTTTGTGTTGGGATTTTTGTTGGTTTTGGGATGTTTGTTTGTTTTTTCCCAGCAATGATCTCCAAATGATTAAAAGCTGTAGCTAGTAAAAGTGTACCAACCCAAATAGGATATGTCTGTCCAGACCCCTTCCTGTAAGGATTGTTTGAGGCTGTCAGTAGTACCAGGGGACAGTGCAAAAGACACCTGTGTGTGGAGTGAACGATCTCCTCTGTCTGGTGGCAAGCTTAAGGAGAAAGTAGAAAGACTAAGGAGTATTAGGGAAAGTGAAAGGGAAATAGACTGGTGGAGTTTTACCCTTCCATCCCTGAAAGAAGCCCCCCAGGAGTCAGAGAACTCCCATGCCTCTTACCATCAGGCAAAAGGAGGAGATCTAGTAGATCAAGGGGAGAGGAAATGAGTCCCTACTCGGAGAGGTAATAAAAATTCCTCTGGACCCCCATTACCTACCCAGGCACTGCTTCAGAAGAGGTGTGAGGCCCTGGATCCAGAGGGTCAGCCAGGTGCCATCAAAGAAAATAATCTGTCCAGAGAGCCTCCCAATTACACCTCATCTCTCAGACAGATCACTGTCTCTAGCATTAAAAAGAAAAGAAGGGTAGTTGTGGTGGGTGACTCCCTTCTGAGGGGAACAGCGGGCCCTGTATGTTGACTGGACCCGTCCCACAGGGAAGTCTGCTGTCTCCCTGGGGCCTGGGTATGGGATACCAGCAGGAGACTCCCTAAGCTGATTCAGCCCTCTGATTATCACCCACTGCTGATACTCCAGGCTGGCAGTGATGAGATTGAAAAGAAGAGTACCAGGCAATTAAAAGGGTCTTCAGGTCTCTGGGTTTATTGGTTGATGGGGCAGGAGCTCAGGTGGTGTTCTACTCAGTCCCTTCAGCAGCAGGGATGAATGATGAAAGAAACAGGAGAACCCACATTATCAACAAGTGGCTTAAGGGCTGGTGCCATGAGCAGAACTTTGGGCTCTTTGAATCATGGGGCAACCTTGATGACAGCTGGCCTGCTAGAGCCAGATGGGCTCCATCTATCTAACAAGGGCAAAAGTATTCTAGCCCATGTGGGGGCTGACTGGGAGGGCTTTAAACTAGGTTCTGAGGGGGAAGGGGATCCAACTAGTATCTCCAGAAACAAGCCCAAGGAGGGTAAGCCAGAATCAGGGGTGAAATCAACAGCCCAGTTGAAGTGCATGTACCCTAATGCAGGCAGCCTGGGTAACAAACAGGAGGAGCTGGAAGCCATGGTACAGCAGGAAAGCTATGGAACAGTCACCATCGTGGAAATGTGGTGGGGTGATTCACACAGCTGGAATGCTGCAGTGGATGGCTACAAGGTCTTCAGAAGAGACAGCAAGGAAGAGAAGGTGGAGGGGTGGTTCTGTGTGGACACTGTGATTAATAATGATATGGTTGAGTGCCTACGAGTAAGAATCAGGAGAAGGCTGACATCCTGGTGGGAGTCTGTTATAGACCACCCAACCAGGATGAAGAGGTGATTTATTCTATAAGCAACTGGAGCTTGTTTCAAGATCACCAGCCCTTGTTCTTGTAGGTGACTTTAACCTGCCAGGTATCTGCTGGAAGCAGTGTGTGGAGGACAACTTATCACAGCTGGTGAGCAAGCCTACCAGGGGAGGGACTATGCTCAACTTGCTGTTTGCAAACACAGATGGGCTGGTGGGAGATGTGGTGTTTGGAAGCTGTCTGGGGCACAGTGATAATGAAATTATAGAGTTTTAAATATTTGGTGAAACAAGAGTATCAAGGAAAAATCCACACTGGATTCCCAGAGGGCAGAATTTGGCCTATTCAAGAGAAATATTTGCAGGGTACCTTGGGAAGCAGCCCTTAAAAACACAGGATTCCAGGAAGGATGGGCTTGCTTCAAAACAAAAATCTTGAAGGCACAGGAACAGACTGTCCCTGTGTGCCAAAAGATGAGCTGATGAGGAAAATTACTGGCCTGGATGGGCAAGGAGCTTTTGAAGGAACTAAGGGGAAAAAAAAAGAGGGTGTATCACCTCTGGAAGGAGCGTCAGGTATCTCAGGAAATGTTGAAGGAAGTTGCTAGAGCATGTAGGAAAAAAATTAGGCAAAAGCCCAGTTAGAACTCAATTGGGCCACTTCTGTGAAGGATAAGAAATACTTTAATAAACACATTAATGGCAAAAGGAAGGGCAAGGACAACCTCAATTCTCTATGAGTTGTTGGAGGGAATTTAGTAACTGAAGATGAGGAAAAAGCAGAGGTACTTAACACTTTCTTTGCCTCAATTTTCAACAGAAGGACAAGTTGTTCCAGGACAGCTGGCCTCCTGGGCTGGTAGATGGTGTCAGGGAGCAGAATAGCCCCCCTGTTCTCCATGAGGAAGCAGTCAGAGCCTGCTGAGCCACTTAGATGCTCACAAATCTGCAGGACCAGATGGGATCCATCCTAGGGTGATGAGGGAGCTGGCAGATGAGCTTGCAAAGCAACTCTCCATTTATCATCAGTCCTGGCTCAGTGGGGAGCTCCCAGATGACTGAAGCTGGCCAGTGTGACACCCATCCACAAGAAGGGCTGGAAAGAGGATCTGAGAAATGATAGGCCTGTCAGCCTGACCTCGGTGCCTGGCAGGATTATGGAACAGATCATCTTGAGTGCCATCACATGGCACCTATAGGATGGCTGGGGGATCAGACCCAGCCAGCATGGGTTTAGGAGGGACAGTCATGCCTGAACAACCTGATCTCCATTTATGACTGAGTGACCCACCTTGCGAATGAAGGGAAGGCTGTGGTTGTGTCTGGACTTCAGCAAGGCCTTTGACACTGTCTCCCACAGCTCACTCCTGGAAAAGCTGACAGCCCACAGCTTGGACAGGAGCACTTTTGGCTGGGTTGAGAACTGGCTGGATGGCCAGGCCCAGAGAGTGGAGGTGAACAGTGCTGCACCCAGCTGGGGATCAGTCACCAGTGGTGTCTCCAGGGGTCTGTGCAGGGCCAGTCCTGTTTAACGTCTTTACTGATGATCTGGATGAGGGGATTGAGTCCACCAGCAGTAAATTTGTAGGTGACACTAAGCTGGGAGTGAGAGTCAATCTGCTGGAGGGTGGAAGGGCTCTGCAGAGGGACCTGGACAGGATGGATATGATGGGCCAAGTCCAACAATATGAGGTTCAACAAATCCAAGTGTGGAGTCCTACACTTTGGCCACAACAACCTTGTGCAGCACTACAGGCTGGGGGCAGAGTGGCTGGACAGTGGCCAGGCAGAAGGTGCTTGGAGATAATGGTTGACAACTGACTGAACACTGATGCCTAAAGAGGCTACCTGGAACAGAGGCTAGACAGTGTTAAAGGAATAAAGCAGGTATTTATTAAAAGGCCTTCAAAGAATACACCTTGGGCAGTGCAAGAGCCCAGCCATGGCTCTTGTAAGTTTTGGTCCATTTACGTATTTGGGTTAATTGTCCAATTACAGCTTCAGGTTATGAAGTCCCATCCTCCCAGTTTGCTCTCCTCAATTTGCTGTTTATACCTTATGGGTCTGAAGCTGCAATGGTGTCCTTGGTTCTCAGGCTGGAAAAGGGTGGTTTTGTCTAACTAAACCATGAAGAGAACTTGCTAACACTTCATATGAAGTTCAGTGTCACACCAATGCAGTACAGAATCTGAAAAATATAAAAGCTAAAACTTAAGGCATCAACATGAGCCAGCAGTGTGCCCTGGTGGCCAAGAAGGTCAATGGCATCCTGGCCTCTATGAGGAATGGTGTGGCCAGCAGGAGCAGGGAGGTCATTCTTCCTCTGTACTTGGCACTGGTGAGGCCACACTTTGAGTGCTGTGTCCAGTTCTGTCCCCTCAGTTTAGGAAGGACCTTGAGATGCTTGAGTGGAGGCAACAAGGCTGGTGAGGGGCTGGAACACAAACCCTATGAGGAACGGCTGAGGGAGCTGGGGCTGTTTAAAATGGACAAAAGGAGACTCAGGGGTGACCTTCTCACTCTACAACTCCCTGAAAGGTGGCTGTAGGCAGGTGGGATTGGTCTCTTTCTCCAGGCAGCAACTGACAGAACCAGAGGACACAGCCTCAAGCTGTGCCAAGGGAAGTTTAGGTTAGGCATCAAGAAAAAAATCTTCACTGAAAAGAGTGATTGGGCACTGGAATCTTCTGCTAAGGGAGGTAATGGAGGCACCATCTCCGGAAATGTTTAAAAAAAGACTGGATGTGGCACTCACTGCCAAGGCTTAGTTGATAAAAGTGATGTTAGGTCTTAGGCAGGACTTGATGATCTCAAAGGTCTTTTCCAACCTAATTAATTCTGTGGTTCTGTGATCCCATTCCATTTTATTGGTTTTGCTTTGGTGCAGAATTTCCTCTTTCTTTTTAAGCATTTTATTTCATCAATTTCTTCTCCTGTCTTTTCATTTTACTTCATTCCCTGATTTTGGGATTTCAGTACCTATAATTTTGGCAAGTTTTGGTCCTTTTCACCGCACCTCATTTCATACCAATCCATGCGGTTGTAGTGATTCCATTTCCAAATACTTTTTTTTCTTTTAAATCTTTCAATTGCATTTTATTTTATCATATCATCATTAAGAATAATTTTGAAAAGTTTTGGTCACTTTCACTGCAGCTCATTTCATCCCAATGCATTAAGTTGTAGTCATTCCATTTATAAATTTTATTTTTCTTTTGTTCAACTGCGTTTTGTAATATCATATCTCCTTTGAACAGAGTTTGTTCACTTTCTTTTCTGAATTCAAGATTTTATTTCATGGAAAGAAATTCTCCATTTAATGAGAGGAAATGATTACTTGAGAATTAAATGAGGATTAATTTGGCAAGGTTTGGTCCCCCTCCCTGCATTTCCAATGCCTGGACAAGAACTAGTCCCTTTTCAATGGACAACAATACTCAGCCCCCAGTGTCTTGAGGTCAGCTCACAGGTTGTGTCTAGGGATCCAAGGACAGCCAAAGTCCTAGATCCAGGCAAGTTTGGATTGTGAGACATCTCTTGTTTGTGAATGTACTGAATGTGAACGGTGGCTGTTTTCCATTGGAAAAAACAACTAATTCCCCCAGTGTCTCAGTGTCAGCTCAGAGGTGCTGTTTGGGGCTCCAGTGACAGCCAGAAATTTAGGCATTGACAGCTTTGGTCTGGGAGAGGTCCTGCCAGTCACAACTTCAGAAGGCAGCAAAACACTTTCAGCTGCTGTCTGCTGGTCATATAATCCCACTGCCTTTTATTGTTTTCACTTTGTTGCAAAATTTTCCATTTATTTTTTTAAGCATTTAATTTCATCAATTTCATCTTCTGTCTTTTTGTTTGATTTCATTTCCTGATTTTGGTATTTCAGTAAGTATAATTCTGTCAAATTTTGGTCCTTTTCACTGCACCTCATTTCACTGCAGTCCATTTGGTTTTAGTCACTCCATTTCCAAACTTTTTTTTTTTTTTCCCAAGATTTCAAGGGCAGGGAAATGGACCAAATGTTGCTGAATGGATCCTCATTGAAACCGCAAGATTTCATTTCCTTTCATGAAATGAAGAACTTCCTTACATGAAAGAAAATAAAATCTCAAAGTCAGAGAACAAAGTGAAACAAACTGATTGGGGTGAACTTATAATGAAGTGAAATTCAGTTTAAAGAAATAAAAGAAAATTCTGAAATTAAGTGACTGTAATCCAGTGTAATGAGATTACATGAAGTGCTCCTGTTTGCAAGCCTTTTGTAGTTGAAATGTCCCTGGAGTTCTAGGCTTTCTGATAAGTAATCACTTTCAAGTACTAAATACAGGAATGACATAAATATAAGTGATTAAAGGTACAAAACACAGATTAGTATTAAAATAGGCACTTTGTTGTCATCTCTGGCCCAGCTGATTCCATAGAAAGCCAAACAGCTTAAGTAGGAAAGAGTAAGAATTTCCTGTCCAGATGTTCTCATTATCTGGTGGGATACCAGGGGACATGAGGGATAAAAGCAGAGTTTACATCCTATTACAAAGAGGAGGGCTCCAGATGGAGTGATCTGGATAGGAGAAGGGTCCACAACTTGGTGTCACTTGTGAACAAGAGCGGCCTTAGGCACATAATTCCAGAGGTTGACAGTTATGCAACCCCAAGAGAGTCAAGACTCATTTTATTTAATAATCTTAAAACATGGCCCTCAGTGCTGCATTTCCAGCTGTCCAGATTAGGTGACACTTTGGTTAACAAGGTGTGCATTGTAGATCCATTGCTTTAGGCTCCCATGTCTCCCATGCAAGGTTACTGAATACCCAGTTCTCTCCTGTGGACATGGCCATGCAAAAAGAGTTAGCTAAGAGGTGTTCACTTTTTCCAACAGCATCAATTTCCAGAAATTGTATCTAAATGTACCATGAAAATCCAAATTTTTTGAAAAATAAAAGTTACCTTTGAGAGTTGTCCTCTCTTCTACCTTCCCTTTTCATTCCTGGAGTGCCCTCCAAGAATTCCAGTAACGGGCAAATAAATCACTTTAGTTCCAGATCTATAATTTAATCCTAACTTCTTTAGGAAGCCTAAGTATTCCATTTAGTATAAGGTAATGTAGGAAATGGGATATAATGGCAATTAGAAATAGGATAATAATGTGAGTGGAGGATCACCTGCTCACAGTTATCTTGGGCTGGATTAAGTGCAGATCAGAGAGTCAGCTGTACTGCAGGTAAGAGACACAGATGTGCTGACTCTTTCCACCTGAAAAAAGACCAGAAGAAACAGCTCAAGCATCAAGCAGCTGGCAAACACAAATGTTCACATTTCTTAGACTAAAATAAGTCAATCTGATCATCTCCTGTAGATTAAAATGCAGCAAAGTCCATAAAAGCTGCCTCCTGTGCTCTGCCTGCACCCCCTCAGTCAGATGTTCCCTGGCCTGACCCCCTCCTATGGAATCACGGAATGGTTTGTGTTGCAAGGGACCATAAAGATCATCCAGTTCCAACCCCGTGCCACGGACAGGGACACCTTCCACAGGACCAGATCACTCAAAGCCCCATCCAACCTGACCATGAACACTTCCAGGGAAGGGGCATCCACAGCTTCTCTGGGCAACCTGCTGCAGTGCCTCACCCCCCTGACACTGAAGAATATCTTCCCAACATCTAATCCAGATCTAATCTAAATTCTGTCAGATTAAAGCCATTCACCCTTGTCCTTTGTAAAAATTCCTTCTCCTGCCCTCTTGTGGGCACCCTTTAGGGACTGGAAGGTGCTCTAAGGTCTGCCGGGAGCCTTCTCTTCTCCAGGCTGAACAATTCCAGCTGTCTCAGCCTGTCCTCACAGGACAGATGCTCCAGCCCTCTCAGAAACTTTGTGCCCTCCTCTGGATCTGCTCCAGCACTTTACTTCCCTCTTTTATTGGGGGTCTAGAGCTCGGTATCCACCAACCGATCTTGGAAAGCCGGGGAGTATTTCCATTCTGCTGGGGCATTTACCTTCCAGTGCTTCTTCACTGATGATTCCACCTTTAAGGTATTTCTTTTTCCGCTCCATGTCCACATAATCACCACTTCCTTGTGCACCTTACCCCGGCGGCCCTCAGCGCTCTGGCTCTGGCCTGTTTGCTCCCGCCCTGCGTGACGGAGCAGCCCGGCCCCACAGCCCGGCCCCACAGCCCGGCTCCGTAGCTCTGTTCCCCAGCTCCGCTCCCCAGCCCGGCTCCGCAGCCCGGCTCCACAGCCCGGCTCCACAGCTCTGCTCCCCAGCTCCGCTCCCCAGCCCGGCTCCGCAGCCCGGCTCCCCAGCTCCGCTCCCCAGCCCGGCTCCACAGCCCG
Organism: Muscicapa striata striata; assembly: GCA_030060385.1. Lineage (NCBI taxonomy): Eukaryota > Metazoa > Chordata > Aves > Passeriformes > Muscicapidae > Muscicapa > Muscicapa striata. The sequence continues at coordinate 641,519 of JAREIS010000252.1, read as the reverse complement.
GCTCCGCAGCTCCGGCTCCCAGCCCGGCTCCCCAGCCCGGCTCCCCAGCCCGCTCCCCAGCCCGGCTCCCCAGCCCGGCTCCCCAGCCCGGCTCCACAGCCCGGCTCCGCAGCTCTGCTCCCCAGCTCCGCTCCCCAGCCCGGCTCCACAGCTCTGCTCCACAGCTCCGCTCCCCAGCTCCGCTCCCTAGCCCGGCTCCGCAGCCCGGCTCCATAGCCCGGCTCCACAGTTCTGCTCCACAGCTCTGCTCCACAGCTTACTCCCGCCCTGCATGAGGGAGCAGCTCCAGTTCTGCTCCACAGCTCTGCTCCACAGCTTACTCCCGTCCTGCATGAGGGAGCAGCTCAGCTCCACAGTTCTGCTCCGCAGCTCGGCTCCACAGCTTACTCCCGCCCTGCGTGAGGGAGCAGCTCGGCTCCACAGCTCGCTCCCGCTCTTCTTGGGGCGGTGCTCGCCCCGCCGGATCCGCGGCCCGCTCATTCCGGGCAGGTGGAGGAGGCTGTCCCGCTCCAGCCGGCCGGTGTGTATGTGGGAACAAGGCGGGATCCAGGCGCCCCGGAGCGCTGGCGTGGAGCCGGGACTCGGGGTCGGGGGAGAGCGGCGGCCGTCCGTGCTCGGGTCCCTCACAGCCCACGGCTCTCCAAGGGTCGGTCTTCACCCTCGATTGCCCCTCTTTCCGCTGTCCCCTAAGCCGCCGAGAAATAAGGTTCTCCACCCTGAGGAGAATGTTTTGGCAGCAGGGTTGCACTTCGCCTTTTTCAAAACACTTGTGACTCAGGACTCACTCGCTTTCCCCCCCCCCCCCGAGGCGGACAATGATTGCTACACTCTTCCCGAGGCGGACAATGATTGCTGCACTCTTTTTACGGGGGAAGAGGTAGATGTGTGGGGTACAAAGTCCCTAAGAGGCACAGAAGGCTTTGGAGGTGGGACTTGGTAAGCCTTGCACCTGGGCTTTGAAGAGCCAGTTTGTGGGATTTCAGCAGTCCCACCCTGGACCTCAGTACTTGAGAACTTGAACACGAAGTGTTTTGTTTTTGCAGACACCCAGCAGTGCCCAGGTCTGGCAGGGCTGAGTGGCCAGCAGCTAATCTGGCTACATGGCAGAGGTGTTGTCAGGTAGGCAGGCTTCTAGCTCAGACCTAGCAAAAAACACAGCGGAGTTGTAAAATGGAGCAGTAAATTGTTGCTGTATTTCCTTAATTCCGTGGCTTGCCGCTGGGAACATTCACTCCCAGGTCATGGGAGTGTTCTGTCCATCAGATCTCTGCCCGGGGCTGAATGAGAAGTGTCTTCCTCTTAACAGGCAACAGGCTCGTCTTGGCCTCCTCTGGCTTCCTTGTGAAGCTCGTGTTATGCAAGAGCTTTCAGAAGCTGAGTAAGGTGGTGAAAGACAGGAACTAGAGGGCAGGGCACAAGGGACCTCCACAGTGTTCTCTAAGGATGGTTTCTGGGTTGAACACATGCATTATCAGAATATGGAAGCAGTCCAGGGCAGATCTTCCCCCTTCCCTCCCTTGACCCCATATGAAGCATCCCCCAACCCCTCATTAGGCTGAAACATTTATTTGATTCAGAGAATCTTGAACATTATTCACTCCGTTGGAAGAGCTGTAACAGAAGAGGAGAGTGCCTCCTGTCCAAAATAAGCAATGCTTCCACTGTTAGTGGGTATGAGTGTGAAAATAGGGTTTGGTGTTACATTGTGAAGAAAATAGAGCTGACTGTAGCTGTTTTACTTGGCAGATTATTGTGCTAAATAAAGACATAGCTGGCTTTCTCTCTGGAAAGAGCTGGGTAGGGAGAGAATTTAAAATATAACCTGCCTGGGGATTTCTGTTTTGGCAATCCCTTGGTGTCTGACTGCAGGTCTTTATGGATTCAGAAATCAGGTGCATGTTTTTCTAGATGTGCTGCATGGAGTGTGTAATTCAGTCTCCTGCTCCCACTCTAAATGCAGCTTAGCCTGTGTGACAGCTGTTCTTCCTGGTTGGGTTGGGACTATGGGTGTAAGGATAATCAGTAGATAAGCTCTGGGATCTATGTGCAGGTGAGCCCTAGGATGCTCCTGCCAAGCTGGGAGTTGATGGAAGAGTTCCCTCACCAAAAGAGCCTCCCACAGGAATGGTTTCAGGAAGGCTACCAGCTACTTTTCTACCTTCTTCACTTGGTAGGTCTTCAGTGCTTTGACAGTACAGAGTTTTGTCAGCCATGCTAGTGAATGAAATGTTCACATTTTTCTCCACCACCAAGAGCAAACTCAAATTCATTCAGATCTAAAGCCTATTTCAAATAAATTCAAACATCTCAATTCCAGGAAAGTCTGGAGCCGGTTTCTAACTTCATCTAAAAGCTGGGCAGATTTTCTCTCTCTTTGTATTATATTTATGATCCTTTTGTCACTGGACATTTGCAGCTTGTTATCTTTTGGTCACTTTTTAAAAATGCATGAGCAAAAAAAATACTTGCAAAAGCAAGCATCTCTTATAATTTGTTCCATTTGGCTCCACACATTCAGGAATCTGTTTCCATACTTTTTTAATAGTTTTTTAATAAATAGTGTGCCCAGATTTGGTCCCAGAAGTGCAGGAGTGATAACCATGCCATTCCCTTTTGGCTGGTTCCTCATCTTTTCTGACTTCAGGCTACCAAACCATTACCACTGTTTTATGCCTGACAACTGTTTCACAGGCATGACAGCACAAATGAGCTTTATAAAAAGGCAAGAACTTTATAAAGAACTGTACAGAGCTCTGCTCATGCCCCCAGGAGCTACAGTCTGAATGCTGCTTCTCCACTTTGTCAAGAATTCACTGCTTCCTGAAGAATTTCTGTCTCAACTGTGAAAGCTGGCCTCCTGTAACTTAAAAACTTGACTGGCATTCCTAAGACTCCTTTCCTATTATCACTTTGATCTTTTCCAGGTGAGAGCTTAAATTTTGGCTGCTTCTAATTATCCTGCAAGCACAAAAAAAGAACATTGTGTCCCTGGACTAAAACCATTTCGTGAGAAACACAGTCCGAAGTTATAGCAAAGAGGGAAGGGAAACTAACGGGAAGGAGACTTTTTCTTTCCCAGGGTGGCTTCTAGTGAGAACAGGCAGTTCTCACACGACAGCTTTCAAAGAACAAGGAAAACATGGGCTCAAGATGTGAGGTAGGAATACCTGAGTGACATCTGTGACTGCCCACAGGTGGTTTGTGCAGCTTTGAATGAGTGTCACTGCTGGAAAACAACACTAGCAAAAACTTTGGAAAAACAAAAAAGCCCCACTAAACGAAAAACCCCAAATTTCCAAATGAATCTTTGCAGTCATCACTGAAGCCCTTAGGACCTGAAAGCCTGGTTGTTGGTCCCCTTCTGAGGCCCAGCTGAGGCTCTTTCTGCTTTCATGATGTCCTGTGACACGCAGGGCAGAGCTGGTCTGGCTCATGGACCAGTGTCCAGTGCTGGGGCCTTGCTGGAACAAACAACCCAGCTGGCTGCTGGGCAGGGAGAGGAGCAGGCTGGCCCTGCTCAGCAGGGACATGCTCAAAACAGTGCTAGATGCTAAAAACAGCTGAGCTAGGGCCAAAAGCTGAGGTCTGGGGCTAGGGACTCTCTCTCTCTGCCTATCCAATTTACTCCTGTCCTCCACAGAATAGCCCACAACATTTATCTTTATCTTCAAGTTTATTTTTCCATCCTTCTGGGGACTGCTCTCTTGTAAAGAACTGTTACACTATAATTAGTGGAATCACATCTGTCTTTGTGTATTTGCATCTCATCATATAATTTGATGAGGTATCAAAACAAACAAATAAATACAAACAGGAAGTAGATCATTACACCCAAACCAGTACTGGCTTTTATGGTCCTTTTGCTCTGTCAGGTCATTAAATGCCTTATTGCCTTATGCTTTTCTCCATCAATGATAGGAACTGTCACAGTGCTCAATTACCTTGTAAGATGCTTCCTGATTTTAAAAGGAAATATGCTATGTATGATTTAAGCATCCTGGCAACTTAAGGGAGAGGCTGAGGGGGTGGGATGGGGCACATTCATTAATCATCTGATGAATGAAATAGTTTCTTCTTTAGATCTTAATCGGCTAGAGGGGCCCTGTGACAAAGAGTGTGTTTACACTGCACAACTTTTTATGAGCACAGATGCATATATTATGATGGCCTAAAGCCCAGGCAAAAGCTTGGAGCTTAAGTTTTGTTTCAGTACATAGATTTTATCTAATCAGATAACAGCTCTGATACAAATTTTCACAATAGCCTTTATCTGACCAATCCAAGAACAAAGGCTTACTCTTTTGCAGTATGTCTTTCAAGATCTTTTTTATGGCCTAAATAGATAATACAAACACCTTGCCAGTGGGCGTTCTAAGAAACAGGATGCTCTTTGGTTTTGGTTTTTTTCTGAGAAATTTTACCAAGCACCAAATACAAATAGTCCTTCACAGTCAGTGAACATCACCAGCATCTGGGAAAGATAATCATAATTTTTGTCACGAGTGAGGAAAACATAAATGATACTAGGGCATCAGACAATGATACTTTGTTCTGCACTTTCTCCAAGAAGAAGGAATAATTCTCATTTCCCTACAGAATTGTGACCTGGGAATATAAAGAGAAGAGCCATAAGGGAGACTCCTTTGGATGACTGGAAGGTGCCCAAGATCTGAAGAAGAAGATTGAGACAAATTTGTCTATTCAGGTGAGTTTTCATGAGGTTTAGGCAGCAATTGCACAGCAACTTTTCCAGTGCATTTTTGTTGGGGGTGTGGAAAGGGGAGCAGAAAGGGGAGCAAGGGGAGCAATCTCCATGAGAAAGTTGCTACTCTGGCACAAATAACAAAAAGAGACAGTCTGAGCCCTCCTTTCAGCTTTACTCTAGGCCCTGCTTACTGACAGTCTCTCTGGGTGTCCTCAGGCAAACACAGCTGTGCTGAGATAGACAGGCACTGCTACAGCATCCACTCTCAGTACTGCCAATTCCCATCCTCTCTTGCTGTGGTTTGAAACCAGGTTAGCAAAATCAGATTTTAAAACATAGGGAGTACCACAGAGAAGGTCAGTACCAGACAACTCAAAGCCTTCCCACATTTCCCCTTCCCTTTACTGCTTACCCTTTCCAACACCAGTGCAGCAGAAGGAAGCAAAAATCTCACATGCTAGGCTCTGGTTCTCTGAACTTCAGTGCTCCAGTTTTCAGTAATCAAAATTTTCAGTAATTGTCAGGACAAGAGGATATAGACTGAAGCTCCACCAGGGAGGTTCAGGTTGGATATCAGGAAGAATTTTTTCACTGAAAAGGGTGTTTAAACATGGGAAGAGGTAGCCATGGGAGACAGTGGAGTCACCATCCCTGGAAATGTTCAAGAAACAACTTAGAAATTAGTGTTATGGTTGAGTTGGCATGGGGGTGTTTGGTCAAAGGTTGGACTTGGTGATCTTGGTGGTCTTTTCCAACTTTAAAGATTCTGTGACTGTGATTCTTAAGCATTTACACATCCCTTCATCTCCATGTCCCTGCACAGACACATAAATGAATGGGGTGATCCTCATTTTGTGGGAAGAATATTCTTCCCAAAAGGTTTTACATGCTAATGTACAGTGGTGAAGGGTTGCATAAACTGCTACATGACGGGATTCTGATAAATTACAAATCTTTGCTGTCTTCATGAAAACAGAGGCATTTCTTACTGCCAGCATCCCTCTGCTCCTCGTGGATTCAGGGGAGAAGGTAATAACTTAGGCAGAAAGGGAGCAAAGAGTTTACAAGTGAAATCTTGCTTGTCACTAAACCAGAGCAAAGTTGGAGTGTAACAGCTGTTAAAAGATTGTTAGATGGTTTTTTAGCTTACAAGAATGTGGAAAAGCAGATCAGTGCAAAAGAAAAGATGTCTAAAAATATTTCCCCATTTTCTTTTATTCTCATAATAATAATAAAACTACATGTTAACATTTAAAAACAGCATTTTCTAATTCTTGCACTCTAAACATTCTGAGCTTTTTCTAGCTGTCTATTGTACACATATCCATTACATATTGACTTTCAAAGTATTTTCTCTTTGTCACTGCTTTTAATGATGCTGTGATTTTGCCCAAACTTTAAAAGCAGCCATCTGATCTGGGATGAAAATGTAAATGTCTGAAAGATAAATGTGATTTAAAATTATTTGTGCTAAACACCTTATATCAAGGTGTCAAGAAGTAGCAATATAATAGTTACCAAATATTAAAAAGGGTAACTTGGTGTTTTGTTTTAATGATTCAAGCAAAGAGAAAAGTAAAAAAGTGAACAAGATCTTGAATGACCTGCTGTATGTTTAGCTGTGTCTTTTTTAATAACCTACAATATTTTGTAGTCACAACAAACTTTATATAGTTTACTGGTTACAAAGTCCCCTTTCAAAGTGCATGCTAGGTCAAAAAAGAGGTTAGTGAGTGCAGTTATTTTTTAGTACTTGGAATTATTCCTCATAGAAGAAGTTAACATTTCTTGATGTTTTTTTTAAAGTACAGTACACAGGCAACAGTGCACAGCCTTTAGGACTAATAAATTGCTTTACTATGCTCAATAAAAGATAATTTTGATACTCACTGCCTGCAATTTGATTTCCTTTGCAGCACATCCTAAATTCCTTACTGAGACAAAATATGAATGAAGTTTGAATTCCAGGACTTCAGAAATCAACTCTTATCATATATCCCTAATCTCTTTTACTTTCAAGGATCAGATCTTGTCTCAAGTACATGAGAGTGTCTTAAAAATGACAGGATCACTATTTTAAGTTGTGAGCTATGTGGGTTTCCCACTTAGTGTTTGAGCCTCTAAGGTGAAAATTTGCAGACTCACTCAAGCAGTCAAAGCTGCTACAAGTTAAGGTTTTAATATAATCAGATGGCTTGGAGAACATCACCAAAACTGTTTGATACAGTGGGATCATATCAGTTATGAGACTGGATTGTATTGTAGTATCCTGTGTACTTTCTGTGCAGAAAGTCTCTAAAAATTGGCCAGATCTTTCTTTTGGTATTTGCAGTGGGAATGTCATAGTGGCTTCAGCAATAAGCATAATTTTAATTTAATTTAATTTAATAGTGCTATAATCTGCTTTATATAGAGTTTTGTACTTGTCCTTTAAAGAGGGAGGCATGCTCAAATCAAAACAGTTCAAAGTCCCACTTTTTTTCCTCTCTGAAGTAGATCTACTTTGCAGACATTAGATGGCTGCTGGAGCTTTGCTTCTACAAGAATTCACACTTACCAATCTTCAAGCAGATTGTGCTGGAGGACACAAAAATTCATCCATTGGGTCATCATTTCATTTCAATAAATGCTTGGCTAGAAGCAGAAGCAGATGGTTGCAATCTTAGAAGGCTGGAAGTTATTTTAACCTACACCACACAAACAATCACTTTAGGGCTAATAATTTGCTCTGCTTTTTACCATGCTCAATGAATAGACCTTCCTTGCTTTGAAGAGGTTTTTGTCTCAGATAGAAAGGATGACAAGCTGGCATATTGCAAGGAAAATACAGAGTGGGAATAAATGGATTCATTAGCAAGCTGCATACATTGTTCTGTGTGCCTGTCTTGGTTTAGGGCAAATTTGGGAGGAAACTTTTGAAGGGGTCCCTCTAGAAAGCAAATTCAAGGAGACCTTTTCCCTACCAGTTCAGGAGATGTAAATTTCCTTTGAGAAAAGTGGAAAAAAACCTGTTTATTTAACAAATAAAATATTCACAAACATAAGAAAATGAATAATATTAAACAATGGAACCTTTTGTTTTTTTGAAGAGATGGCAAATTTAGAGAGAGTTTTTGTGGGGTGTAGCTCGGCTCACTCAGTCTCTTATCAGTCCTTATCAGAAAAAGGAGAGCCTAAGTTGTATAACTTAGGAATTTACAGTTTGGGAAATGTAGTTTTTCATAAAACATGAAATCTTGCAGCACAGTTTCAGGCTACTGCTGATTGTTTGTTTGTTTGTTTGTTTGTTTGTTTGTTTGTTTGTTTTTGTTCTATCACTGTTAGCCTTGTTCCTGCCTACACTTTCAAAACTATTTTCAGCTGTTTTCAGCTATGACAACAATCTGAATTCCAAACAGGTGACTGTCCTGACAAGGAGAGCACTCAAGGAAAGAGAGGCATTTGCCTGCTCTGTTGAGATGTCTGGGTGGCTGCACTTTACTTGAACAACCCAAACTCTTTTAGTCTTTTTGAAAGACTAATTAAGGAGTTAAGCTAATACACCAACATTATCAGTTCCATGGTGCAGATTAAGTAGCTAAGCCAAGATTTTTACTCTTACCTGGCAGGGCTTTAAAGAACATAATGTTACTTTTTAGGTCCTCACATCTTTTTGAGATGCATGTTCTGACCAAACAGCCTATCAGGTGATGCTTGTTAGACTTCAGAAAAAGGATAAATCCCAAATCACAAGCCACTTTTAGGCTAACATTAGTCCTGTATTGTATAGTTGTTAGAAATGTGCTCTGAAACTCACTGCACAGACAGCCAACTGCAGAATTAATTCTCACTATTGTCACTTCTTTTCTCATAGGTTTATGATGTTGTGTCATCAGCTCCTACTTGTCTTTGGGCTGTCACTAACTAGTAGAGTGTGTGCATCTAGAAGTTGCTACTCAGAAGCCCAAGTCTCCATATATTTTTTCTGCAACCTCACAGATGTTCCAAAGGATGTGCCAAAGGATACAGTGAAGCTTTTCCTGACTTACAACTATATCAGACAAGTGACTGCAACTTCGTTTCCACTGTTGGAGCACTTGTTGCTATTGGAAATGGGAAAACAGCTTGTCTTTCCTGTTACCATAGGAAAAGGAGCGTTCAGGAACCTGCCAAACCTTCGTATCTTAGACTTGGGAAACCATAAGATTCTTCAACTGGATCTTGATGCTTTTGTGGGCTTGCCAAGCGTGACTGTCCTTCGTCTGTTTCACAATGGCCTTGGAGATTCCATCCTGGGAGAACGTTACTTTCAAGATTTGAGGTCATTAGAAGAATTGGATCTCTCATACAATGAAATCACAAAACTTCACCCCCATCCCTTATTTTATAATCTAACAGCCTTGAAAAGTGTGAACTTGAAATTAAACAAGATATCCAACTTTTGTCAAACCAATCTTACCAGCTTCCAAGGAAAACACTTTTCATTTTTTAACCTTGATTCTAATCATTTGTATAAGACAGATGATGTGGCCTGGGCCAAGTGCCCCAATCCTTTCAAAAATATTACATTTAACTCACTAGACCTTAGTACCAATGGCTGGAGCACAGAGAAGGTCCAGTATTTCTGTACAGCCATTAACGGAACTCAAATAAATTCTTTACTATTTAGCCCTCATATAATGGGTTCAGGATTTGGCTTTAATAACTTAAAAAATCCAGATTATTCTACATTTGCAGGACTAGGAAGAAGTAATCTTAAGGTCTTTGATATTTCAAAGGGCAACATTTTCTCTCTCAATCCTTTAGTCTTTCAAAGTCTTGGTAATTTGGAATCACTGAACCTTTTCGAAAACAAGATAAATCAGATCCAAAGGCAAGCATTTTTTGGCTTGGGCAACCTAAAAATTCTCAATCTCTCAAGTAACCTTTTGGGTGAGTTGTACGATTATACTTTTGAGGGTCTACATAGTGTAATGTATATTGATTTACAGCAAAATCATATTGGGAAGATTGATGACAAATCATTCAGGCAATTAGTAAACCTGAAAACAATTGATCTCCGAGATAATGCCATTAAAATACTCCCTTCATTTCCACATCTGACCCTTGCCTTTTTAGGTGACAATAAGCTAATGTCTGTAGCTGGCAGAGGACTAACTGCAACATATCTTGATTTAGAAAGAAATTGGTTGGCAGACTTAGGTGACCTGTATATTCTTTTCCAAATTCGAGATCTGCAGTATATCTTCTTAAAACAGAACCGGTTCTCTTACTGTAGGAAAAGTGCTAATGCTATAGAAAACAGTCAGTTAATATACATGGATCTAGGTGAAAATATGTTACAACTGGTGTGGGAGAGAAATTTATGTTTGGATGTGTTTGGGGCATTGTCCAAACTTCAGGTTCTACATCTGAATAACAACTACCTTAGTGCTCTTCCACAGGAGATTTTTAGAGGTCTAACATCTCTTAAAACACTTAACCTGGCTTCCAATCTGTTGTTTCATCTTTCTCCCGGGCTTTTCCCACAAAGCCTAGCAAACCTAAACTTATCTGGAAACCAGCTGTTTTCCCCTGAGCCTGAAGTCTTTATGACTTTGAGTATCCTGGATATAACACATAATAGTTATGTCTGTGACTGTGCTTTAAAGAGCCTGCTGGTGTGGCTGAATGAAACCAATGTAACACTGGCTGGCTCCCAGTCTGACAGGTACTGTGTGTACCCCCCTGCCTTTGCAGGGGTACCCCTGTCATACCTGACATATGATGGCTGTGATGAAGATGAACTCCAGCAGGCACTCAGATTCTCACTATTCATCATCTCCTCAGTCATTTCTCTCTTGTTTCTGGTGGCAGTCATCATTTGTACTCACTGCCGGGGGACTTGTTTCATCTGGTATAAAACCATCACCAGAAGACTGATAGACAACCAACCACGAGTAGCAGATAAAAGTGAATACAAATATGATGCTTATCTGTGCTACAGCAAAAACGACTTTGAATGGGTCCAGAATACTTTGATAAAGCATCTGGATTCACAGTATTTTGATAAAAACAGATTTACCTTGTGTTTTGAGGAAAGAGATTTCTTGCCTGGGGAAGAACACATCAACAATATTCGTGATGCCATTTGGAACAGCCGGAAAACAATTTGTGTTGTGACCAGGCAGTTTCTCAAAGATGGGTGGTGTGTGGAAGCCTTTAATTTTGCCCAGAGCAGGTACTTCTGTGATCTGAAGGATGTCCTCATTATGGTAGTGGTTGGGTCACTTTCTCAGTATCAACTGAAGAAACACAAACCAATTCGAAACTTCTTACAAAGGAGTCAGTATTTGCGGTGGCCTGAAGATTATCAAGATGTAGATTGGTTTTTAGATAACCTTTCTTGCCAAATTCTGAAAGAAAAAAAAGTGCAAAGGAAAACCAGTGGTATAGAACTGCCACCTATAGTGACTGTCTCACGTTGACTCTATCAGTTCCTGGCAAATATCCCATTTCCAACTGTGCCGTGGCAGGAATAAACAGAAGCTGGCTTCATCTTTCCTTGAAAAGACATGCAGAATGATAACTGTTTCAGTATAAATCCTTCAGAACACAGAGACAGAGCTACCAGCAGATTTATGAAAGTGCAATTGTTTCTATGGACTAAAATGTGCATTTTCAGAAGAATTGAATGAATCAGAGATGTTTCACATTTTGGATGCATCTTCAGGCACTTTAGTCCTGACTTTTGGAGTACTGCTTAACAGTTTGTTTCAGCTAGAGAAGGATGCTCATGGTTGTTTTTTCAAAGAAAACCCATGGTACTGTCCAGGAGTGACCAAAAGTGCTCTCAGGCACTGCCAAGCCTGATCACTGTGGTTCCTGGACTATTTAATTCTGTGCTTGCTGCACTGTAAGTTTTCATGTTCTGTTTCACAGCACAATCATTGTTTTGCACCTTTATGCTTTATATTGGTGTAATACAGATTTAATTGGGTTATTTTCTTCTCAATTAACCTCAGCTCATCTGGAGCAGACAAACTTTGGACTCCATTTATGCCTTTCCCCTCCACCAACTTCTCTGCTTGGTGATCAAACCAGAGAGGAACTGGTATTCCCTTTGGATCTAAGCAGGCCTGAGCTTGGAAAGGAAACAAGAAACTACCTCAGCAGCTGTGCAGGATGTACTGTGGTGACAGGGCTTTTGCATTCTGGGAGTGGGAAATACACTTGTACTTTGTAACTGTCCTGTGCAATTTGGGTTGTCCTCAGCACACCCTTTGTGCTGATCAATTCTAAGGTGTTTTCTTGCTTCTATTGAAATGCTTTTCCAAAGACATTAATGCCTGGCTCTCTCTTACTTCTCTAATTATTTTACCACTGTCTGCTCAGGTGTGTATCTTCAAGGGGTTGTTTAGGGTCATTTTAAATAAAAGTCTGATTCAATGTTCACTGTTACAGAACCTGTAACTATTATTTCGATGGTGACATACTCCTTGAGTGTACTATTCACCTCTGTTTGTGCATTTATTCAACAAAAGCTTACCTAAATAGTTTTGGTGTGATCTCAGTGAGATTTTTTGCAGTAGTGAGGAGGCAGGAGTGGGAGGTTTTATAAGTTGTCTGCCTCGATCTTAGCTGCAAGCAAATAACATCATCTTTACCATTTTGGTAGAGATGAAAGAGTGTAATCCACTTTGTGTGAATGCTCGTTGGAATATAAATGTGGCTGATCTAATTTATTCTCAGCACAGTATACACGATTTCTATTGATAAAATTGCTACAGCAAAATATCTCTTCCTTCTCAATAAGTGCAGTCATTCAGGAAGGCAGAAAGGGCTAAACCTTGGAATACTTTCCAGGGACACGGGATTGCAGATAAAATAAGGGATTGACTGTGCTGGTGGAGCCCTGGGTGTCGCTGTTGGCTCAGGTAACAGCCCGGCTTTCCTGAGCCCCTCCTGTCTCCTGCCACTGCAGCTGCTGGCAGGAGGGGAAAATCCTGCCGCAAGGAGAGGGCTGGGAAAGCACCAGCAGCCCTGGCTTCTCAGAGGCCCCAGAAAAGCCACCACGGGCATTGCAGCCCTCTGAACTTCTTACATTTCCCTAAAATGTCCAATGCTTTCTCGTTTTGTCCTGTCAACCACTGCAGATATTTACAGGCATCTTTTAGATGCAGAGGCTATACCAGGGAGTATTTCCATAAAACCCACTGGCAGATAGCCAAAGCAGGAATGAATCTGTACAATGAAGATCATCTGCAGGTCCAGGTGCCTAGTCTATGGATCTGTGCCTGGTGAAAGAGTTGAGGACTTAAAAGCACCCTTAAGAAATTATATTTAAATGAGTATCACAAAATATTTTGGTCAAATGTTAATTCAGAGCCCTCTCCACTTAGGACCTTACTGTATATTTACCAAATACTCTTGTCACTTCAGATACTTAAAACTTTCTCCTGCTTACCTGTGTATGCAGGAATGACAAGTAGATACAGGAGGTGGCTTAAACCAAGTGGAGGTGGCTTTTCCATTCCATCTGAAAAGCTTCTGTCTATTTCATGCTCATGTCACTGGTGGGAGGTGACTACATAAGGTTTGCATTTATTTCAGGCTTTGGAAAGATATTTTTACATGGAGGTTTTAATAAAACCCTTGGATGAAATTTCATTGTCTGTCTCTGTCCTTAAAAACCAATTTCAAAATTTAAAGAGATCACACCTGTACTGGAAGCAGATGGGAAAACTTCTTCCACGGAGGCAGCTTAGAAATGTAGAAGTAGTCCAGCCTCCCTCTTGAAAATTCTATTGCAAGGGGTCTACAAAAAGCATTTAAAAAGTCTTTTTGGAGAACATGCTATTGAACCATTCCTGGCTGTGGAGCGCTTTGCAGGAAAATGAATAACTGCGGTGTCAAATTTTAAAGACATTCAAAATAACTTTATTTTTTACTCCTTGTGAAACCATTCCATGCCTGAGACTCTCAGAACACATACATTTGGTACAGCCTGTCCTATATGATTAAAAATTGCCTTCAGATAGATCATAGGACCCTGATCACCACCTCTGTAGAGTCAGCTATCTTAAATGACAAAGCCTGGGGAATTGTTGAGAAAGGGCTTTTGCTGACTTTATGCTCCTCTGCTCAGCAGGAACCACAAAAGCATCCTGTACAAAAATGGAGAATGACTATGCTTGATGAATTCAGGCCATAAATTGAGCCTCAACCTCATAACTATTGATTGTATTTCCTTCAGGCTCACCGGGAACATAACTGCTCTAGCAGAATTTTATGGCTCCTTAGTTAAGGATACTCTCATCATTTTTACTCACCTTCCTCAGTAAAAAACATTAACTTTTTGGAGAGGGTCCAGAATAGGGTGTGAAGTGTGGCACTGGCTCTAAAGAAAGCTATTAAGATGGAAGCTGGTGAATTTATTTGCAGTAGCAGCACAGGGGAGGACAGTGAGTCAGTACCCTGTGGTATCAGCTCAGATATTCGATAGCAAAGCCCAGTCCTACCACTGCAATATATATTATAAACAGTAACTGATCAAACAGTGACATCTAGCCAGCCTCTCAGAGTCCAAGGATTGCATGGGCTCCTCCTTGAAATCCAGGCACTCAAGACCAGAATCCAGATTCTACAAACATATCCCTATGGAGACTAACAGAAGCAAGCAATTATATGGCCACATACTATTTCACATTTTACATTATTATTACTATTTCCCACACAGTGAAATCAGGCATCCCCTCCCATCTGAACATACCTAGAATTCTCAGTGAAGTCCAATTATGTTTGTTAATCCCAATCAGAGAGACTGTTCCACATGCTGCTAGAGTATCATGTTGTTAATTAACAAGGTGATAGATTTAGCTACTGACAGTTAGTATCCAGCACTGCTCCCACCCCAATACCTGTGTGAAGAGCATGAGCATAGATAACGCTACAGAGAGCTCCATCTCAAGAGGGATATATTGCCCAGAAACACTCTGCCTTTAATTTTTTTGTGCCACATCATTAATTCAGCTCATTTGCTGACTTCTGGGTCGTTTTTTCATGAGAGCATGACAGCTCTCCTTCTCCCTGCCAGTGACCATCTGCATTTCAGATCACTGGACCCCACCTTCTCTATTTTGTGTGGTGCCCATTCTTTTACAATGGCTTTAACACGTTCTCTTCTTGCTGGAGCTGCAGTCCAGTTAAATCACAAAGCAAGGCTCATACCTTGGAAAATACAGATGAAGAGCAAGACACAACTGAATGGCAGGAATGAGTGGTTGTAAATGGAGCTGAAGCTTCAGATGCCAATCTCTGTAGAAGCACAAAGTTGGGAAGGATGCACACTTAGATTCCATGAGAAGTGCAAACATGAAGCAAACAAGGACAGACAAGGAACAAGATATGTCTTGTGGGTCTGACTCTACAAACATGAGCAAGCATAATGCCCTAATGTAGTAAGAAGATCCACCTGGAAATAGCCCAAGAAAATACTGGCGGAGTTTCTTTACAGTTACACAGTAATGCCAACAGTAAGCAGGCAGTTCTGTAAATCAAGGCTTCCAAAATCAGAGATTGATGTGAAAAACCCCAAGGAATAGAAAACAATTATAAATGTCTGGTATTTGACCCTGTAAGACCACACACTTTCTACATGATCAAAAGATGGTAGATATTCATACAGTCTGTAAATACAAGACCCAAGAAATTGCCCAAGTATTTCAGGACTTCTGCTTAGCTGTGAAGAACATCTAAATTAGTCAGGCCTGGAATAAAGAACTTTAGGAAGATGATGGAGAAAAGACAGGACTTTCCATCTTCCCCGCCTTCTGTGGGCAGTGATCTTTTATCATATATATCCTCTTCCATTCATGCAAGGTGTTTCAGTAGTTGCTGTTAAATAAGATCAGCAAGACTACAGCCTTGACTGCAATGAAATAACAAGAAGGAGAAGTGACAATATGAACATTTCCCACACTGACAAATTGACATCCACAGCCCTCACAAGGCCTCTCCTGGTGGTCATTCCATTAGGCTGCCTGTCAGACTCTGGGAAGGTATGAAACAGTTTTGGAATGCCAAACAGCTCGTTCTGCCCTTGGTACAAGCACTTTTTCATACTCAGCTTTCAGCTGCCTCTTTTCTGATTTCTGCCTCCCAAAGATGAGCTGAGTGTCTCGGTCTTCAGTCTCACTGTGCTGCTCCTGGCAGCCATCAAAACCTCCACACACACCTGGAACAGAGCTGCAGGTGCTGCTCCACCAGTATTTCCTTTAACTAAACGAAAACTGCAAAAGCAAAGTTTAGGAGGTGAGATTTAACCAAAAGGCCATGTCAGCACTCACTTGAACCAGAGAGCACTGTATGCCAAGCAGGCACCTAAAGTTCTAAATTCAGCCTGGCATCACATCTAGAGTTTACTGTTGGGCCAAGTCAACTGCCTACATGATTCTTCCTCTCTGTACAGATTGACAGGAGGCTTCTCTTCCTTCTCTAACCTTAACTTTGTTTTCTGTATTTTGTATATACACTGCAGTGAGAGCCAAAAATAAATCTACATTTCCTTTCCCAATATGCAAAAGTCAAAATGTAGGTATGACATGAGTTATTTCATAGTGCAAAGATTATCTATTCATAGCAGACTCTGTTTGTTTCAGACATGTGGTTTTCCTTCCTTTTAGATTGTCTATTGTTTGTCTTTTTCATTTGTATTAAAAATAAAATCTTTGAGAACTGCAAGCAAGAGAGAAAAAAAATATATATTTTTTCTAAAACTAACAATTCTCCAAACAGGAAGGTTAGCTTTTTCCTGTTTAGACATTATGTTCAAAGAGAGGAAGTTGGGATTTTCAATGATAATAATAATTACATGGTATGTAAACATCAGTAAGTATCAAAGAAGGCTTCACTCTTTATTTAGTGTGTCCCAAATGCTGTTTAGAGTATTTTTACCAGTTCACCAGTCTCTTCCAAAACTGGATTTATGAGCAGTCATTGTACTGGGTTAATCATCATATTCAAGATTCCACAGTGTAAGAAGTCAGGCTGCCTCAGGCCTCCATGGAGGGCAGTGAAGAATAGGAGTGGAGCAAATGGAGAATCCTCATGCAAAACAACAGTTTGAGACATCAGATTTGCAGATCTGGGGGAGAGTGTTGGATCAGAATTATACCTACCAGGCTGTTCATGCTGCTACCTAAAGCTGAGTACTTCAAGTTGTGAGGTCTGTTGACACCATTCCTAAAAATTGGATTGGCAATGTAATTTCAGCATTAAGAACAGGTGCAGTATCAAAACACATACTTGGCACATGTGGGACTTTGTAGCAGTAAACCTAGAGGAGTTTTATGAAGATGAGTGCATGTTATTGTCTGCTCTTTAAAGATGGAGGAATTGAGGCAGAGAGAATCAAGTTATGTGGCTTTGGGCACTGGCAGCACTGGGAAGAGAGCTCAGGTTTGTCAAAGCTCTTAGGTCTGTTTGCTTGGTTTAGTAGGAGTTTTACAGTGGGCATTTTTATTACCATCCAACTAAAGTCTTCTGTTTATCAGCAGAACTAATTAACAGTGTGAGGCATCCACTTAAGGGCTACCAGTCTGCCCATGTGGGTCAGAACTGGTTTTACAGGGAGGACAAGGTGCCTGAAGAGTCATTGAGTGTTACCAGCTTGATCTGAGCCTATTCAGGATGGGAGCAAGAACCCACTGGGCATTTCACTGGGAGATGCTAACACTTTTCAGCTACCCACATGGTCTAGTATTTCTGATGAGGGCTTGCAAATTAAGAATGATAGGAAAAACCATGAAAAACTTATGATCCTAATAAGGACACTGTTCTCATGAAGATGGACCTATGGGAAAGTCAGCAGTGGAGTAGGGAGAATAGGGAGAAGGCAATATAATTTGAAATGCATGAACTCTATTTTGAGAACTCTCAGATACTAAGATTCATCAGTAATCAAGAAAAATCTTTGGAATGGGCCATTTGGATATGTTGCTTCAAAACAATGACACCTAAGAATGTAATGTCAATAAGAAAAAAAAGGTGAAACAATAAATTGTACAGAGCATGAGAAATGAACAAAACTATACTAACTATAACCTTTTTTATCCAAAGACCTGGTGTTCTGGAATTTATTCACTTCAACTCATCAGAAAGGAAAACCCCAGGCCCATACATCCAGCTTTCCCTTTGGGATGGTGAGAAATGCCAGGGTGAATCACTTACTTTGTAAAAGAGTGCTAGCACCTGCATCCCTCCTGAAATAAACATTCAGCACTCCCAAAAAGCAGGCCATGAATTTCTCACTCTCTTCCTAGGGAGAACAGCCTTCAAGCTGCATTCCAACTGCCTGTTGGAAGCAATCTTGCCATTTTCAGTGTCAGCTTCCTTAATTTCAAGCTTTAACTGCTTTGCAACTCTTTTTTTGCAGCCTCTCTTGTTCTGCACCATCAAACATCCCTGCACCATATTTTTTTATAAATAGACTTGCAGCCACCCAGGAAAAGCCCATCCTGTGCTGCATGGGAGAACTGAGGCAGCTGACAAGTGCCATGAATGTCTGTGTGATTGAATACAAGTTAGGAAAGATCTGCAAACCATTTAGCCCCATAGATACTCTACCAGGGCTTCAGAGAAAAGCCATGGGTTAATCACAGCCCTTCCTCTGAAGTCTGAGCTGCACTTTTCCTGCCAGAGGCAAGACCTTTTATGAAGATACCAGATCAGTCTTCAGCTGTAGCCAGTGGTGCCCTTGACAGACCTCATGGCACGAGGGAAATTACAGGCTGGTGTGGAACAAAGAGAAATCCAGAGCACACTTCACCTTTGCCACATCCCTTGATACCCCTCAGGGACACATCCAGCAAGAGGAAAAAATGCAGGTTGTTGGTTAGTACAAAGTCAGTGGTATTTCATTCAGTTCTGTCTTTACAATTCTTTATCAGGAGCAATTTTGGGATGTAACTTGATGGAGAACAGACCAGAGCTGGGAATGACAGAGCATGGTTAGTTTAAATTAACAGGGAATTTCTTCCTTTTTGTTCCTAAACTTGAGACATTCTTTAGAAAAGCCCATGCGGTCTTCTGCCCTGTTTTCCATTTTTGTGCAATTCTCCCTGCTGATGATGGAAACAAATCACTCAAAAAAGTAATTAGGAAAGATCTTTAGTCTGATTTGAAAGAGCAGAAGAACCCAGAGAAGCAGAACTACCAACAACAGCTGCAGGAAAATTATATCTGAAGCCAAGAGAAGTTTTCAGAGTGGAGAAAGAGAAGCTGCACTACTACAGAGAGCACTGTCCCTGTCAGCTCACTGTCTATTCATATTGTAGATGATCAAATGGAAGATAAGGAATGGTAGACAAATTCAACTTTTAAAAATACTTGTGCAAATCACCCTCTTTGTGCCTCACTTTTTTTTTTTTTTTTTTTTTTTTTTTTTTGTGAGAAGCCCTGTGTGATGCGGGTGCTGTAATTGTAAAGATATTAAAACTGAGAGACAATTAAACAACATGCTGATTAAGCAATATAAACACAGAAGACAAATAAGAGCTTAGCCTTTTTAAACTTAACTTCTCTTAAGAGATGAATCCATAGGCTTATCCTATGGCCATGGAAGTACACTGGGACTTCTCTTCACACCCAGGAGAACTTACACTAAGGACAGACATTATTTCAGTTTTTTGCTAAAACTGGAAAATCTTTCCTATTTAGCATGACTTCTGAAAACAAAATAATGTAGTTCACTAGAAAGTGGTAACCCACTCCCCCTGGGTGTTCTTCCTTTCGAGTATTTGCTCATACTTCTGTGGTCGTTTTTGCTAACAGTGTCCTTTTCATCAGTGTTCTTCTCTGAAGAGACTCATTCATAATATTCTCATTTGGGTACACACACATTCGCCCCCTTGACACTTCAGAAATCCGCAGTTCCATTCATACCCCAGCACACACATCAGAAGGCTGTTTAAAAAGCCCCAGGAAGTTTGCTCAGACATGCTATTTTAGGAGACCTGGACTGGGTCTTGGAATTTTACAGTATTTAGAGGATTTGGCACAGTGGCTGTTTCCACAGCAGCCACGTGTGCCGTCAGAACACGGAGCGCACGCCTCGGGAGGGAGCAACGAGCTACCTGCAAGCTGAGCAATAAAGAGGAAGACCTATAAAATGCTTAAGAGTGGCTGTAGTAAATGATCTGGGGAAGACTGACCCAGTCAGCCAAGAGCCTGACCCCAAAGAGAGAGGCAGGCCAGGCTGCAGGTGCCCAACCACAGTACACAGCTGAGGGACACATCCTGCCAGGAGGAAGGGCACACAGGAAAGTTTGTCCTGGTTGTAACACAGCTTGGAGTTAGCTGAAGGGACAGAACTAAACCATCTTGTTCATGTTACAGCACCATAGTGCACACAGCTACAAAGCCTGACATCTCCTCTGCACAGCTCCACTAAACCAACATGTATTACAGCCCTAAAATCACTGGGAGATAAAAGGGGTGCTCAGTTGTACCAAGCCTGAGGAATAAAAACAGTACCTGCAGTTTTCTACAGAGCTCCAACACACTTGGGAGCTGCTGGAGGCACCAGAGATGCAGCTTTTTAGTCCATCCTGCTGATCCTGTGGTGAGGAGGCAGCAGTGGCACTCTACAAGCTTAATCCTTCTCATCCAACAGGCAGCCTGGGACAGACACCACTGACTGATCTCAGAGAGCTGAACCAGGGACACTCTGATCACTAACAATCATTTCTGCCACTTGAGTTACTCTCCTTGCAGGGTCCAAGATTTAGGAAGGATCCACGACTCACCTCAGGTTTGCATTTACTCACTATTTGCAAGCCCTTAGGAAAGAGGTCTGATGCTATAAATTAGGGACCATCAGGAATATCTGGAGAAAAAGTATTTTACAAAGTAGGTTGCTGCAGGTAACCATTATGGCTGGGCTGTTCCACCTTCTCAATTTTCAGAGAAATGTATTTCTCAGCTGTCTGTTCTCCCATGGGAGCAGGACATTTATCCAGAAAGTGGCTCATGCTTCACATTCATGAGACACAGCAATGGGTGATGAAATTCACTGAACAGACCTGCATCAACAGCAGCACAACAGCAGCTCTTCTCAGCAAAGCCTCACCTTTTCTACTGCCATGCTGTAGACTTCCCAGATGGCCTCAGCATCCAGAGTTTTTAACTCAATAATTACTGCTCCCTGACCTTGGTTTCACCCCTTAAGGGAAAAGCTTAGCAGAAGACACTCTGAAGGATGCACTTGTACTCCACATACAGAAGCAGCAGCTTTTCTTCCAGTGACCCTTTGGTAGCCCTCACTGAGGTTGGAGGTCTCCCCACATCCTGTTGTCTGTTTCATTGGCATGACAAAGCAGCACATCCTGCCTAAACCTATGAACCTGAGGCCAGACCTCATCTTGAGAGCTGCAGGATACAAGCATTAATAATGCCTGATGATCTACCCCAATGTGTTTGGTGCCTTAGTCACTGAAATGTGGCCTTGCAAAATACTGCTCTGCTCTGGAATGTGCATCTGGAGCCAGAATCTTCACTTAGAGCTGCTACACCCCCAAAACACCCTCCACAGCAAAACCAGCACAGACCTCAGACAGGAGCTGCTGGGTTTATTCTGACTTCCTGCAAAGACTAGAGATGTATCGAGCCTCAGTTTTCAAAGCAGCATCTGGGATCAATGCAAACCTTTGTCACAAGGGGCTCAAGGTGCAAGGCTCAGGCTGCCTCCCACTGAGACCCAGCAGCTGCATACATCTCTGACAGACTGATAGCTGTTTACACAGCAGTAAATATTTTCTTACCCCATCTATTTATACTTCCATGTCACTTCAGAATTATTTATGTTTTTATTTTAAATCAAAGATACCAAGAAGGCTATATAATTCTGTGTGTTACTTCACAGTTTGATAGAGAAAACATGACCTAGAAGGGTAAGAGTCCGAGAAGTGAGATGTGATTACTGTAGCAGAAAGATTAATTAAATAAAATTCCTCAGGATCTAATCCCTCCTGCCCAGCTCCCACTTGGCTTTTGTGACCATTCTGCATGTTTCAATCTACCCACTGTGAAGTCATTGAATGGGATAAAGGTTGCAGCCCACCTGCCTGATACCCACTGACTTTGAGGAGGATGGGAAAAACATCTTTTTCCAGACTTAGAAAAAATAAATGCAATCAGTAAGTTGGTGACTGGTTAATGGATGTTTTGGCTTTCATGAGTCATCTGAGATGTGAACCTAAGAAATATGTGGATGGTTGTAAGCTGGATGAACAGGGAAGGGTAAGTCTTACACAATTATGTTGTGGTAAAAAGAGAACCAGTGACCACAAGTCAGAAGATAACAAAAGGGCTTGAAAATCAGAGAAAACTAGAGGAAAACAAAAAGTGCAGAGAAAAGCAAATAGGCCTTTTACATTTTAAGGAATCTAAGATCTGACCCAGCTTCATCAATAGAAAGATACCCAGGGAGTTCCACACATATTTTAGGTTGTTTTTTAAGGCATTTTTACTACATCTTGAGTAGATTAATCCTGCAGCAAGAAGTAAAATTTTTGTTTTCCAAAATCGTAGCCCTTCTTGAGAAAGTTTTAAAAACAGTATTAGATCTTGATGGGGCAAATCAGATGATCTCAGAGCTGGGCAGCTTCTGACTTTCAGCATCCAATATTGCCAAGATTATTTTTCTGCAGATGTGGCCTTAAGCATTTTTAAAATATACAGCTGTCTATGAATTCCACATTTACAAAGGAAAAAATTACAGAAAGGGACCTGCATGGTGACTCACAACTCAAATCTCCCTTACAAAAGAGATGTCTCTATCCCTTCCCAAAACATGAGTCACAATTCTCTGATATGGACCAGAAATCTGCCCTCTAGTTCCCAGAAAATGGTGTTTTTAACACAGCAGTATCTAATGATGAAGGAATTGCAAGGCCTCTTGGAGAAACAAAAAGGGCTGCTACACCCAGCTTCCAAGCAATTGCATGACCCCTGGAGAGAAGACATCCTTGTGGATGAATGTGGGATGGGAAAACAAAGATACAAGGACTGGTCTTGATGAGGCATCATCTCTGTGTTTTCCCTGTGACAATAATCCAGTTCCACAGTCATAACAGGAATTCATTTGGCAATAGAAGCTTATTTTAAATAATTTCCAGGTTTTGATGCCTCCAGGAACTTCTTCAAAAGTTGTCTTGGCAATCAGGCACTTCTGTTTCACAAATCAGTCTCAAGCACACAGGAAAATCAACTACCCAGGAACTGCTCTCAGCAGGAGCCCTGAGCAACATCTGCCCTGGTACATTACCTTCCCCATTAGCCTCCTGAAATTAGGTTTGACTTTGCAAAAAGGAGTGTGCAGGTACCCTTGTCAGCTCCAGAGGCAGGAGACAGGAATGGCACTTTAATGATCCACTTAAAAGTAATGAAACAGCCATTTATCCTAATTGGAGGAACACTAATTATATCAGAAAGTGGCACACTCTTAGATGGCAGAGTGCAAATGCTATCTAATCAAACTTAATGAATAGGTAAAGTGTCCTGACAGAGCATCTGTGCATCACTCATGCATTCCTGCAAACAGAAAAATTAGCCTGTAGGGAGCTGATCTGGAACTGGAGGTTTTAAAATGGAAAGTTAATTATAGTGGTTGGATATGTGTTCTTTATCTAAAAACACGTTTGCACGTGAGCCTCGAGGGGTGTTGTCCTTTTGAAAGAAATGAAAGTGGCTGGAACTTCCAGCTTGGAAGGCCTGTCATGGTTACTGGGAACATGTGAGGCACTCCTTTCTATCCATGGGATAGAAGGAGGAGGCTCAAGACAGCCTATGAGTCAAGACAGCACTGCTGGTAAGTCCCAGAGGTGAATCTTATGCTGAAATATCTTTGTTTTCTCTCTAATTGGCTCCCAGCAAGCAGAAGAGAAAGGCCTTTGGCACTGCTGCCAATTCCAGGGTCTTCCAGCCTGACAGGCTGGAGGGCAGCAGAAGCAGAGTGTACAGCCCTGGGCTGGCACCAAGAACCTCACAAATCCTTCAGCCTCCATCCTCTGGGACAGCAGTGGGGCCACTTAAGCCAGGCTCTGAGTGACACCTCAATTGCTCTTCGTTACCCAGGAGAAGGGTGGCGGGGATGCAAGGGCTGGGAATGGGCATGAATCAAGGACAGGGAAGAGGTCCTGGAGAGCACACTGGAGATCAGCACTCCTGGAAGAGGAGATTATTATTGCAAAGGGAGCACAGGGGTCTTGCCTTCAGTGGTCATAGAGGATGCATTTCTATGAAGTGAGCTGGGCTTTCTGTGAGCTGTTCATTGATAGGATCCCAACAGCTATAAAAAAAAAAGAATAAAATCTTTGACACCTTTTAAAAAAACCTCTAATGAGGAATAGCAGTGAATTGACAAAGTTGAAACTTCTGCCAATGAAAGGAAGTAATCAGAACTTGCTCCTGTGAGCAAGGTATACAATATTAGTCAGAAAACATTTACCCTCAAGCCACATTAGTCAGAGCCTTAAAATATTAGCAGAATTGCTGCGTGGAAGCCCTGCAAACAGCACTGGGTTTATACACTGAAGATGCCAAGTAAACACACAAGTCTTGACCAAACAAGTACTGCACTGACAGCTCATCTGGAAAAATGAAAAAAAAAAAAAAAAAAACCATGAGGGATGTAATAAAACTCCAAGAAAAATGTGCTCCCAGCCAAAAAAACAAAACAGAACTCAACAACTAAGGATAAAAAGACATTCACAGGCTCTGAATGCTTATTGAGATTAGACATAAAAGCCTCTTCAATTTATCTTGAGTTGTGCTTTCCTCTTAATGTCAAAGGGTACCCTGCTGCTTAGGAAGATGTTTATACCCTCTCATGGGAAGCCAGAGGCTTCAGATAAGGGAGTGTCTTTGGAAGAAGAGAGCTTTAAAGGTTTGGGCAGATAGCCTTTATTATCAGCTAACCCTCTATTGGGCTGGTGAGATTCCTGTTTGATTTGGCTGTAGTCTCTAGCCTCAAGTTCCTGCCCCAGCTTTTAAAATAGAACAAGATCTCCCTGCAGCTGAAAAAGGGTGAAGGGTGGAATGTGTAAATAGCAATTAAAGCAAAATTCTTGTTTTCAAAAAACCCTCCCCTAAAAGACATTCTGTGCTCTTCCCCAGGGGCCTGGGCTGGCGGGCTGACAAAACCAAGCATGCTCCACAAACGAACCCAAGTTAAATGTGACTTGCCCAGCTATTTCAAACTGCAGATGACAACACAACCCTGACATCACTCTTTCTTGGTCTCATGATCAGAGGCAGTTCAGCCAAAAGGACAGACTCCTTGACTGGGGTTCAAGAGTGTCTGGGGCTGTCCTGGCTTCCCCAGCAGCCTGCTAGGTGATCACCTTGGGGCATCTCTGCTGCTTTAACTTTCTGAACTATTTTTGACTATTTCAACTTTCTGAACTAATTTTGAACAAGAAGTTTTGCATTAGGTATTATATAGAGTATAAATTCTTACAATCAGTGGGGTATGTTCCATATAGAATGATAAGACTACCTAGAAAAATAAAATAGCTAAGCAAACCAAACCTGGATTGGGGAATAAGAGCCTCCCCCCCACCCCATATTCCTTTCTTCTCATCACAGAATAGACTCCTCTGAGTGTGCTCAGACCCCATTTACTGCTCATGTTTTGTGACCTTCCCTCACCTGTTTCTCAGTTTTTCACTGTACTCTTATAAATCATGACTTTCTTGTCTCTCAGCATTTCAATCAATACATAAAATGTCAGATGAGATAACTGGTGCTCTTTCAATGCACACTAATGTAATTTCATAATGTGATTTCACTTTTCAGAGAAAGAATCAGAAAAGCTATTATTGGAACAGGAAGAACTGGGTAATCGATAAAGGGCACTTTAAAGGCAAAGTTCTTTGAGTTTTGAGTAAAACATTTGGCTTTGGATTACACACAGTGGCTTCTGTGACTTCCATTTCACCTGCACATGCTACAAACCAAAAGTTGTTCCAAAACCTAAGCACATCTATAACTGACCTTGGACAAAGCATCCACTGGGATAGCAAAGAATCACAGGATGCTTAAGTGCCAGTGCCTTGAGAGGTCTGGCCATGGAAGTTTTTCAGCATCTATGATAACTTTTTATATAGCACTATTATCACGTGCTATGTAAAATTCATATAAGATTTATTTATCACGTGGAAGTCAATCCAACCCATTGTTTTCTGTCTCATTTCCAAGCAATGTCTGACATATGGGATGTATCTAAGGTGAAGTATCCCCAGTCATGACAACACTGTACAGAGCTCTTGAAGAGCTGCAAAATGCAAGGTGTGAAATGGAATCAGCTACAAAACTTTGGGAATAATTAAAGAATTCACACAGGAGGGGGGGAAAAAAACCCAACAACAAATCCTCAAAAATTCAGGCTGTTGTTTTCAATCTGTGCTTCAAAAAAGACAAATCCAAGATACAGACAAAACCCAATCTCAGTCCTGCTGGCTGTGGAAGCAGAGCTGTGCAATAACGAGATGAAATTCTGCTCATGTGTCTGCACATTTTCCCTCTGTGTTTTCATGGCCATTTCATCCCACTGATATTTTTCATTTGGGATTCCAGGAAAGAGGGCTTCAGCAAACAGGCAGTCCCTTCCAGGAGCAGATTAGGAATGTCTGGGTGAACTGTTCACAGTTCATGCCATGTAACAGCAGCCTGCAGTTCCTGAGTACTTTGTAAACTTCCCTCTGTCTCCTGAAGGATCAGCATTATCCTCCCCCCATTGTTCAGACTTGAGAGCACAGAAATTGAACAGTGCAAGTCATTGGAAAAGTCAGAGTCTGGTCTGTAATCACATTCCCTATGCTTCTTGCTTTAACCACCACGTGGACCATCCAAAATCCTTTGAAAGAAAAATCAAATAATTCCATTTTTGCTCAGCTGGGTCATTGAACTCAGTTTTTGCCCAAGAAATGGTTGGACACACTGGACAGCTCAGAAGGAAATACAAGTAACTTTCTGTGATTGCAATTTCACTGCACAGTCTTGATGACCAGTCTTGTTTCAACTTGTAAAAACTTTTGCTTCATAGGGAGGGAGGTTTGTTCAAGATTGAATAAAGTCATTGCATTTCACAGTTTTTCTTATAACACCCCTAATTTCCAAGTGAAAATATCCAAGGAAATATGCCAAGGAAAATACCATAAACAGTTTTTTTGTGAAACATGGAAATAAGCAAAGAAGCAGAAGTAAGTAGTACTGGGATATACTAATTTGAGATGGGAGGGAAACTGCAAACAGAAATTAGGGAATGCAGCAAGGGAAACTGGCACAATGCTGTTTGAACACCTTGATGAGAATCAAAACTGCCCCAAAAAAGTCACTGAAACTAGAGTGATCTCAGATATTTTTTAGCACTGATAAACTGTGTGGATGCCAGCACCTGGATAAAGTAGCAACTTTTCCTAAGAGAAAAGAAAGAAAGGATTTGGGAGATCCAGGCATCTCCACTTAGGAAGACTGACAATATGGGAGAAAGAAGAAATAAATGCCTTTTTTTTTTTTTTTTTTCCCCCCATATCCTCTGGTGCTAAAATTACCAGGAACCCAGACTTCACTGGAGCTGGATTTCCTCTGCAGTTTCTGCTTGCAGGGACTCGTGTTGCCAAGCATCAGGCACCCATGGCAGAGCTGAGGAGTCTGGGCAGTTTTAATTGTTACCTGGAAAAGCGTGGAAGGAGACTTCACCTTGAGGTGACAGAGAGAAACCAGACAGCTTGGACACTGTTACACAGAGACAACTTAATGCCAGTGAGTGCCTTAAAGCTGAGAAGGTTATGTGGGCAATTTGACACAGGCATACCTGACATTCTTCCCAAATTGGAGTGAAAAGACCAGCCTGTGATTTATAAAAGAAGAGACAAAGCTGCACAAAGGCCAGGGGCAGGAAAGAGATCAAAGTCTTAAACAAAACAAGCTTTTCTTATCAGATTGAGGTGCTTTTTTCATTTCAGAAAACATTTAAAATATTAGTTTCCAGCAAAAATCATATATTCAGAATCATCTTCTGAAAGAAAAATGAATCTTAAAGAAGATTCAGTTTTCTTGGGGTTTTTTTGTTTGATTGATTTCCTTTATCTCTTTTCCTCTTCTTTCACTTTTTCAGTGGCAAAATGGAAAGACTTAGAGAGATAAAGAGAAAATGTCAAGCAGCCACAAAGAAATGTGGATATTTTCTGTATAAATGCTGGTAAAATACCTTGAATTAATAAGGTGTTTATGCTGTATGTAAAGGCCTTCAAAATTGAAACATTTTAAAACATAGTTTTTCTATCCTTAGCACTTCACAAGCCCTGTAATAACACTCTGAGTCATACAAAGCATTTCTGCCATTTCAAAATTGTCCAAACTGCACTTGAAAAAAATCATAGCAATAACATTTGAAACAAACAATAATCCTGGAGGTCCAAGTCCCTGGATTCAGGTATCACTCAGCATCAGTTTGAAAACAAAGGGCATAATATGATTGTTTATTTCTTATTTTCTTTCCAGCTTCTCTTTTAAAAAATGACATTTAGGGGGGTATAGGGGGGTACTGTTTCTTATTCCTGCCTAGTGCCCCACACTGAATGGCAAGCAGAACAAAACATTTGCTGCTGCCAATCCACAGCCAGACACAGCTCTAGACAGTAATTTCCAGATTTGATAAACAGAGTTTATTTTTATTAAAGGGCTAAATATCTTGTATTTGTGTTTTTCTTTAGAGTTTTCCAGTTCAACCATGTTCTGAGGTTTTCCCTTAAGGATCAAGACTCCCAAATATTGCATTTTCTGACAACCCCACTCACTCCAGGGCTGTGACTCTGTTAATTCTCTCCAGGCTGCTGGAAAGACAAGGTAGAGCAGCAGTCAGTCAGAAAGACATTCTTATTTTCATCTCTCACGCAGCTGATATCTGAGAAGAACATCTCAGTGAGGCCCTAAGGGCAACAAGGACTTTGATTTATTCCAGAAACTGCTTTCTTAGACAAGTTGCTCTCCTGGCAAAATTTAGAACAAATTCTTGAACTGTAAAGGCCTGGGGAAGATTTTGACTTCCTGCTTTACTTGAAGAAATATTGTTTGCTCTGTATTTTGTGTGACCATCTCAGCCCCCCAGCAACAGCATTTCCTGATGGCACATCAATCTGTTGCCTGCATTGTTCAGAATATCAGTAACTATTAAGAAAGCACAAGATTGAAGAATTATTTCAAATCCTCATTAGCTTCAGAACCAGCAAGAAAAGGAAACTAGGGCAGGAAAACCCTGCAATTACTCTTGTGGATTCCTAGTAACATCAGTGTCACCATGTCACTACAGTGTCTTCCCAGTTTTTCTTCTCCCTTCTTGGATATCCCCTGGCAGGGAACAAAAGCTGGATTAGACATTAGTAGGAGTAAGAATGGTATCTAATACTACACTGGCTAATGAAAAATGTCCAAAGGTATCGACTGTCATGCTTCAAGGGGATAAACTGGTGGCCAGTGATGGAAAAAGGGCTTCCCCACCCTCACCCATACAACATTTCAATGTGATTCCAGTGGGAGCACAATCAGCAATTAAACCTTTCTGGAAACAGCCACACCTGGGAGCAGACAATCCACTCACCCTGTCTGCACCTATAGCAGTGCAAAAACCAGGCAGAGCAGCAATCCAGCCTGAGATAATGAAGGAATTTTGCCTTTCCACTTGAAATGCTGGAGATGAGCCACAGATGGCTGAGCTGCAATTCCTGCCAGTGCAGTAATGGGTGCCTGTGAAGGCACTGCAGCTCCTGTGCAGCATATTGTCTGCATATCCACCAGGGCCCCATGTCACAGCTCTGCACACACTGCTTAACTCCACTTGTTCCAATCCCTGGTCCTGCAAGGTCAGGCTGCCTTCATAAAGTCTGGCAGTTCTTCATAACTCAACACATTAAAGGCCCCTGCTCACCAGGACAGCAGTACACACTCTCAGGCAAATCTACAACTCACCTCTCCTATTCTGTCTCTGCATGTGCCCCTTTTATTCTTTCAGTCAATAATAAATACACCTCTGAGCAGCCACTTCTGTCTATGCTTTATTTACCAGGCAGAAGAAGGATTTATCTGTCTGCCAGTGCTATAGGTTTAACCCATTATCTGAAAATTAGGCTTGCCTTTTTATTTCATACATGGTTTTTAATAACTACAATCAAGCAATCACAGTGGAGATGTAATTTATGGGATGCTGCCTTCTCCTGGAGCTCTGCAAATTCTGAATCAGGAGTAGCTAACAGGAATATTAGTCACCTAGCTCTCCTTAATTCTTTCATCTATTCCTCTCTGAATAACCTTTCCTTCCTGAGCTGACCTTATATTTATCTGTAAATCCTGGAACATCCACAAAAGGCTACAGAAGCAACACAGAACTAAAAATGCTGCACAACCAAACCATCTGCCTTGTTTTAGCATTCTTTTCACTATTGCCTTATCTTTAATATTGCAGAAATTAAGCAGATACCATGTAGAGCTTTCTTTCTTAGAAAGCTGGTAGTGAAAGACTCTGGTTTTAGAAACTAATGTAAACCTGAGCTTTCTCAAGTAAAGTATGCTGATGTGTCTCAAAACTTCAGCTGGCCTGAATACTGTGAGTAAACACTGTAAGAACAAGGTTTTTCAAAATTCTTTTCTTAAACATTCTCAACTTCTATGACCAGATCTAACATTTAAAGAAATCCAGGATTTGCCTGCTTATTTAGCTTTTATTTTTATACACATACTTACATATGTGTATATAATGATAGAACTTTACCAAAAAAACTATTTCCCATTTAATTTCTCCTCACAGGAAAGGACAACACTAAAGTCTAGAGTCAGAGAGGTTTTGTTCAAAATCTAAATCAAATTATGGTTCTGACATAAAAGTACAGAGTTGTGCAAGAAAACTGCAACTGCTCATTCCTAAGAACAAGAGTAGATCACCTGTATTTGCTGACATCTCTATTTGCACACTGGAAGATTCTGAACTGGAAATCCAGTATTTAGTTTACAAAGAGCACAAAAGATTGACAAAATTTTAATTAAGATGCACATTGCACATAGAGCAGCACTACCAGCTGTCCTGGGTGAGTGCTGTCTGATGCCATGGATAAACCCCACACCTTTTCCTGTTAAAAACTACACACAAACAATAGACAAACAATACACACACAAATAGACTGGGCAACTGAATCAAGCTTTCCCAAGCCAGCACATGTTGAGGGCTGACTGTTGGGAGGAAGATGAAATGGATTTGAAGCATCAACACAGGAAAGACAAGAGACAAGAGCTGGGCTCAGAGCCAGGGACTACCAAAACCATTGATTCAACCCTATCCTGACACAGGTAACCAGTCAGCCTGGAAAGGAGATGCTCTGTCCCTAAAAGTCAACCCCTAAAGGCCATGGCATAGGATGATTTCCCTAGAAATCAGAAGCCAACACTGGCTTATGGTTTAATTTCCACAGCACAGAGATACCTGTGGGAGCTGAGTACTGAAGGCAGGATAAATAAACCAGGCCAGAGCTTCTTTTGTCCCAGCTGGATTCCTTTGGTAGCTAAGGGGAGCAGAGCACATATCTCAGGTAAGGCTTTCTGCCTATTCATTTGTCTGGTCAAGTAGAAAGATTTATGGAATCCCCTTTGCCATACTGCAGCCTCAAAGAAGATAGAAGTATGTCACCTGTTCCTGTGCTTTTACACCTTTCCCATGTTATTCCAGTTTCAGGTCTCAGTCTGCTTGTCTGTGAATTAACCGGAAAGAGCCTACGCAATGTTAGAAACAAAACAAAACAAAACAAAACAAAACAAAACAAAACAAAACAAAAAAACAAACAAAACAAAACAAAACAATATTAAAAAAAAACCAAACCAAAAAAACCAACAACATTGCAACCTCTGGAAACCTTCAGAGGGTGATGTTCCAAGTTAGGTATCATTTGCTGCTTCTGAATTAGGATCTTGGGCTCTCTTTTTCTGTGGGAAAGGACACACATGCTTCCAGAAGGTTGCACCTGGGTTAGTTGTCTGCAGAAGACAATCTCATGTTACTATTCCATAGTCAGTAGCTTCCTGTCCCACATTTAGTTTGGAGTATTTTGCTGTGAGAACAGAGGGATTTCAGCAGCACAGCACAGCCCAGGATGCACATCCTTTTCCTTATGTCAGCAATCAGCTCTAGGTGCTGCATCCACACACAGGCAAGCTGGAGCTCCAAGATCTCCCTTTACTAATTCACTGTAGGGCAACATTTGGTAGCTATGAGTCAAATTTTCCATTCAGATCATCAGCTGCAAATCATCCACCATTCTACAGAGAAGGGATGGAAGGACTAAGCCTTTTGAGACAGTTTCTGTCTGTCTTTCCCATCTCCCCTCCCGCTGTAGGAGAGGTTACAAACAAGAGTTGCATCTAGTTCCATACACTGAAACGTGACTTCAGACCCTCTGAAGTAAAAACAAACCAGTCTGAGAGCTGTGATCACTTTGAGGAAATCTATATCCAGCCAGGCACACCTAAATGTAAAAACATGAAGAGGCCCTGGCTTCCTCAGTCTGGATTTCCTAAGGAAGGGTGGATCCATTTCCAGATAGCATAGGCTTGGGTGGAGGGAAGGGGGAAGACACCAGCAGCAACATCTGACATCTGACACAAATCTTTGTTCTTCTGATCTTCAAATGCAACGTGAAACCAGAGCAAGTGCAGAAGCTGAAAACTCCAGCAGGGTTTGACATCAATCAGGCTTTTCAGGATACACTAGTTTAGTGTGTCAAAACCCAAGAGCAAGACAGCAAATGTGAGATGTCAGGACGATTTCTGGGATCAGAAGACACAGGAGGTTTAAATTCACAGCCCTTACATTTATCATCCACCTCAGGAGCTCACAGCACCCCTGCTCTTTCCCCAGACCCCAGCAGGCAGAGGAGGTGACTGTACAAACAGCAGCTGCCTTTGGGGCACTGAAATAAATGAATGCCACCAGCTCTTCCTCCCCTTAACAAGGGGCTCCAACAAGGCAGCACACCGTGCTGAGAGCAGCCAGGACTCCTCCTCAGTGGGGCCTCTGCAGGCAGCAGAAACTGCTGGGATTTGGGGAATGGGAGCACCAGGAGGGAGCTGCTCTTGGCTGCCCAAAGGAAGGGGAATGACTTGCAGAGTAACACAATGGCAATGGACAAAAGGCAAATTTAGACCTAGTATTGGACAGATAAATTGCTGAGAGCTCTAATCCTCAGGGATTGCATGGCCCTGTGCCCCCCTGCTGCACAGGGCACACCACCTGCTCTGCTGCTTGAGATCCAGCCCTCCCTCTGCCCAAAGCACAAGGAGACATATAGCAGTGGAGAGATATAACAGAAATTATTCAAATTCTGTGTCTGGAAACACTTAAAAAGCAGCCATACACTGGCATAAGTGCAGCCCCTGGGAACTGGTTGGCCCCTTGCAGTATCACAACCAGCTCTTGTCCTTCAGGATGAAGTTCAGGTGATTTGAATCCTCCATGCACCCAGGCCTTGCCTTTCAAATTCACTATTTTACAGGCTCATGAAATACAATCACAAAGTACTAAAACTGGTAAATTAAATCAGAGCTTATATGTCTCTACTGGCCTTGCCCATTTATAAAAATACTGAAGTAATAATATTAAACATCAGTTATAATAATAGGAGTTTATGCCAGGTATGTTATTCTAGCTTTTATATATTTAAAATAAATATGAATTTAAACATAAGAGCATAGTGTTTCTTTGACAGCACCAAAGCAGAAATAGATCAGGCCAACTTTTACACTTAACTGAGTGAAGTGAAAAATAAATAAGTTTGAACATAAGAAGCTTCTTAGCTACAAAAATCTAAGTATTTATTTGGAACAACCAAAGAATCCCAGCCCATACACACACTTCCAGCTACACAGCACCACAAGGATTTCATTGATTCACCTTTTGAGTTTTGAAATATCAATGCTGGGTAAAGTTATCAACTTCTGAATTCAGGGGACAGAGAGGAGCAGAGATTTTAACCTCCCTTCTCCATTGCTCACAACAAACCAATGTCTGGCATAAGCCAAAGAGGCACACTCACATTCTGCTCTCAGAGGTGGTCTCAGTTTTGAGCTGCTCATTCAGGAGGCACTTCAGTCCCCATCCAAAGTCCAGATTTCACAGCTGAAATTCACTGCACTGAGGTACCTATGAACCTGTGTAACAAGTGGAGCATAGAAAAGTTACAGCACTAGAAACTATTTGGATGTACTTGAACAAGCACCACTGAGATCTGCTGCACCACTTAGACACACAAGTTTGTGGGGTTGGATGAGATCCCTCCAAGGGTACAGAATGAGCTGGTGGATGTGCTCTCCAAGCCACTTTCTATCATTTGCCAGCAATCCAGGCTAACTGAGGAGGTCCCATTTTTCTGGAAGTTGCAGATATGACCAAGCCCATGGCCAAGGAGGGCTGAGGGAGTCTCCAGTGAACTGCAGGCCTGTCAGACCTCAGTGCCAGGGAAACCATGAGGCAGATCAGCTGCGTTGCCATCACATGGCACATGCAGGACAGCCAGGGGATGGATCCAACCAGCACAGGCTGATGGAAAGCAGGTCCTGCTTGGCCACCCTGATCTCCTTCTGTGATGAAGTGACCCACTTAGCAGATGAGGGGAAGGCAGTGGATGTACTTACCAGGACTTTAGTAAATCCTTTGGCATCATTTCCCACAGCATTCTCCTGGAGAAACCAGCTGCTCATGGCATGCATGGGTGCACTATTCACCAGGTAAAACCTGGCTGGGTGGCCAAGCCCAGAGTGGTGGTGACTGGAGTCACATCCAGCTGGTGGGGTCACTGGGGGTGTTCCTCAGGGCTCTGCACTGGAGGCCAGCCCTGTCAAGTGTTAATGATTACTTTATCAATTGTCTGGATGAGGGGAGTGAATCCTCAAATGCTGCATCCACTTCTGGGCCCCTCATTACAGGGAGGACATTGAGGGGCTGGAGTGTGTCCAAAGAGCAATGGAGCTGCTGAAGGGTCTGGAGCCCAAATTCTGCAAGGAGCTGGGGATGTTTATCCTGGAGAAAAGGAGGCCCAGGGAGACCTTTTCACTCTCTTCAACTGCCTAAAAGGAGCTTGTAGCCAGGTAGGGTCAGTCTCTTCTCCCAGGTAAGAAGGAATAGGACAGGAAGCAAGGGCTCAGGTTGCACCACAGGAGGTTTAGACTGGGTGTTAGGAATTTTTCTTTTCACAGCAAAGGTTGTCAAGCACTGGAACAGGCTGCCTGGGAAGGGGTTGAGTCACCATCCCTGGAGATGTCTACAAGACATGTAGATGTGGCACTTGGGGACAGTGGTGGCTCAGTGGTGCTGGGTTAACACTTGGGCTCAAGGATCATGAAGGTCTTTTCAAACTAAGTGATTCTATGATTTACTGCAGGTTCATTAAATGCTCCCTTTTCAAATAGTGGCATTTTCAACTGCACAGAAGTTCCCATTCCCTAATTAAATATCAGTCACATTATACCCGCTATTGTTTGTAACTGTTTCATGCTTATTACTCTGAGATCATAAAAATTACTGTAATCTCAAATATTGTGGTTTAAACCACATATTTTCAAGACATTTAGTCTCTCTGTGTAGAGTACAAGAGTATTTCAATACAAATAAGGATTTGGGATTCTCTCTTTCCCCTGCTCTAAGATAATTGTAAGTTTTATATCCTAAGTGCACCTACTGAGCTGTCTCAAATTCTTGCATAGAGGCTTGAGTACACTGCAGTCAAAATGTATTAGTTCAAGTCCCATAATTCTTCTCAGCTGCAAATGATGAAAAAGCCACATTAACACTTGAATGATAGCTTCATTACACCACCTTATTTTGGTAAGATATCTTTCTCCAGTCCTTTTATTTCACATACTCAAACTTCTCTGGAAAGTGATACTGCCTCGAGTTATCAGAGGAAACTTTCTTGAATTCTCATTCAACAACAGCATGCTGTTCACCTGGGACATATTAAGCAAGGTGGTTTTAAAAGTCCTTACAGAATTGAAAAAGCAGCAGAGTTTACCTCCTGGCAAGCCACTGTAATCCAAGAACTCTTCAATTTTATGTTGTTTTGCTTAATACTTCCTGAATTACTTCTTTTAAGTTTCTTTGTGTGAAGGTTATGCTACACAAAAGAAGGTG
Organism: Muscicapa striata striata; assembly: GCA_030060385.1. Taxonomy (NCBI): domain Eukaryota; kingdom Metazoa; phylum Chordata; class Aves; order Passeriformes; family Muscicapidae; genus Muscicapa; species Muscicapa striata. The sequence continues at coordinate 605,628 of JAREIS010000252.1, read as the reverse complement.
AGAGTAAGTTATTATCTGTCATTTATATTACAAGATTCATAATGCCTGTCTTTGTGAGGATTATACTCTTTCAGTGCTGTGCCAAATAAAACACCTCCCTGTAATGGAACTACCTACTGCTCCAAGAATTCAAACCAGTGTCAGTGTAACACAGCCCTCTCTATTTCTGCCCTATTTTGTGGTGCAATACTGCTGTGAAGTCTTACAAAGCTGACATATTATACTCCCCAAATGTAAATAAAGCTTCTCCAGTAAGAAAGGCTCCAAGAGATTATGCTGTGCCACTACAGGAGCTGTACTTCAGCAGCTCCAGACAAAAAAAACCAACAAAAGGAGAGAAGGCTGCTACAAGCAGTTTTATGAATGCATGGGATACAGGGAAAGTAGTTACCTTTAATGTACACTAATGACAGAATGAGCTACATTTGGCTCTTAATAGACTCAGTACTATGTCAGGAAACAAAGCAAACTGTCAGGGCATCTAAGAAAGGCCCAAAATTTTAGGGTCAGTTGAGACAGAACCCTAAGAACACAGAACAGAAGGTGAATAAAACTTGGACAACCTTGCTGATGTGACAGCCATGACTTGAAGTTCCATCAGATTGAAAAGGACATTTTTTTTTAGGGAAAAGGTTTGATGTTCAGCCATGGTATATCAGGCCACTTGGAAAATTTTGGTACAATACTATAATATATTATAAAAGAGATATTTAAAGCATAGATTTTAAAAATAGAGATTTAAATATATATATTGAAATTTACTATTTTTGTAAGATAAAGGAGAGCATGGCTCCAGCAGATCTCTCTACTGAAAGCAGTGCTAAACCTGCTTTTCTGTGCTGTCAAATCTTTTCAGGATTGAGTTCACATACCTTCAGTTGCCAATTTCTGTTCATTTTTACCTGGATTGTAAGAACTTCAATGGGTTCTGCTTTTGCACTCTCTCCTCAATAGTGGATTTTGGGCCAAACACTTTGGAATTTTCACAAGAGCCAATAACTCAGCAGTTGTGATACCTCTCTTTCTTATACTAACACAGCTCAAATAACTCCAATTAACTTACCTCTGATTTATACCACCAAAGCAAGAGGTGAATTATTGCTCCAGCACACAACACACTGCAGGGCTTTTATTACCAAATGGAGAGCTTTGCCAGGGAGGGAGGGGAGAAGAGGAGGCTGGTGCAGTTGCTGCCCCTCTGCTCCCCACCACGCTGCAGGTACCTGGCTGCTCCTCTGCCAGCTGCTGAATGCTGCCACCACAGCCAGGTGATCTCAGGTGAGCTGCTCTGAGGGTTCAGTGAGAGCAGACAGCCTGAGGTGCCACCTGGTCAGACAAGCTGTCCTCACCTGTCCTTCACTTGTCCTGAAAATGACTTCAAAAACACATAAACTCAGTAATAATTTCAGTACATCATCAATCTTACCATTTAAACTACGACATTTTCCAATTACTGGATAATATTGTAAAAATATTATTGTATGCAGAAGACATGGCTTAGGTCAAATTTTTAAGGGCCTGCCATTACTGAGTGTGTATTTTAGTCACACAGTTTTCCAAGGATCAGGGCACTGTAATAAAGCCAACATTACTAACTAGTCAGCCATGAATGATCTGCTCCATTCCTAAGCCACAGAGAAATGTTCTAGAATTGCTATTAAGATTAATCTACAGACAATTTTGGGTAAAGCTTTACAAGGGTTTGAGAAAGTTTGTTTAGGCCTCCAAGCAAAGCCATCCATCTGCTCTAAAGACTCACTGCTGGAAGGGTTCAACATTGAACACTGCCACCATTGTGGCCAGCCCTCAGCAAGAGAGCAAGCATTATCCTGCTGCTCTCAAGAAGACAGATGGGCACCAGTTTTAAATTAACAGCTTGGGAACTAGACTCAACATACACTTCTAACTAAGAGAATTTAAATAAAAGCAGTAAGCTGCTGCTCCTCTGGAATATGTCTATCCATTTGCAGGTAAAGTGACATTGATCAAAACCTAAAATAAGGGAATCCAAACCCAAGCTGGACATATTACCTCTAATACATTTTAGGTGTACCAAAATATCCCAAATGATGTGTCTCCAGGAAACACCTGACTCCATGCACACCTGACTCCATGCAACTTTCTGAAGTGGGGATCTTAGGAAAAACTCTTGGAATACAGGCTGCCAAGTAAAGGGAAACAGCAAAGTCAAGAGTCCTTGGTTCCAGACTACTTAGTATTCAGACAGTACTACCTAAAAGCTGCAGCCTCTCTAAGCTGTGCATGATCTATGTCACAGGCTCTGCAGACCTCAGAGACCTTTTTCTGATAAAGTGAGTGAATAAATAGTCAAAGGATAGCTGAAAGTGAGGGTAGCTCTGCAATGGTGACACCAGATCCAAATTCATGAGTCTGCAGAGATCTGTTATGAACTCAGAAAAGCTCTTGCCTTTCTTCCAGACCATAACTTCTCCAAGCTGAGCTTTTTATTGCAACAGCAAGCCTTGTTTTGCACTGTGGGAATATGCAACACTTAGTAGGACGGTGTCCCAGCTCACCATCATAAATCAAATGCTAGCATGTATAGGCACTTCAGATGTTATTGGCAACAGTAAAATTTAATACACCTTGCCAGCATGTGAAAAAAATTTAAGGTCAAATTCAATGAAGTCAGTGTGATTCTGGCCTGAATCACCCATCTGCTACCTGTATTAAGTAGTATAACATTCTTTGTGTAAATAAAATATATTCAATTTTTATCACATTTGACATTTCTTACAGTGCTGAAATTTTTGTCATTTGTCAACCTGTATTTTTAGAGCTCTCTTGGACTGACTGCCAGGACTCCATCTGGCAAAATGAGGAGTGCTTCTAATTCAAAGCACTTCAAAGCAATTCTCCCTCATCAGTTCAAAAAGATCAAATTAAAGGAATTATGGGTGATTGTAAAAAGATGCATTTTAATTTTATTTAAATACACAAACAATGAAACAGTGATTTAAAACTCCTTTACTCTATCAGCTACCTACCCACCCCCCAACCTTTGTATGAGGTAGCTGCACTGCCAGTGATTATAAATTGAGCCAGATTTAATATCTTAAAGAACTTACTGTAAATTTAAAAATATTTTTTGTTAAACTGATGAATGTATTGCCCACACTATAAATGTGATTATGAGCTGAAAAATACAGATCCTAAGGACAATACACATAACTAAGGTATCTATTATATTAAATATTTTTTTTTTTTTCCCTGGGTGAAGCAAATTTGAGTGAGTTGGTCTCAGATACAAGCCCCACTCTCGGGAAGATTCTGGTTTGTAGTCTTTATTCCTGAAGAAAGCATACCAGCAGCTTAAGAGCCACAAAGAGACCACTGCCTTCTCACATGAAGTCTCTTTCCTTCCTTGAATAATCAAAGAGATGTCACTTTGAAGACTCTCTACATGTACAAGTTACTGTCAAGTCTTTCCTGGACTTTGGAAAGGCAGAACTTGTCACGTCTCAAGCTACATGTCATCACTGGCAGAACAATTCACAAACATCCTATCATGGATTTTGCACAGAAATAAAGCTCTGCATCTCCTAAATCCAGGATCATGTTCCCTCCCAGAGGAAGCACGAGCCAGTGGCAGGGCCCTCACTCCACCTACAGGAGAAGCACCTCACTGAGCCAATCTGTGGAGTGTGCACACAGCCACATCCCCTCTGCAACCCCAAAAAAGCAAGGGACAGCACTTTAGTTAATGGAAATTCCAGTACTTTAAGCTCATCACCTTCCCTTGGGGCTTGGCAAGTCTTTGAGAGATGTCTCAGCAGGATGTAATGGTTCTTGTTAAAATTTCCTGGAGTGGAACAGAATTCCACCTATTCCCTGCTTGCTCTCAGTAGCCTGTAAAAACTTAACTATTAGCATTTATTTATTTATCTCCTGGATTTTCTGGGGATAGAGTAATGCATAGCCTCATCAGCCTTCATCTGTCACTGGAACCAATTCCTACTCTCTTTCCAGAAGTTGCACTGGCTTGGATTTTAGAGTCTACACCTGAACTGACACAGATGCAGCACACACACACCCAGTGCCACATCTGTAGGTATCAAACTTATCTAAGTCAGTGATTGCTCCTTGTCCAGCTAACTGATCTGGAAAAGATAAAGCAGTTTGCAGGGAGGAAATGGTAAAGTCACAAGAGGCAGATACAGCAGTGATCCTGCTCTAGCCCAGCATATTAGCTAATTTTAATCTAAGAGCACATTACATTACAACTCCTTATCTGTCCCATTTTTCTCACTGTATCAATCTTTAAAAACATATAAATCATTATGGAAATATAACATTAATCCCTGTTACTTACATCACCATTACAAACCCAGCTATTAATACAAGCAATTGAAGATGGTTTCCTTACCCAGAATGCAAGATGGAAAACTGTCAAAATCTCATTTTGAGCTCATCAGCTGACAAAGTTCCCTGTTCTGTAGATGCCATGGCTGGGGACCTCCCCAAAGGCCCAAGTCTCAAAGCTGTGAATGACAGCTCAAGAAACAGGCACTGTAGTAAGCATTACATGCTGCTTTGACAAGGTCTGACAAACTACACCCAACCAGGTGTGGTGGGCAGGAAAAAAGCCAGACAACAGCAACAGTCCAGTTTATTCCTTATTCCCTTAAATTTCTTTAGATTGCTAGCACTGCAAGTGTTAGCTTGTAATTAATGGCATCTGTAGTGCACAGATAAGCCTTGATTGCTCTTATTACAAATGAAAGAATCAGGCTCTAAATTGAGTGCCAAGTGCCAAGGTAACTAAATCTGAGTTTTATAACTAAGAAAGAATGATACTCTTATTAAACCATGTAAAACTAATTTAGGTTTTTCTGTAGATTTCAACCTCTTCCAGTCACTGGGACTTATAAGCACTAACATCACTACTCCCAGCCAAACCAAAGTGGTTTTGTTGCATGATGTGAACCTTCTGCATGGCTTCAATGTGAACACTAGGACAGAATTAGCCAGGCTTTTCCTCCAGTGATTCATTACACACCAAGTACCTTATACCAATCAGCCCATGAAATTTATCTTCTGTGTCTCATCAATCAACATCATCACCATAACCAAGCGACGAAATGAAGAGAGATTTGTCATTAAGGTACATAGAAATTACGACATGCTGCACAGTTGCAGCTCTCAAACCCACTCTCCCTGAGTGATAAGACCAGCAAGTATTCCCATGATTACCCACAGCTATCATGTGACTAAACACTGTACTTACACAGATACAACATCTGAAATCCAATGTCTTGGTTACATGGTTTAGTTCAGCATTTGTAACTTCATCCTGGAACTTCTCCAGATAGGAACACTCAGAACACAATACTTTAATTTATGTTTCTGAGCCTTTCAAGTTGACTTAATGTGATAGTTGGCAGTAAGTCTAGAACCTGTGCATTAACTATGCCTTTCTCCACAGTAGATTAACTCTGTGGGAAAAAGTTCAGCATTGCAAGGCATTTCATGTTCAATTATACAACTCCTGATTTTACATGCATCTGTCAGCTGCATAAACTGTATTTTTGTTGTCATCACTGAGAAGTCAATGTTCACTGAACTATTGTTTCCACCTGTATTCTCTGGTATGTAATGGTAAAGTCT